>CM027124.1:24789593-25167093 GCA_015476505.1 Urochloa ruziziensis
CAGAGGCTCATGCACATCACCACGATATGCTTGTGAGTGTCCCTGCTGGAGCGCTGACCCTCCACCTGAGAGCTCTCTCGTTGTGTAGTTTGGTTAACCACACCACCTTCTCCTATGACCCTCCATGCCATAGGTTTGTACCCGCCTCTGAGCTCCAACCCTAGCTCGCCGGTACTCGGCGTGGTCGTCGTCCCAACCACGCTTCCTTCTTCCAACAGCTTGCAGCTTCAACCTCTACCTGTTTAATTTGCAACCACCTTTGCCGCCTTGCACTTGACTGCAACTGAGATTGAGTACCTGCTGTTGACGAGAACATCTTCCTTCTCCTGATCAGGATTTTTACCAAATCTCCCAATGGTTGCACCGCCATTAAGATTTCCTATCACTCGGTATCCACCATTAATCCAGATACTTTCATGATTACCTGCCCTTTGCAAGTAACTCGCATAACTCCACCTCGAAGTGATAAGCCACAACCTTGGAGTTCTAGCGACCTTACAGATATTAGATTCTTTTTCAAAACCGGGATATACCGAACTCCCGTGAGTGTGCAATGTGTTCCATTATGCATCTCCAATGTAACTGTTCCCACCTTGGTGACAGCATACTCCTTGCAATCCGCCAAGTGAACAATTCCATTCGCCGGGCGTTGAGATCCTTCGTCAAACATCTCCCTTACCGAACATACATGGAAACAACTCCCTGAATCTAATATCCAATCATGAATAGTCCCTGGTTGACTGACGATAAGTGTATCACCTTCATCCTCACTTGCCACCGAGCATGCTCCTCTCATATTCTTCAAATTTGGACAATCCTTTATCATGTGACCCTCTTTGTCACAAAGATAGCATGTACGGCTGCCCTTGCTCTTGCCTTTCTTCTTCCCGCGATTCAAGACTTTGCCTGCTCCACTTGAAACAGTCAATGCTTGATCACCCGAGGATGAAGATTCCTGTGGCTTCTTCAAGGACTCCGCCTCCAACAGGTATGCAACTGTCTCGTTGAAATTGAGAGTAGTTTTCCCGACGAGAATATTCATCACCAATTGCTCCCATGATGGTGGTAAGGATGAAGCCAGTATGACGACTTTATCGTTCTCCTCAATTTTCTCATCCACACTAACCAGCTGCGTGACAAGTTTGTTGAAGACATTTAGATGGTCAACGAATCGTGTGCCTTCCTCCATGCGCAACCTGAATAGTTGACGCTTCAGCACCCACCGATTTGTCAGCGACTTTGCCATATACAATTTTTCTAAGCTCTTCCATAATTTCTTCGGGGAATTCTCCTTAATTACCGAGTACTTTACCTCATCGGAGAGACATAGTCGAATTGTACTGACAGCCTTCCGCTCCATCACCTTCCAGTCTTCAGCGGTTGTGCTCTCCGGTTTGGTCCCCTCAAGAGCATCAATTAACCCTTGATGGACAAGCACATCTGTTACCACACACTGCCACACGCTGAAATTCCCTTTGCCATCAAATTTCTCTACTTGATTCCACATCCCTGACATCGTCTTGATTTCGTGCACCCTAGCACTGCCGACCTTCTCACAAAATCAGCTCAATCCGACCTTGGCTCTGATACCACTTGTTAGAATCTGATACCCCTCGTTATGCGCAGCAACCCTCGATCTTGAAAGGATATTGCGAGCACGACACGAGCTTGCACAGTATCAAGAACGAAGTAGACGAATCTCGTAGAAAACCCTAGTTGACGACGTTGAAGCAACCACAACAAGAGAATAGGATTTGGCGAAGCCGACCGCAAATTCTTTAAGCACAACTCCGAAAGAGTACAAGTGATTGCCGCTCCCTCACAACTCTACTTGACCCTCTAGGACCCTCGGATTCTTGCCTCATACAAGAATCTAGTGCTTATAGAACTATCTAGCCTATTCCTCTTGAGCGCTCCTAATTGCTTCTCACAAGCCTTGGATGAGACCTTGGTGTTTGCCCTTGGCTTGATTGATTTGATAGAGCCTCTACCCCTTGTTTATATAGTCCCCTCCAAAGCCCCATACATGCAAGTAGGAGTCCTACTCCTAGTAGGATTCATCGCTCAAGTCCTAGTAGAACTAGAAGTCCTAAAGCACACCCCTATTGAGTCCTAATCCAAGTAGGATTTGAGTCACAATACAACAATTTACTCAAAAGATGACTAGAGACGCTTTAAATATACTTGTTCGGCGCGCTCTCAATTGTCATTTTCTCATTTGTTTGCCGCTTTTGCGGTTCATTGTAGTTTCTACGTGTCCGTGGAATAAAATCTCGAGAACCAGTGAACTTCCATGCATATTTCTGAAGGAAAAGGTCAGATGGATATATGGTCTGTCTCGTCGAGAACGACGCGCAGACGAGTCGTGACTCGAGACGGGTCGTCTTCTTACGCTCCGGTCGCCCTCGTCACCCACCCACCACCACCACGCGCATCGCTGCCCGATGGTGGCCGCCGCCGATGATGGGCTTGATTATTATTGCGCGGCCCACCGCATCGAGAAACGGAATCCTTGATTCCTTGTCCTCATTGTTATCTGCAGGCGCATGACACGAAAAGGCGTCGCCCCGCAGATTGAGACGGTGCGGCTGTGCTCGTCGTTGTCGACGTGGAGAGACGGATCATGTGTGAAGAACGCTCAAGTGATAACTCCTGCGGTTTTCTTTTTCTTTATGTTTTGCAAAGGGGATGCTTTCATTCCATCATCCTCCTTGGTACTGCCCCACCCACGCAGGTGAGGTCGTATGCTAACTCTGGATTGTTATTGGATTGCTAAAACTGGAAGCTCTCACGCGGGAAGGCCAACTACCACTCAGTGAAAAATTTCATCCGCCGTGTGCCGCCCCTGATCACCATAACCGACGCCGGCGAAGCGCCGCCCATGCATGCCCCGACTCACCTCCTGAAATACCAAAGAGTATTTTTTCTTTCAATAAACAAGGACTTTTTAAAATCTACATGGGGCTTACTCTTATCTATATTAAAATGTCAAACCATATAACAATAAAGGAAGTCAAGTACGGAGTACGAGCGTTGGAGTATGAATATGTCCAGTTTAGCAAAGTACTTGAGCTCCATGTACGGCTTTAGAAACTAAAAGCTTATTAAGCCGCCAGTCACAAGTAATTGTTTGATAGGTAAATGTTATAAATAAAGTTGTAATTTGACATATCATAGTTCAATACTAGGTTCTAGCCAATTGTTAGATAAAAATATGATATTTAAATGCATCGAACTTTAAACATGTTAAAAAAGATATGTATGATATTAATTTTTTCCACATATTAACATATCTATACTATAAAGCACGACGAAATTTTCGTTTCGTCCGTCGTCATTCGTTTCGTCCGTCGTCATCTATATCCTACATCGTCAGATTTTATGATGATCCAACGCTCTAGATTAATCTAAAGAGTCTTCGTGTTCGATTCCAAAAAAGAAAGGATCCTTCTCACGCTGGGTGCATGCACGTAGACAACTAATTAGGAAAGGGGCCACTGCGTGATTTACTTGCCGCCGATAATTGGAGCTCTACCCTATGTGTGGGGCCATAAAAAGGAGAGATCGAAATTATTGGTCAGGATCGCATTGTTTGGTCCAATACGCTGGGGCGCGCCCTAATACCAATGGATGACGATATGGGCGCCAGCCTCGACCCGCCCTTCGCTGTCTCCACCATGGGCATCAGCTCCTTCCTCATGGGCTTTGTCTCCAAACGTGTAAAATCAAAACCTTCCTTCCAGTGAAATCAAGGTTTGGCGCAATGGCCGGAGGTAGGATTGATTAACACATGGTCGGGATGTTGGTCGGCGTGCAGCTCCAGTCGAGCATCCTAGCAGTGGAGGCCCTGGCAGGACGCACTGATCCGGTTGGATTGATTTACACATGGCTGGGATGTTGGTCAGCATGCAGTTCCGGTCGAGCACCCTGCCAGGACGCGGTGATCCGGCTGCTGCTGTACCAGCACGCCGACGAGGCCGCCCGTCGTATACCAGGGCCACACCGTCGCCGACTTCACCCGCCGGATCTGAGTGGTGCAACCGGATATGTCGGGTTGCGGTGCCAAGGACGAGGGGATCAAGGTCCTCGACAAGCAGCAAGGGGCCGAGCAGCGCACCACCAGCAACATGTTTCACGCCGGCGAGGACTCGCTCGGGTTCCAGCGCACGTCGGAGAAGGTCCTATACACATCCTCTATGACTTGCGCAACGAGCAAATACCATACCAGTGGGTCATCGAAGACCTGGTTCAGGATGATCATGGCGAAGCGGTCGTCACCGAGGTCATATAGCGGGCTCACGGCTTGCCGGATGGTCTGGATGTGTCCGATCGCTAGGTGCTACCAGCAGCCTATCAAAGCACATATGTGTCACCGATCGAGCAGTAAGATCTTGATCCTCAAAGGTAAGATTTATTTTTTTGAGATATTTACGCTCAATATTCCAGATCAATTTGTTATTTTGTCGATTTTCCTAAAATTTTGGCATCTATTTGGTGATTGGTCACATTCGATTCGATCAGATGATGCGCGGCATGGGCGGTGTTGCTCATCGCAGTGCTGGTGGCGTCAGCGGCGCCGGTTATAGCACCAGCGTTCCTCTAGACGCCCAAAAACTGTATGCACTTGTTGCACGTATCTTTCCATTCGGTACGCATCCGCATATTAATCATGCTCACTACACAATTATTTTTCTTTTATTTGTTCAATGAATAATTTCTTTTTTGTTGTTTAAATGGTTATTGCCCTATAACTAGAAGATGGTCCAAACCATTAGCTCAAGTGTAAGTAAGCCATACTTTGCCCTGTTATACACACATTCATACCTAAACATATGAACGAGTTTGAATAATTAGCTAGGTTCAGGAACTTGAATGCCAATTTCAGTAATGCTAACTTCAGTTAATCTTTATTTTTATGCTAAGTTTGTTGTTCATCATAACTGTATCTGAAGTGGTCTGAACGAGTTGTCGGGTAACTGGGTGTTTAGATGGGTGGAAAACTTTTCATGAAAATGTCACATCAAAGAAAATGTATCATTTAAGAGTAGTAAACGTATACTATTAATAAAACAAGTTACAGATCTAGCCAGGAAATTGTGAGACGAATCTAATGGCGGGTAATTAGAGGGTAATTAAATCATGATTAACATATGGTAACTGTAGCATCACTGTTACAAATCATGGATTAAATAGGCTCATTGGATTCGTCTCGTGAAATACACTCCATCCATAAAATGGGTTCTTTTTTCGTCCACATTTAGTACTCCATACATGTAAGATTCTCTTTAATGTGGTGCTAATTTGTTTCTAAACCTCTCTTTATTGCAACCTACAGGGTTCAATGTGTTTTGCAGGGCGGCGTCGGAATTCTCACCACGGCTTTCTCAGATTCCGTGCTGTCATCGAGTTCTACGCCACGCTCGCCAAGAAGGGGAACCGCATCATTCACATTGTCATCATCCAGCACGTATCCATGCAACTCATTGCCGTCAAGGAGCTCCTCTTCATGTGCCGAGAAGAGAGCATCGACTCAATGGCAAGAAGAGGCAAGAGGGCCTTAAGTTTTTTCTTTACCAAATAATTTTAATATGTGCGCTGTTGAATTGTTAGGTACTAATATAAAATTATGTTTGCTACATGTTTTTGAAAATCTTCTTTCACAACATGCACATATTTATTATTAGTATTAAAGTATTGTTTAGTTATTTTATAAATATAATTTTTTATTTACTAGACCTTTTTAAACACAGGCACGTGCATCTCCACCAGTAGTACTCAAACAGTTGTTGATTTTATTAGAAGTCTTGTAACTCCCCACAACTCTTCCCTCAAAGGTTAGAGCCAGCTGCAAACCCGCTTAGTAGTTGGCATGCCGATGCCGTTTCTCATTACAGCAATGACCTTCAACAATTGGCGCTAAAATAAGAAAGTCGTGATCTCATCTCATGTGTACAGACCATAAACTATTCCAACCGTCGTTCTCTCATCCCGAGTAAGCAGATATGAATATGACGGTGATGCCAGACGATGGACCAGATCAGATCACGCCACCTACCGTGAAACCGTTGCAGCCTTGCAGGGCAGGGCCTGCTGCTCTGCTCTGCTCTGTTCTTCCCGCAACCGAAAACGTAACCGGCTGAGGCCAGCCAGCACACAGCCACAGCACAGAGGATCCGATCCTCACGGGCTCAGCCCTTGAGCCACGTCCCCCCGCCTATACAACCGCTACGGCACGTGTTGCGCCTCCTCCACACGCCTCCCACCGCTTCGTCTTCCTCCTCCTCCTCGGGCCTCGGCTCCTCCTCCCTGTCCCCTGCCTGCCTGTTCCAGGCTACTCCTCTTGTTCGTCCCAATAGCAGGTAATCTCCGCTGTAACATTGCTCCCTGCGTATCGTTGAGCTCCGATTCGAGAGAAGGCGTCACGGATTAGCTTCCGAGGATGGACGTACAATACCATGAGGTGAGCAGAGTCAGCTTCTTCTTTTTTCTGTTCTTGCTGTTCCTCGATCGGATTGCGTCGATGGCGTTTCGTTTTCAATCTGGTTTCTTGAATTGCTTCAAAAAAACTAAGTTTTCTCTGTTCTTGGTTCTTCGTCAGTTAAATTGCTTCCTGCGCTACTCCCTGTTCGATTCGAATGGTCTTCTTAATTAATCTAGTATCATCTGATGGTTGTCTCGTCGACCATGTATCTCTGCCGCGCGCAGGAGTACGTGAGGAACCCGCGGGGCGTGCAGCTCTTCACGTGTGGCTGGCTGCCGGCGTCCTCCTCGCCCAAGGCGCTCGTCTTCCTCTGCCATGGTAAACTCCAATTCCTCCTCTGACGGTCTGACCATCAGCTCTGCTTCAACGCGTACGTTCTAAGCTCTGAATATTGTTGTTCTGGCAAAAGTTGTCAATGCAAAGAATGCGTTGGTTAAGGTTTGTTCTACCGATCGAGTTTGCGACAAGTTTCCGTACTAGTAGCACCATCAGAGCAAATCAAGGGGGGTTTAATCGAGCATTTAATTTCTTTGAATGGTTTATTCATGGAATAGATATATTGACCCTTTTCTCTCTCCCTCTCTAAGCCTGTGTGTTCATTTGGTTCAGGTTACGGAATGGAGTGCAGCGACTTCATGAGAGGTACGCTCCAGCGCGCTCTCGTGCTCCTGCTGTCCTTCTCTCATGCTCTTTTCCTTTTTCTCGGTGCACAAACCAATGAAGCGCATGATTGGTCGAAAAAAGGCGAAATGATGTCTCCGTTTCACTAACTCTTGGTGTGTCTAGCGCATACCAGATTTAACTTTTCTTTTTATCTTCCATCATCCAAGACTTGACATTCACGCGCATCATATCTATATCTATCAGAAATTCACAGTTTGCATTAATTGGTTCTAGTACCATCTGGACTAGTAGCTAGACTCTTCTAGATGCATACTAGTATACACGTTAATTTACCAGTTAGCCAAGCATGCGAATAACATGGGACAGAACCAAAACTCTCTTCTTTCGGCGCACCTAAAGCATTTACCCCGACATATCGGTAGAGTTATCCATCTCCATGTGTCACTGTCATCTGGACTAAAATTATTAGCAGAGACCAAAGAGCATTGCAAGTACACACTCTTCCCCACTTTAGGATTCGTGGGCAGTCCAGAACTGGGGCTTTGAATTTGTTGTCAGGAGCCTTGCAAGTTATGCAACATTCTCGGTGACATAGACATAGTGTAAGCGATAGTAAAAGAAGGAATGTTACAAGACATCTAGAACAGACAAGGAGCAGGTAGAACAAAACAGAATGAGACGCTGGGAGCTGTTAAATGAGCACCAAAAAGCATGAAACCACATCATTTGTGCTCTTTAGCAAATTCTCTTAGTAGAGAAGGTTGTTTTGCACTTTCAGAAAGCGGTATGATCGGAACTATGAATTCCGGTAGAAAAATGAAATGACAAGAAATTGCTAGAGGTGTAGCTAGCGCTCGGATGAACTGATGAACTTTAATTTTTAATGTGATGATATAAGTTGCTGCTACGACTATGAGCGAGCAGGCTTCTAAATGATGTACATACACCCATATTTCTGGAAGCATGGACACCCACTGTCCACATCCCTAAATTTGCTCTTGATACCTTGTCGGATAGGTTCAGATTCAGAGAAAGGATTTTTTGGATTTCCTTTTGTTTTCCATCTATGCTCTCTTTGTAGATATGAGTTAGCGTGCTGCTATAAGTGCTAAACCTGTTCAGGATTTTACTCCGTGTTAAATTTCGAAGAACTCCACAAAAGATACAGTAAAGAAAGTTAGGTGGTAGTTACCAATACTCCTCTGGCTTGTAGCACCGAGTGTGCTTTTGTTTAACCGCAAGTGGAAGATACGTTCAATAAAGAAGTCTGATGATGGCAACATGACACCTTTGAATTATTTACCTCTAATATTCTTTTCCAAGTAGTCAAAGCTACGCAACAACGAAGTGAAAATTCTCTAATAATAAGCAATAATTTTGGGCTCCAACAACAGTTATTGCCTGGCTTATAAGCCTTACCGATATTCTTGGTATCATTTGGCTCATGGAGTTTCAGTAAGTAATCTGTATGAACTAGAATGTATCATTTGGAGTTCTCATGATTTGGACTGTACAAACCTACGTTCCATATAACCCATATAAACATAGATGACATAAACATCTCGAATTTTTTGTCCTGCTTCGGCTTCAAGCTGTTCTGTTTTCTGGTTGTTATTCCACAAGGAGAAAATATGAAGGTTTCGTATTGACAGTTAGACTACTTATAGTTATGCAGTTTGCAATGCTACAGCAATTTATTTTCAGTGCTACAGGACTGGATAAGTTTTTTTTTTTGTGGGTGAGGACTGCATAAGGTATGGCGTATGCATGACACATGCTTGGTCATAACTTTGATCTGGAAATCGGAACCTATAGTTATCTGCCATATTTTTCAATGCATGTCACTTTCGTGCTCAAAAGAAAGGCAAGAACAATTCAGACTAGTGAGCTACCGTCCAACAGCCTTTGGTTCCCTGATCGTTTCGATAAACAGGCACCTTGTTTTTAAATGTTGACGTGGTCTTTTCTTGCTTTCATGATCTCTCTTATGTCAACTTCACAAATTTCAAACTCCAGAACCCATCCATCACTATCCTTGCATTGCTGAGACTTCGTACATCGTCCACTTCTTATTATGGAAAAGCTAGTTGTCTGTTGCGTGCATACACAGTACAGAGACCAAAAGGTTGCGGGCTGGGCTTCATATCTGAATCAATTTTTCACCAAATTAAGCCACTTTTATTCTATATTTCCATGGACCATCAGGCAGGTGGCCTGTGGATCCACTGAAACGCGCTGTTTGGATCAGGGGTTTGCAATAGAACAGGTGCATAGAAACAAGACACTTTCATACTAATCAGAGCTGACACCAGTTGGTCCCCATGTAAGGTTCACTTGGCAAGTAGTGTTGTGTCACTAAACTTTATTGAACAGGGATTGCAGTTGCAGGTGTTGCACATGTAGCCCAGACATATTACTCGAACCTATTTATTCATATCCTTTGGCAGTGTTATAGGTTCCATATGATCCTTGAATATAAGTTGGGACCCTCCTGTACTCGCAGAACTTAACTAGTCAGTTGCATACAAAACAGCCTACTAGTTAAACTGGTGATGGTAACATCATTTTTGGGCGAAATAAATAAACTTTTTGAATGAATCATGATAAACATCATGATCTATCCAAATTCCAAACCTTGAGCTGTCAATGCTGTGCTCAAAGCTTTATTTGTTTATACTTGCATTTTATGATAGATATCAGAGAAGCATAATTTCGACTCATTATTATGTGGAATTCTGCTGTGTTTCATGTTCAAGTTACTGTCGATGTCAAACTGATCTATTTCTAAATGTGATCTATTGACTTTATTGATCATGCCTGTTCATGAATCATGAACACTGCTGTCTGGCTACTTCCATTTAAAAATGTTGGATGGCATGATGCCCTGTCTAATGGTTGGGAACATTGTTTACTGGCAGCATGTGGGATCAAGCTGGCTACAGCAGGGTATGGTGTGTTTGGGATTGATTATGAGGGCCACGGTAAGTCCATGGGTGCCAGGTGCTACATCCAGAAGTTCGAAAACCTCGTGGCTGACTGTGACAGGTTCTTCAAGTCCATCTGTGGTAAAACATCTTTCTAGCATTTTCAAATTTAACAGCAAAAGCTTAAAAAGTTTCCAACAGATTTCCAGCATTAGTGACTTTTACTTCAATTACCACCACAACTTTAAACAGCACAGGTGAAAAGTGTTGTCGCAAGTATATAGTTAGAGAATTTAGAATATTTCATTTGATTCTATAGATATATCATTCTCTACATGATAATAACTCAGTTTGGCATCTGCACATTTTTGAAGCCTACTAAATTTCATATGAATATTGGGTTCTCTTTTGCAGACATGGAAGATTACAGAAACAAAAGCCGGTTCTTGTACGGTGAGTCCATGGGAGGAGCCGTGGCTCTACTGCTGCACAGGAAAGACCCAACCTTCTGGGATGGTGCAGTCCTTGTAGCACCAATGTGCAAGGTGCCGCATCATACTGAACTGTAATGAGTGTAAACTTTCTGCTTGGTTGCTGAAGTGTGAGTTGTCTGCAAACTGCAGATATCAGAGAAAGTGAAACCGCACCCGGTAGTGATCACCCTCCTGACGCAAGTGGAAGAGATCATCCCAAAGTGGAAGATCGTCCCCACCAAAGACGTCATCGACTCCGCGTTCAAGGATCCCGTGAAGCGTGAAAAGGTCAGTAAACATGAACTTTCTGAATTATTGTTTTGTGGAACAACCATGTGACCTGAATGAAACATATACAAAGTTCGATACTATCCCTGAATTAAGTTCTTCTGCAACCATGAGCAGATCAGGAAGAACAAACTCATCTACCAGGACAAGCCCCGGTTGAAGACAGCGCTGGAACTGCTCAGAACCAGCATGGATGTGGAAGATAGCCTGTCAGAGGTACTCTAACCTCGGACTACATTTCAAGTCTCCCCTAATATGTGTTAGCTCCGTCAATCCAGAGATGTAACAACTTCTGTTGTCCTTGGCATGTTTCATTGTTTCCACTAGGTGAGGATGCCATTCTTCATCCTACATGGCGAGGCTGACACGGTCACGGACCCTGAGGTCAGCCGAGCCCTGTATCAGAGGGCAGCCAGCACCGACAAGACCATCAAGCTCTATCCGGGGATGTGGCATGGGCTCACCGCTGGCGAGCCCGACGAGAATGTGGAGCTGGTGTTCTCCGACATTGTTGCGTGGCTTGATGAACACAGTCGCCACTGGAAGCCTGAAGAGCGGGTAAGGCCTCGATCAGAGCCCGAGAAGAAGCTCCACCTGGCGGCGCCCACGAAAATCACCCGCGTCGCCAGCAGCGGCGGCACAGAGGGTCCGATGCCGACACAAGAAGGCCGGCCTCAACGGCGCGGCAGCTTCCTCTGTGGACTAGGCGGCCGGCCACAGCAGCAGCAATGTAGGATGTAGATAGATGTGGAAAAACACTTACAATGATCAGTTCACTAAGAACTGTATATGGCATGAGAAACTGACGGTGTTGTAAACAGTGTTCTGGTGCTCAATAACATCTTGTTTCATCATCAGAACAGATGTTTGTTTCAGTGTAGTTTATGAGCTCAGGAAAGGCATCCTCTGCATCTCAGCAAAGAACTAGACACATCAAAGCAGGGCATACACTTAAAAAATGTGAACTATACCATATAACGCTATGCTCTCGAGTCTCAGCAAATAACTAGACACAACAAAGCAGGGCAAACACTAGCAAAAAACATGTGATTTATACCATATAATGCTATGCTCTCAACAAAGAATTAGATCATCCAGGTTTATCTCCAATGACAACTGAATTTTTTTCGTATAGCTGATGACTGAACTGAGAAAACAATTACAGGAAAAAAGAATAGCATTACAGCAGCAACCAAGGTATTTCAGTAACACAGTCCCAACAAACTACGCGGCCATAGCTTTTGTCAGTAAGGAGAGTAACCAAGCAGCTAGAAACAGGCCACCAAAATTTTCCGAGTCTCATGCTCTCCTTCGTCCTAACCTTGCTGGTTTCCAGTGGTGGTGGTGCTGTCTTGGTCACCAAAGATGCGCTTCCGGAAGTCAGTGACCATGAGGGGAAGGCCCTCGCGGAGCGGGATCTTCGGCTCCCACCCGAGGAGCTCCTTGGCGCGGCTGATGTCCGGCTTGCGCTTGTGTGGGTCGTCCTGGGTGTTTTGACGGAACTCAATCCGTGCATTCGGGTCAATAGTGTCCTGAACAACCTTGGCAAGCTCAAGCATGGTGAACTCGCCAGGGTTTCCAAGGTTGAATGGACCAATATGCTCCCCTTCCATCAGCTTCATCAGACCCTCAACCTGGGAGAAGATCCAAATCAGTACAACAAATGAAATGGCATGCTGTATTAATACACAGTAGCATAGTTCCTTGTTACCAACAATTCAAGCATCCAAACTTGAGACTATTGCTTTACCAAGTGCTTTTTTAGTAATGTATAATGTTGGGAGTAGTGATAGACTTACTAGATCTGAAACGTATTGGAAGCTCCTGGTTTGCTTGCCATCACCGTAAACCGTCAAGGGCTCCTTCCTCAGTGCCTGTAGCCATAATTGCATATTGTCAATTTCAGTGCTACAAGATCGACTACAAAATATTTCAGGTCCTGTAACTAGTATAGCAACATTAGTGCGCATATTACCTGAGCAACAAAATTGCTGACAACACGGCCATCATCGATGCACATGCGAGGGCCATATGTGTTGAAGATACGTGCGATCCGAACCTGAAAGCAGCAAGAAATCGCCACGATGAACATCTATTTGAACACACGTGAAATAAAATTCCATCCGACCAAACCAACAATTTGGATGGAAAATTACCTCAAGGTTGGCACCACGGTGGTAGTCCATGGTCAACGTTTCAGCTGTACGCTTGCCCTCGTCGTAACAGCTCCTAACACCTGTTATTCAGAAATCATACCCATCAGTAAAAACTCACAGAGCTAGTAAGACCTTGCTTACTTTAGGAATCCAAGCAGTATCAAACATCCAACGAATACTACGTAAGTAGCTCAACAAACTTCCATAATTTCTGTGGTTTGCTCTCTTAATTATTTTAGGTGCCTTGGTTGGTGGATGTTTGGTTAGGCATAACTGGTCAAATATAGCTGTGTTCCCCCTCTTGCTTTATTGAAAAGGGATCCACAAAGTGGCCCTCGTGGAGAAAATTCCACCTACCAACATTGTCCCTTTCCACCAAAAGGAATCAAAGCATGCAAGAGCCCACGCAGCTAAGATTCCATAGCCAGCATCTCCAAGATTCCTCTCTCAGCTTTCTGCCTATTGCTTATACAAGACTACTTTCGTGCAACAGTAAGCTTCAAGTCGGGGCCATAACTATTTGCTGAAAAGGGCTCATTTCTGCTTTGTACTGCTTGGGATAAAAAAGAGCAAAGATTTGGCACCATGGACCTTTCCTCTTTGCAACAGTAATAAATTGTCCAACTAGCATCTCATCGTCCCTTTTTCCTGGTTTAGTACATTCCCCAATCATACAACTAAAGATTTTTATTGCTGCTGATTAACAAGTTCAGGGCAAACCCCCCAGTAGCCTTTACTCTCTCAGATGCCATACAAAAGCATGACAAAGAAGGAATACGCATGAGAGATCATTCATTTTGTGGCTGCTGGTTTGCTGCTAAAAGCAAAGATCCAGCTATGTTTTGCCATATGCATGATCCAACTAACAACAAGCTAACTTCATCATACTAGATCCAAAAATATGAAAGACCAAGTGTCAACAATTGCAATTTACTTCAGGAATTAATTTATCACAGAGTACTTGAAAAAAGTTATTACCAATGGGATTGACATTGCCCCAGTAAGTCTCCACCTGGGGGTGCTGGAGGGGATCACCATAGACCTCGCTGGTGCTGGTGAGGAGGAACCTGGCATTGATCCTCTTCGCCAATCCGAGCATGTTGAGTGTCCCAACAACATTGGTCTTGTGCGATCACAAAGGTTAAGGCTAACACAAATCATCTCCCGAAAGTAATTACAGGCAAAACACTGCATCAGTCACCCTTTTGACTTTATCACATTGTTACTCAATCAATTGCAAAACAAGTACGTAAAGCACAAGGAAATTTCGTGAAGTGAACAGTAAGCAAAGTCGCTTGGAAAGTGTAAAGGGCAAAAGCCACTTGGGCCTCAACTTTTGTGTCGTTGAAAATTTAAATGCACCCTTTATGTCAGAATTAAGCAAACCTCTACAACAACCCAGATCCAGACACAAGGTCAGCTTACTTTATGCTTCCATTAACAGATCATGAAGCAAAGTAAAATGGTACGGAGCAATTGAGTGTACAGATCACAGCTGCAACTACTGCTAGTAGCCTAGTACCTTTCCCCTATTTCAAACGAGCGGAAAATGCTGCTAGCATTCAGAATGAGGAAAAAAACTGTTTTTTAATGCAAAACATAAATGATTTTGGTAAAGAAATGATCTTGAGGACTCAGAGATCTTGAGTATCTAGTAACTCAACATTTGACGCCAGATGCACAAGAAGAGAAGAGAATTCTTTTGCGATGAAGGAAAAGAATGGATTTTGACCATACAAGCGTAGCAGACAGAGATCTGAAACGGCCAAGCTCTGCCTCTGCCTGCTTTCCCAAAATTGAGCAGAAAACTCCAAAATTCAGTGGGAGACGTGGCGCAAATCCCGAGCGCGGACAAAATTCCCCTTCCCGTCCATCGTCCCATATTCCCATTCCAGGGACAGAGGCGGAATCTCGGGGAAGTACTAAATCAGCTCAGTGCTCGCCAGATGAATTGCGCATAAATTCGCGTAAACGAACAGATTCCCCATCCCCACCAAAAAGCAAAAATCAAATCTCAACCACGCGAAAAGAAAAAAAAAATCTTTTGGTTTCGTTGGCTACGAAAATAAGAAGCAGAAAAAAGACGTGATCGCCGCGATCCAAGCATGAACGAACGAATGAATAAGGAATTGATTTTGACGGTGAAAGGATATGATTGTCTTGACGGGGTTGTACTTGTAGTGGACGGGTGAGGCCGGGCAGGCGAGGTGGTAGATCTGGTCGACCTCGAGCAGGATGGGCTCGACGACGTCGTGGCGGATCATCTCGAAGTTGGGGTTGCCGAAGTGGTGCACGACGTTGTCCTTGCGGCCCGTGAAGAGGTTGTCGACGACGATGACGCTGTCGCCGCGCTCGAGGAGGCGGTCGACGAGGTGGCTCCCGACGAATCCCGCCCCGCCGGTGACGAGCACCCGCAGGGCCTTCCGCTTCAGGCCCAGCGGCACCTTGCCGCCCACGAAGTGCCGCGCGGGGCCCGACAGGTCGCGGTGGTGCGCCGCCGGCTCGACGGAGAAGCGGGCGAGCGGGTTGTTGATGCTGTTGGAGGAGGAGGAGGAGACGGCGGCGGATGAGGAGGTGGATGGGGAGGCGATGGTGATGACGGCGGCGGCGATGAGCATGCCGGCGAGCGCGAAGAGCGGGCGGTGCTCGGCGGCGGCGTAGCGCGCGGCGCGGGGCAGCCAGGCGAGCGGCTTGGAGGGCTTGGCGGAGTACCCGCCCGCGCCGGCGCCGGCGCCGGCGACCGGGGACGCCCCGCCGCCGCGGTAGGTGAGCTCGGACGCCATCTCCCTCCCCTCCCTCGTGAATCTAGGACGGCACGGCACCCCCCTCGGGCGGAAACTCTGGGCTGGGCGCGGGGCGATTCGGACAGGGGCGGTGCGGGGGGTGGCAGCGGGAGGAGGCGAGGTATTTATGGGCGGTGGCTCGCCGGAGGAGTGGGGCGAGGGCGCTGGGCCGTTGGATCCGCTGCGGGCGGCGGGGGATGGAGTCGTCGGGGGGTGGGATTGCGAGTGGCGGACGGGAGGGTTTGACTGGGGATCAGGTGCGGAGGCGGAAGAGGGAGGGAAGCCGCCGTGGCATGTGCGCCGTGGCGTGCGTGGCAGCCGGGGGAGACAGCAGCAGCTCGCGCCCGGGTAGGGGTGGGTGGTGGGGCTCGTCGGCGGCTACTAGTACCTCCTCTGCTGGTGCTGGACCGACGGCCGGTGTGGGCATGGGATGGGGCCACGGAGCGCGACTATGTTTGGAATTTGGCTGCAAGTTTGGGGGTTTGGCTGGAAGTTTTGTACCAAGGCAGATGTACGCACTCTTTTTTTTTTTTCTTGGTAATGATGTACGCACTTTCTTAACGGTGGCACGGCGAATGGGAAATGAACATACGAGTAAACAACAACTACCGGTGCGAGGGCAAGTAGAATAGGGCAAGTAAACATTTCTAGTTTTAATCTGCTACAAAAGGGTATCGTTATCTACCCATCGGAGTACACACCAAACAGTACAATATTTTTTTGATGAAAGAAACAGTACAATATTAAAATGTATTTTATACTTTATTTGGTACTATAAATGTTATTGTCCTTTTCTATAGTTTAGCCAAAGTGAAGATAGCTTTGGCTTTACATAAAATTGGAAATAGTTACATTTGTATTGGGGAAGTAATTAATTTCTCATTTACGGGTAGTACTTTAACTTACAAGTTATCGATAAGCATTGCTCATCTACTTGTGTCATCTGAAATGAGTTCCGCGTGCACATTGGGCCATCTGCTAAATTTGGCGACAGCAAATACAAGAACTTAAAAAAAAAAAAACTTGAATTTCACAGTTGAGTATTCTCGGTTAGTAAAGTTGACCATAGCGGCTTGTGGAAAAATTGAACACAAACTGAAATGCACCATTCTAAGTTTTTTTCCCCGTTTAGCATCGAAGTTTGGTTCCACCAGAATAGACTTGTTGGCACAGAGGGATCTGCATGGCGACACTTGTTGGCAGAGAGGGATCTGCATCTGCTGTACGGCGGGCCCGGGGTGGCGCGTCGGGTAGCGTGGGCCGCCGGCGCGTGGGCACGTGGACTTATTCCGCCCGCGCACGCCGCGCTTGGTTGGTTTCCCTTCTCCCTTCCATTATTGGCGTTTCGTAATGCGTTTAAAAAAAATTAATTATTATTTTCCCGGGAAACGTCCTTTTTTTTGAGCATTTTTTCCCGGCAGACGTTGGACTTGCAGCCTTGCAGGAGCAGAGAGGCTGGAGCTGACGAGAGCAGAGAGCCTTCCCTTTGGGCGCTGAATGCTCTTTTGTCTCTCTCTTGTTTCTCGTACCATGAGTTTTTGCTGACAGGCGCTGAACCGCGTTGCCAACCGCGGCCGCCGGTCAATTATCGTGTTTCGACAATTCGCGTGCGTGTGTGCTGGAGTACGTGACAGGAGCTGACAGCCCATTTCCTGGACGTACGTGCTCACCGACACGGCACGATTTTATTACTTCCCCGGCCCTTTCTTTCACTTCGCTAAGTCAACCACCGTAGAGCAGAGAGACCAGGTAAGCGGGCAAATTAAAATGCATACGGTAAAGCTCTCAAGAGTAATGTCATGTTTTGCTTATCTGCTTCTGATTTGTTCTAGTTCATTTTAGCTTATTCTCCTTCGCAGAATACTATTAAATTAACTAAAATCGACGACTTCTAATTTTGACCTGTAAAACATTACAGGGCCCACGTACAGATCCTTATTGCCGTCCAAAATCTATCCGCCCTAATTAAGCAGCTTACTCTTTGCGTTGTTTACTAGCTACAGTCCCATTCACTCCATCTACGCGTTGAGACTTAGCTTTGAGAGGTGAGTCTCGCTCCCTTTTCGGCAGTCAACAGCTAATTAACAACCGGCCCATTTCCCCAAGGTAGCTACTAGCTAGTAGCTCACGACACGACCTTTTTCTTTTTTGATCAAACACGACACGGCCTTCTTCCGTTCCAACAAAAGACATTGAACTGTTGTTCCATGTGGAATACACCATCCCTGCGTGTGTGCTGTGAACCGCATATTTGTTCCTTTTAAAAAAAGTATCATTATTCTAGTTATGCATCTGAACAAGTAATTGGAATTGCAAGTTGCTCAAGGAAGCTGAATGAATAGCTGAAAGCGGAATGAGAGCATATAGGCGCCTCTGCTGCGTGTTATGGGGCTATATACGGGCATAGCATGTGGAAGACAGGTGCATGCTCCGGTGCACGAAGGCGACGGATTTTATTTGACTTGCCTGATAATGACGTGACAACGGGCCCAATGCAACTTGCATATTCTAGTTACTATAAAAAAAACCTTACATATTCTGGTTTTATATTAATGTGAGGCGGAATAGCTAAATTCGTCCTTAAACTATAAAAATGGCCGTTTTTTTTCTGAAACTTTCGCAGTTGGCTCAATTTCATCTCTGGGTTGACATAGAGCGCCACTTGACTTGCCTCGTCGTCGTCCCAGTTAGCTTAGAGTTGTAAATTACCATTTTTACCCTCGACCATCTCTTGTCCGTTCTCTCCGGCTCTCCCCAATGAACCCAGGTCGGGTGGAGGACGACACGGAAAATACTAGAGATGGGGAGAGCCAGAGAGAACGAATAAGAGAGATAGCCAAGGGGTAAAATCGGTATTTAACAACTCTAAACTGGCTGGGATGATAGTGATGAGGCAAGCCACATGGCATGGCAATCCACGTCGGCCCAAGGACGAAATTGAGCCGACTGCGAAAGTTTGAAGACAAAAATGACCAATTTTGTGTTTGGACGATAGTTCAGAGAAAAATTTGGCTATTTCACTTTAATGTAACTATATATTGTTCCCATGCCGAAGGGCAGCATACTATATGACGGTTAATTAAATTTCCGTGTGAATTATTAGGCGGCCGATCGAATTGCATGCACTTGACCGACACTAGCTGTACGCATACATGCAAGGACGTACATTGTGTTGTTTGGAACGATGTATGGATGAGAACACACATAATTTTACATATATATTGTCCTGGACGACAATTATTTTCGAATAATAAACAGTTGACACATGAATCAGGGTGTTATATTGCATCTTGGAAACATGCTGTGTCTGCCTTCTTCTGTCTCGTACTAGTATAGTTGAGTCTGCGTCTACATATCGGTCGGATTCAGCCGACCCGTTAATTAAGGGCTGACAAGGAAATTAAACTATATACTACAGATATACTAATAATTTGCAGAGAGCAGCCACACCCATACGCAGCGCAGCTAGATCTCACGCAAGGTGCATGCCGGGGTTGTTGAGTGATTGATCGGGACAAATTAGTGTGACAAAACTAAAGAGCCTTGATCGAAGTCGTACGTGTGCGCCAATCACGCTGCGCACTTGGACTAGCAGCCACTAATGGCGGAAATATAGGGCTTGTTTGGTTCAAGGCCCGAAGCAAATTTGCCTGGTCAAAACTCTGTCTGCACCTTGCCTGGGACACGTTTGTTTGGAGCCCTGGGTAGCTGCATGGACCAGGCAGGTGCATTGACGCCCAGGCCAACTAAATCGAGTGCCTGGCTGCTGGCTGCAATGGTTGCTGCTGGCCTAACTACCGTGATTAGGTGCTGTTGCTTGCGTTTGCCTTTTGCCAAGTCGTTTTTGTTGTCTGGTTTCTATTTTTTACCATGAGGTCAAATATCATGCAGGTTATAATCAAAGATTCCGTTTTATTTCTAAGTATCTTGTTAGCGTTTTCATTCTTTTGGTCCCTCTTTAATTAAATATTCTATCAACGCAAGTGTTGAGATTTTATTAAAAGATTATTATCACACAATAGTACACTATTAGAGTATTACGGGTCATAAAAGCTATTTATGATGAGGATTTATCTCATTAGAATTCTGGCACAGGGTTCCAACCAAACAGACCATCTCTCAACTTGCCTAGGGCAGGCAGATTTTATCAACTTCACTCTCAAGCAACATTTTTTACCAGGCAAGTCGCACAGGACTCCAACCAAACAAGCCCATAAAGTTTGGTAAGGAAGTTTAGGGTCTACAATAACGTAGCACATCCTTTCGGCCCAAAATAAATTGTGTTGATTTATATATTACTCAACCTTTCAAATTATAGGTTTTTTTAGTTAGAAAAACAACAAACGTTCACATAACATACCCGACCCTACGAGACTAGGTCTGGTCATGTGTATAGGTCGTGTCGGGTCATGTCGGGTTGGCGGGTCGAAATTGTTGACCCGCATCGGACCCGTGGCATGGTCGGGCAGAGGTTGGGACGGGTTCGGGGTTTTTACTTGTAATTTTCGGGTCGAATCGGGTTGGGTCAGATTTTTTGGTGTTTCGGGCTTAAAACTTGCCACGCGCTGAACCCGTCACATGCTCGGGTTGTTTTTTTTTCAAGCGGGGTCGGGCCATGATCAGGTATACATGAGACCATGAGTAGCCAAGCAGTTGCTCTGCTCGGTGATTTGGATGAATATATGTAATATCACGCAAATCATAAAACACCACTAATATGAAATAATTAAATTATTCGTGGCCTTGGGAGAAAATGCGCTTTTCAGATATGGAGCCCTAAAACTTCCTGCACTTTTGCGTGTATACAAGTTTCGTGGAGGTTGTAGTCAGGTAGAGATGCCAGGTCGTTTTCCCATGTCAACTTACAGCTTCTTATGATGAGAGGCATTCGCACCAGAAAACTTAGAAAAAGAGGGACAAAAGAGACCGACGTGGGCATCTCATCTGACCACGGTCTGCGCTCATGGTGGTGGGCTAACACTTTCACTAATCCACGTTAGCGTCTACTACTCCGTAGCAGTCTAAAATGTAATTGTATGCATGCATGGTATCTAAATATAGTATTAAGATGTTCGTTAGTTCATTCAACCATAATAATGTAATTCGTTCCATGAAAATTTCCTAATATATAGGTGCGTGCTTTAAATGCCACAATTTTGTTACAAACTTGAGCAAATGAAACGGACTTGTGTTTATTTTCTTCATCAACACTTGCATTATTATATATTTCGTTTGCAATAAACTTTGGCCTTGTGTAGTTGGGTGAAAAATGAGTGAAAAGGTGAAAAGTTATGCATTGAGCCGCGTGCACGGAAGAGAAAAAATAAATAAATTAACATAGTTTTCTAGGGTGAAACTTTTTACGTTTTCTTGAAACTGAACACGGCCAACGATACGAAGAGTGGTCTGGCATTGACATTTTGGTGTACATGCCGACTTTCAGAGTACTACAGGATTTGAACAGCTAAAACTTCAGTCGCCCGATCGACCTGAATATGTTGGAACATTCTGCGCAGTGGCTCTTTGACGCGGCCACACCGACAGTTGAGATGGAAGTAGGTGTGGCTGTGGGCAGTGCAGCATCAGGCACCTAAATGATTTAGGCTAAATCTGCCGAACCACAACACAACAATTTTTCAGCACATCACCGTTATCAGTGTGGTAGCAGGCTAGCGTTCGTTGCTGCTGGTACATTCTTGGACTTGAGTTGCGTCGTTTCTCTCACCCCTGCACCCTGACCGGACGATCAAGTTGGCAGCCTTTGTTGCCACAGCAGCCGCCGGTGCAGGGAATTGTTTGGCACAATGTGTCCCGGAGTCCCGGACGGCCGTGCCAGCTGCGTAGCTTTGTGAATTCGAATGTTAGGCGCCTCGCCTGCTGACCCCACAGAAATGGAGGTCCCTGCCTCCCTGGTATAGTCAGCAAGAGTGACAGAGCGAGTCAGGCCAAACCGGTAGATTTTTCTCTCGTGTCCCGATCCCGGGCTCATCTCAGACTACAGAAGAGCAAGTCATGTGCCTCCATGATCCCGATGTTCACATGGATGAAAAGACAGGTGGACTACCACTCATTTGCCAGGTCAACGCTCAACAATAATAGACACGCATGGTTTGTGTTTTACAAAAAGAAAAGGAAAATTTTCAAAAAAAGAAAAGAAAAAGAAGAAAGGCATAGCGCGCGCAGGAAATGGGGCGCCATGCGTGGACAGTCACCGACGCCATGCTCCGTGCCACTACGAGGGAACAGCAACTTTCTCTGAAGCAGCACAGCACACAACATGCCACGCATGCCTGATCTGCAATGCGCCCCAGAACCCCAGTCATGTCATATGAAGCCCCCATCAATCGACAGATCAACTCGATCATGGAAAGCAAAGCAAAAGATGGATGCAGCACATGCATGACACACGTTGGGCGGCATGCGATGTGAGCTGTGCGACTCATGCGGATGATGCTCTCAACCACGTTGCCTCACTGCTCTTTTTTTTTTTTTCTGTCCGATGTGTGCCAACATTATCAAGTTTTGCACCGACGACTCTTCTCGCATTGGTTTTCTCATTTTCATCAGCTGGCTTGGATTTTACCTACGGCCTACAACAGCTTTATCTTTTTCTGCCAAACAATTTATCACTTCGTTCTTTATCTGACTGCCGGAAATTATTCGGAAGGGGACCCATCGGGCCTGTCCTTCCTCTCTCTGCTCTGCGCTCTCTCGCTCTTGTCTGCCATGGCGACGTCAACGTACAGGGGTAAATGGGGTGGGGTAAATTTTTTGCCTCTCAAATTTCATTTGCCCCTAAAGAGTGTCAAATTGAGCCCAATCGATCTAAACATCCCAAGAGGGCAAATTTGTTAGGGGTCAAAACATTTGACTTGGGGTAAATATTTACCCCTCAATCCTAACAGAGCCCAAGTTTATACCAAACTTTTGTATTTCCATTCCTTTTTATTTCTTTCTTTTTCTCTAGAAAAATAATAGACGAAGCTCTGGATTAGATCTTATTTTCCTCGAATTTCTAGTAGCAAATACATAATCGTTTGGAGCATGTCAACTTGAATCGAATATTCAAGAAAATCAACTCTGAATTCGTTTGGAGCATCTCACACCGCCAAACCCCTAGGCCCACCCGGGCCGTGGCCCATAGTCCCCACTACCGTTCATAATTTTTGGCCCAAAAACTAGAGCTCTAGTCCATCGACCAAGGCAAAACAGCCCAACCCACTCGTCCTCGGCTCCTCGCCTCGCCCGTTCCGCCGCCGTCACGGCGACACGCCGACACCCGAACCGCCGCCTGGTTCCGCCGCCGCCGCTGCCTCCTGAACTCGTTGCTTGCACGGCTCGCCTCCTTGCCTCCTCCCCACGCGCGGGCTGCAGGGCACCCGCCGCCCGCCGCCGCTGCTTGGTGCTGCCGTCGCCGCCGGTGCTTGGTGCCACCGCAGCCGCGTGAACTCGGCCCTTGGCTCAGCTCTGCTCCTGCTCGCCTTCTCCCCACGCGCGGGCTGCCGTACACGCCACTAGCCTCCACGACTCTATTCTCAGATAGCGAGCCTCTGAGGTGTTTATCTTCTCGCTAATCTCACTCTTTCTATTTTTTATTCCTTCAACGCATCGATTGAAATTTTGGATTGAAAGTTGAATCATCTATTCCCTAAAAATTTAGATCTAGACTTGCAATAAGTAGTTTGGTACTGCAAAATGAAAAGTAATAGGACTTGGCATCTTATTTCTCCTAGTGTTACTGCCACACAACAACTGAATAAAGTTGATGACTTCGGCAAAATGGTGCGGGTGAGTGGCTGAATCTATGTTACATTGACCGAGAACTATGCAAGCATAAAAATGATGGACATCTTATCATCTTACGTATATTTAATTTCAAATATCTCCTCAATTTTCTGTAATATTGATATTACTCTATATGTGAAGTATACTACGTGGTAGCTTTGCTTGCTGGGTTTTGACCCTAGTCTTGACAAAAGCTGGCTGGCGATGGCCCGTCCCGCTGACTCTCCCTCCATGCCGATGCCTCCAAATGCTGGTGAGGACGGAGCCCTGCCGTCGCCGCCTCAAAGGGAGCGGGCCAAGGTGGTGATTGTGATGGCGCCACGGGCGCCGGCAAGTCGCGGCTGGCTGTTGACCTCGCCACCCACTTGCCGGCGTCGAGGTGTGGTCAGCGCTGACTCCATGCAGGTCTACCGCCGGTCTTGACGTCCTCACCAACAAGGTTCCTCTGGCACGAGCAGAAAGGTCTCTTGCTAACCATGGCCTGCTAACTCCCCAATCCCAACTTCAGTTTCCTGTCAGATTAAATTCTTGATGCATGCCTCTAGGTGTTCCTCACCATCTCCTTAGCGTAATCGATCCCTCGGTTGAGTTCACTTGCCGCGACTTCCGCGACCATGCCGTGCCGGTAAGCCAATGCTGCTCCTGCTACAAGTTGCACTACTTACTCTAGTTGCAAATGTTCAGCGATTCCACTTGGTTTGATGACCTGTGTGCTGTGTCCATAATATTCCCCTGTGGTCACAGATCATACAGGACATACTGGACCGCGGTGGCCCCCTGTTATTGTCGGCGGCACAAACTTCTACATCCAGGTAATGTAAATTTTGATTTGATAATTTGGATGGCATGTCGATTCCATATGATGACTGCAGTATTGATTTACGTATTTTTGCCCTTACATACTGTAGGCCCTGTTAGCCCATTCTCTTTGATGACATGGCACAAGATATGCAGGACTGTACTCTCCATGATCACCCAGATGACATTGGTAGATACTCTAGTCACATCATATGCTTCTTATTCTTAGATTGTGTAGCTCAATTTCAAACAGAGATTGACCTGTCTGATTTGTCGATCAGGCCTTACCAAGGCGATGAAGGCGGTGTGTATGAACGCTTAAAGGAGATTGATCCTGTCGCAGCCCAAAGGATCCACCCTAACGACCATAGAAAAGTAAGGGTGTTGCCTAATTTTCCTAACAATCTATGACTCCACTGTGTTAGGTTCCTTTTCTGTTCCCAATATATTGATTATTGTGTTTCTCCATCCTGCACGTGCCTGCTGTGTTGGAAAGATAAAACGCTACCTTGAGTTGTATGCGACCACAGGTGCCCTGCCCAGCAATCTTTTCCAAGGAGAGGCTGCTAAGGTGAGCAATTTTGCCATAGTTGTCTGCTCGGTGCTTTTTATCAATCTTGCACAAGTCCTAGTGAAATGCCTGTTTTATTTTTCTTTAATGCTGAACTATTAATTGCCTTACATCTCACCTTTTATTTTCCTGTGTGCTTTTAAATTTGCTGGGAATTCTAAATGCAATGAGATCATTGGTTATGTCAGAGCAGAAATGGGGTCGGGCTAGTAACTCCAGATTCGTCTGTTGCTTCCTGTGGGTAGATGCTGATCTTCAGGTTCTGGATAACTATGTGAACCAAAGGGTTGATTGCATGATGGATGCTGGCCTGCTAGATGAAGTATGCAATATATATGATCCAGATGCTGTTTACACCCAAGGACTGCGACAGGCCATTGGGGTTCGTGAATTTGATGAGTTTTTTGGACTATATTCAACTAGAACAGAATCTGATAAGGATAAGGTGGCTTTTTCTACAACTACGGTAACTGTACATGATGATCAACTTAAGAGCTTGTTGGATGAAGCTGTTTCCCAGCTTAAGACAAACACACGCAGGCTTGTTCGGCGTCAAGTAAACACTTGCATCCTTTGTTACCTTTGCTTGGAAGACTGAGCGAATGTAGATACTTGACTCACTGTAACGTTTTGTTTTCCCTTTCAGAGACGGAGACTACATCGGCTGAGTAAAGATTTTGGGTGGAACTTGCACCGTGTAGACGCAACCAAAGCATTCTGCTGTAAGGCCATTTCCACTCAACTGTTGCATCGACAAATGCATATTCTTTCTGTAGAATTGTATGTCCCATAATCCTCTTGTGTGTATTTTGCTAGGTCCCACAGGGAACTCATGGAACAAGGAAGTTGTTGAATCTTGCGTGAATTTTGTGAAAAGGTTTTATCTGATGGTACAACTTGTTCGCCAAGCTCAAGTTCTTCAGATGGTATTGGAGAAAGAGAGTTGTGGACTCAATATGTCTGCGAGGTGACTACTGTAAATCTTTAGTTGTGTGCATAAGAAAGCAGAAACTAATATCTTGTTGCAGTGTTAGTGATTAAGAATGTATCTGGATGCTGTGTTTACAGGCCTGCGACAGGCGTGTGCTCCGAGGGGCGCACGAGTGGGAGCAGCACAGGCAAGGGCGAGGCCACCGAAAAAGGGTGCAGCGACTGAAACAGAAGAACAGCCTAATAACAAGACCATCAGTATCGTAATAAAAGAAAACAGAGCGGATGATTGCAAATTGCAGTTGTATTGTCATTTGTCTGTAATCTTGTTAAGCAGTTCCGAATTTGGAAGGTAGCACCAGGGAGTATGTTGTCTGAATGGATTATTTGTGTGCAGTCCAGTCGGCGGTCATTCTGTATCATTACCTTGCGTGAACCGAACCGTGCAGGCACATGTTATCTCAAGGTCATTCAATAAAATACCTTATGATTTGTTATGTTCAACCGTTGAATGTCCACATCTGACAGTTGATAGGTTTGTTGCACCATTTCTCGCTGTTGTTCTATAACTTGATTTTTGTTATTCCTTTCTATAAAGCAAAATAATTTGCATCCTTTTTTTGAAACTGAATAATTTGCTATCCTTGTCCAGTGAAAGAAAATTGTGTGAATCGATTTTATATTGGGTTTCAGAAAATATGAAACCCTGTGAACAACCAAATCCCAACTCAGTAGATGGCCACCTCTCCCTTCTTGGCAAGGTACACTTCTGCAACATATGTGAGTAATATTAGTGTCAAATCCATGTTGAACCCTTCTACAGCTTCCGTGTTCATTTATGCATGCCTTTTTTGTTTAACTATTTCCGCAGGTGAAGATATGCCTTTTACAATTGGAATTTGTGACAAGATGCAGCTTCTCCACCAGTACTTTTAAGCGATCACAGTTAGTTCTTATGTTGGTTCATTTTTATCTTAGGGAGAAAGAGGCATTGATTTGACTTTGAAAACAACAGCGTATGTACAATTCTTAATCTTCTCAAGGACAGTTTCAAAACTCTAATGAATGTCATTGCTGATGGTAATTGGAGGGATATTGCATTCAAATAACAGAATATTCGAAGGTTTCTTAATCTTCTCAATGAATGTCATTGCTGATGGTAATTTGGACTGCACCGCCTCCAGGTTCGCGTCGCCGCCGGTGGCGATGGCCGCGCACACGCGGGCCACATGCTCCGGCTGGCCGGCCGGTGCCGCCGCCTCCTGCTCCGGCGAACGGACCTCGTTGTCAGGCGTCGTCGTCGGAGGAAGCCGAGGTGGAGAGGGAACTTGCGGCGGGAAAGCCCAGGAGCGTAAATAGTAGCGTGGCCCACTCGAATAGTTCGGCCCATTAACAGTTTGGCCCACTCGAAAGCGAATCGAATAGCGTAGATCGTACTCATACGATACCGAATCGAATACGAACGCATACTCGGGAAATAAATAGTAGCGTACCCCGTAGTCGATCCGTACACAGCTTCCTCCGCCGCAATCCAACCTAGCTCCCGCGAAACCAACTGAACTCGCAGCTCTTCCTTCCTTCCCGGCGAAACTTCTCCCGAGCAGATCGCTTCCACCCGTAAGATCTTTCCTCCTCCCCGTGCTTTCAATTGCTTTCGATTCGGTTCGATTAGGGTTTCC
Organism: Urochloa ruziziensis; assembly: GCA_015476505.1. NCBI lineage: Eukaryota > Viridiplantae > Streptophyta > Magnoliopsida > Poales > Poaceae > Urochloa > Urochloa ruziziensis. Next base: position 24,817,086 of record CM027124.1, read on the forward strand.
ACCGCTCTCGCTCGCGCCGCCGCCATGGCCTGCTCCGTCATCGCCGCCGCGGCTGCTCCGCCGCATCTCCCCACCCCGATCGCTTGTTTGCCCGGTTGCTCCCCACCCCGCCGCCGACCTGCCGCATCAGCCCCGCTCCAGCTTCCCTCGCGCCGCCGGCGCCGCGCAAGTACATCCCGCCGGCGCTTCGCCGCAAGTACATCCCGCCAGCGCTTCGTCGCGCCGCCGCATCCGTCGAGCCATCGCCTCGCCGCCCCGCTTCACCCGCGCAGTCGGCCGCCTCTAGCAAGAACGTCCACCCATCGCCTCGCCGCCCCGCCTCCTCCCCCGATTTCCCCGCGCCGCCACCCCCCTCGCCCAAGTGCATCGCGTCGGCGCTTTGCTGCATCACTTCCACCCCGGATTCCCCCGCGCAGCCGCTTCCCCTCCTCGCTTCCTCGCCCGCTCCAGCCGCGCCGCCAGCCCCCTCTCCCGCTCCAGACGTGCCGCCCGTCCCCTTGTATGTCGTACCAGCGCTTCGTCGCCTCCCTTCCTCTCCCGATTCGCCTGCCCCGCCACTCGCTCCCTCCGTGTCCAAGAAGCCGGCCCTGGCCATTCTTGTGCCGCCGTCCTCACTGGTGAGGACCGAGGGGTTCAATGTCCTCTCCAGCGAGGACAGCAGCGCAAGAGTGGCATCGCCGGCTCTCTCCCCCAAGGACGCTACGCCTTCTCCTCAACGCCCCGCTTCCTCCCCTGATCTCCCCGGGCCGCCGCCCCCCTCGCCGAAGTGCATCGCGTCGGCGCTTCACTGCATCACTTCCACCCCGGATTCCCCCGCGCAGCCGCTTCCCCTCCTCGCTTCCTCGCCCGCTCCAGCCGCACCGCCAGCCCCCTCGCCCGCTCTAGACGCGCCGCCAGTCCCCTTGTATGTTGTACCAGCGCTTCGCTGCCTCCCATCCTCTCCCAATTCGCCTACCCCGCCATTCGCTCCAGCCGTGCATTTGTCCCCCGATCCCTCGCCTACTGCCTCCGTGTCCAAGAAGCCGGCCCTGGCCATTCTTGTGCCGCCGTCCTCACTGGAGAGGACCGAGGGGTTCAATGTCCTCTCCAGCGAGGACAGCAGTGCAAAAATGGCGTCTCCGGCTCTCTCCCCCAAGGACGCTACGCCTTCGCCTCGCCGCCTCGCTTCCTCCCCTGATCTCCCCAGGCCGCCGCCCCCCTCGCCAAAGTGCATTGCGTTGGCGCTTCGCTGCATCACTTCCACCCCGGATTCCTCCGCTCAGCCGCTTCCCCTCCTCGCTTCCTTGCCCGCTCCAGCCGCGCCGTCAGCCCCCTCGCCCGCTCCAGACGCGCCGCCAGTCCCCTGGTATGTCATACCAACGCTTCGCCGCCTTCCTTCCTCTCCCAATTCGCCTGCCCCGCCACTCGCTCCAGCCGTACCTTTGTCCCCCGACCCCTCGTCCGCTCCCTCCGTGTCCAAGAAGCCAGCACTGGCCATTCTTGTGCCGCCGTCCTCACTGGAGAGGACCGAGGGGTTCAATGTCCTCTCCAGCGAGGACAGCAGCGCAAGAATGGCGTCGCCGGCGAGCGGCACCTCTGCTGACAACCAAGGTAAGATGCACCCTTTGTCGGATGACTCGTGCTCTGATTCAGAGATCGAGTACTATGCCGGGCCTGCATTTTTAAACTCTCCTCCTCCGAGTGCACTTCCCCTTCCTTCTTTTCTGTTACGTCCTCGCAGGAAGTTTACAACTTAGGTCTTGATGTTTGATGTGTTCTTAGCATGAAATTCTAGTTTGAGCTCATGGTAGCAATATGGATTTTTTAATTGACTGCTTGCTTATAGTATCAGCATGAAATTTTTAACCTGCAGCATGCTTTAGCCGTATCTTAGTTTAGTAAAATTTGATATGACATGTTTAATCGACTGCTAGATTTTAGTACCAGCATGAAATTTTTGACTACTGCATGCTTTCTTTCAGTACATAACTCATATTTTGATTTTAGTTATGCAATTTGCTATGCTTGTTGCAATTCTTTTCTTTGTCAAAGTTCGTACTTTTTAATCTACTGCCTGCATTCACTTGCTTCTCTAGTGTGTGTTCTTTTATGTTGTTTGATTGCTTAGGTCTAGGTAGGTTAGTAACTCCGCCTATGTTTTTCAACATAGCCGGTCCCAAGCCCGGATGAAGGAGGAGGGTACAGATTTGATGTGTTTTTTTTTTTTGCAATTCAATAGGGTTTTGTAAGGCTATTTTAGCATTGCAATCAGATGTGTTACACTAGGGTTCAAATTTTGTTGTTCACATTGCTTAGCTTTTCGTTTTTTGTACCTTTTGATAGCTGATTGTGTGTGGAGAAAGGGGGAAGGAAATTACCTGGTGAAATGGTAGTTTTCGAAGATCGGGCAGCTATTTTGATTTTTAATGTTTATCACACTGGATATCATAGGCAATATGAGTGAGGGTGAGTGAGGATGAGGGGCACGTCTGTTTTTCTTTCCTGATTATGACAAGTTGCACAGGCTGAATAAAGCGATGCCTATTATTGCTTCTCTGGATTTGAATCTGTGGTTTATGGAAATGAATAGCCAATCTGTGCAGTTTTATTTGATATCTATCCATGATTATGTGTTCATCATCTTGACTGCAAATTAGTGTGTTATATTAGGTTCGGCAAAAGCTATATGTTGCTCGGATGTTTTAGAAGCATCTGGCACTCAATTTTGTGGCCATCAGATGGTCTGTTGATTTTGTTTCTGCCTGTTGGATCTGGCTTGGTGGGGCTGTGTTGCTTATAATCTATTTGTGAGTTTTGTTAAAGAATATTACCTCCCTCCTCCCCCAATTCATTTTCTTGCTCCTGCTTCAGATTTTGGTTTGAAGTGTATTTGCAAATGGCCTACTACTCATGGTTCAAAGTTTGTTTATATCTGATTAGTTGTTCGCATTTGACCGGCTGGCAGATGACCAGAAGGACGAAAAGTTTGCCACAAGCTGGAAGAACTGTCGTCACAGAAACAATAAATGTATTGGCTTCCAAAACGCCTGGTACTTCTCTATACTTATTTTATTACTGATAAAAAAAAGTTTTGCACCTCTATTTATTTTAACTCACTACATCAAGGTATATTAGAATACACATAAAAATATAGTTTAATTAAAGCTAAAAATGTTACTGTGTTTAGTGGAGACACATGAAGCTTGTAGGAGATTGGTGTTAGATACTCTGCTGACCAGATATCATTTTGTTAGAACGAGGATGTGGTTACAGCAGGAGAACATGGGGATAATTCTATTCATGTATCATGCTTAGGGTATCCTCCAACATGATCCTGTAAAACTGTAACTGCTCCTTGACTCTACAATTTTAGGTAGTTAAATTAGGGATCGTAAAAGCTGATACTTCCTTTGCCTATCTGAATTGTATCTATGGTTTTCCCCTTGTGTTATGGCTTGTCAGAGACCTAGAGATGAGTTCTAGCCTCTGTTTGTGCTGATTCTTAAGGGATTCAAGGACCTGTAGATTGGGAATTTTCTGCCAGAGAGGGCTTCACGAGACGTACATTTATATTTGCCATTTTCTTTTGCTGATTTTTTCAAAACCATATACTGAGATTTAGAGGAATATTGTGAGGTATTTCTATTAAGACCTTGTTTTCATACTTCTTAATGGCATCATTTTTAGACTAATTTAATTAAAGGTATATTATGTATGTTTAGGGTGAAATAATTGTAAAAATGGATTTCGTTGGCAAAGTTCCAGATTTTTGTGCCTCTTGTGTCCTAAGGTAAGGAATCTGTTCTCATGATTTAGTGTACAAGCAGGTTGTGTTTCTTTCCCGTCCACAGTTTTCACAGTTTCATATATTAAAGTATGTAGATAGCTGCCTAGCAGTTTCTTAGAGCTGTCAGTTCATTGCTTATGTGTACAGAAACTTTGCATATTACAAGGCTCAAAATGAAGAAAGTAGAAGCATCATTGGAAATGTTTTCTGATGAAAGGCTTCAATGCATTGGTATCAAAAAGCTTTCTGTCATAGGATGCTTCCATATGTAGTGATGTGAATATTATCATATTTAAAGATGTTTGGCTTATAAACTAAGCCAGTGTAATTGGTACTGCCCTTGTTCTGGAAGAATGTCATGAAGTATTGAGTTTGAATAAATAAAAGGTAATTGATATTCAGCTATCATCTTGTGCAGGTAAGAAGCATAGAGCGGTGAGGTTTCAAGTCTCAGGTATGTCCATCTTTCTTTATCCTTAGCTAATATTTTGATTAATTATTAATTAAATCAATGTTCTGGTCAGCTACTAGCAAGCTAGCTCTAGCTCATATGACAGTAATAGATTCTTTCTTCCTTGCATGTTAATCACTTTGCTTGGTCATCAGTTGATTGCCATAGGTGATAGACTGTAGCTTAGTTAATTCGACCTACGAGTGGGAGCAGCACAGGCAAGGGCGAGGCCACCGAAAAAGGGTGCAGCGACTGAAACAGAAGAACAGCCTAATAACAAGACCATCAGCATCGTAATAAAAGAAAACAGAGCGGATGATTGCAAATTGCAGTTGTATTGTCATTTGTCTGTAATCTTGTTAAGCAGTTCCAAATTTGGAAGGTAGCACCAGGGAGTGTATTGTCTGAATGAATTATTTGTGTGCTGTCCAGTCGGCGGTCATTCTGTATCATTACATTGCGTGAACCGTTCAGGCACATGTTATCTCAAGGTCATTCAATAAAATACCTTATGATTTGTTATGTTCAACCGTTGAATGTCCACATCTGACAGTTGATAGGTTTGTTGCACCATTTCTCGCTGTTGTTCTATAACTTGATTTTTGCTATTCCTTTCTATAAAGCAAAATAATTTGCTATCCTTGTCCAGTGAAAGAAAATTGTGTGAAGCGATTTTATATTGGGTTTCAGAAAATATGAAACCCTGTGAACAACCAAATCCCAACTCAGTAGATGGCCACCTCTTCCTTCTTGGCAAGGTACACTTCTGCAACATATGTGAGTAATATTAGTGTCAAATCCATGTTGAACCCTTCTACAGCTTCCATGTTCATTTATGCATACCTTTTTTGTTTAACTATTTCCGCAGGTGAAGATATGCCTTTTACAATTGGAATTTGTGACAGATGCAGCTTCTCAACCAGTAACTTTTAAGCGATCACAGTTAGTTCTTATGTTGGTTCATTTTTATCTTTAGGGAGAAAGAGGCATTGATTTGACTTTGAAAACAACAGCGTATGTACAATTCTTAATCTTCTCAAGGACAGTTTCAAAACTCTAATGAATGTCATTGCTGATGGTAATTTGGAGGGATATTGCATTCAAATAACAGAATATTCGAAGGTTTCTTTCGCATTCACTTCCGTTGCACTAATATTGTTGTGATACATTTCACCTGTGTTGAATTCTTGACCTTTATGATTTGTTCTTTTGGGTTCTTGTTTCTTTGCTAAAACTCTGTTATTCCTTTAGTGAAATCAACCTATTGCAACCAGTTCATGTACTTATCTGATTAAATGCTAGTAAAATAGGCGATTTATGTGCTGCGAAAATCTTTTAGGTTGACTAGATCTTTTTAAAGGCTTGTGTACTCTCAAATGTTTTTTCTATGCCCACTGACTGGCTTATTTTCCTTTGTGAAATTAGTTTTTGACCATCATTGTTCAGAGCAGAACATGCACTTTGCATAATCTTAATGGATGATGATTTTATTTTGCAGAACATAGTGCTTTCAGGATGTCCACAAATAACTACAGCATTCTTATACATATCTGTTCTCCCTACTGATCTGGATGTTTCGTTTAAGAGAAGGATAGTAAGTTCATACACCCAGGTTGATCATCAAAGCTTCATTCTTTATGATGAACTAAAACCTTATTATTTATTAGGAATGTACACATGGTGGATCTTTCAAAATGTCCAAATGTTCATTTTGGTGCAGCGATTGACTAGTTGAAGTTGGCTTTTCCAGAACTAAGGATATTCAGAGCTTTACATTGTTTGGCATTTCGTTTCGATGATTCTTTTACTGAGATGTCCATGGATTGATGGAATTCATATGGCTACTGATACGAGCATCATAACACCCGAACAGTCAATAGTCTCTTCTAGTTCTGAAGTACTAGGCAAAGTGAAGCAAAATCCAGGCAGATATTACATACCATGTCCACCATATGACAGACAACTGAATTCAGTTTCCTCAAATATATCAAGACTGACATTGGAAGGCAGAAATGATATTGATGATAATAGAAAAATTTTAGCTTATTGTCCCTTGCTTTGCTGCAGGTGCATATGATCATTGACTCATTACCTTATTGGAAAGCAAGTAACTCTTTTCCTTGTGCACATGCAGATGTGGATTTGCTGAAGATATCTGTGCTAAAATATTCTCACCGTTATATAAACATTAGAAACTGCACCCTGTTGACAGATAATGGTATTTCAAACCTTCTCCTGAAATGTACAAAGATCCATTCAATGGATGTTTCTTGTACTTTTTTTGGAAATCGATCAATTCAAACACTATGCACTACCAACCTTCCTGACCACAATGATGGACATGCTCATCAGCTCATGTTATGGCATTTAATATACAAGAGCACCTGGGTGGCTGCAGAGGTAAAAATAATTTCTCTTTTTCATGCCCGTGATCCCTCCACAACTGAGCAAATGATAATTTAGTTAGGACAGCACATAGCAGAAATATGATGTTGTGCTTGTTTTATTGATTTTCATTAATCATTGTGGTCAGCTTCCACAACAGCCATATGGGCGCACTAGCTAATTAGATTTATATCTATATGTAGGTATTGACGTTGCTGCTTTGTCCCAGCTAATGAGCATTATAAATATCACAAAATTTATGCTCTTACAGATGATGAACTTTGCTAGTTTTTTGGCTCTAGTCTTGAATATCTTGATGTTTCAGAGACTCTGGTATGAATTTTTCTGTTTGAGTAGTTTTGTTCGATGTTCTTGGTCACCTTTGTGTTTAATGTGCTTATGTTTTTTATAAAGTATTTATCATACTGGTTATGTAATTTAGTTTTGAGCTTCTAATTAATCAATAATTACAATCAACTGATCGATATGCTGAAACTTGAATATTCACTGAGACTGTTGATGAGTAACACATACTGAACCGTGAAGCATTTGTCAAGGATCCATGGCCTGTTTGGGAGGAGTGGTCCAAAATGGGTTGTCGACAGCCGTGCCCGCAAGGTGCTCGCCCAAATGCAGCAAGGGGGCGGCGTCCGACCATATCCATATCGCCCTCCCTGTGTGTTGTTGCGGCAGTGCGCTGGGTGGTGTGTGTCCAAACATATGGGGTTTACTTTTCTTACATATATCAAGTCAAGACTTATGTGTAGTGTTTCTCAAGACTTATTTCATGACCACATAAGGGGTTTACATCACAATAGGAATTGGTGGTCAAAAACTTACTTTGGAGGCCTGCCATTGTCCAAATTGACATGTTTCTTTTGTGTGTGACCTTGGTGGTTATATAATGATATTGTGAAACTCTCATTGTGTTGCTCTAAGAAATTTACTCTACTTTTTATTAAATACATAATCGCTATCCCTTCCCAAACACACACACTATTTAGTATTTACATTATGAAGCTACTAGTCATTATTTTGGAGGACTTGCTGATCATAGAGTTTATGCACGAATATGCCCTCTGCGCTGCTGTGTCCTCCTGAGGGCTTGTACGATGCTATGCTTTTCTTTTTCACGTTTACTGTACACTCTAGCTTTCCTTTGCATTTACATGATTGGGCCTTCCTCTGTTCCTTTTGCTTCTAATCTTCACAATGGAATCCATGCCTGTAGTTACATTTGCAAGAGTTTTCTCTATCATGTTATCCTCATAGAAGAATAAGTGCCACTTCTCAAGATTTATTATTTTTCGCTACTGACCTTAATTACCCCGGTTTCTGTACCACAGAAAATCATGTCGTTTGCGGTGAACAAGCTCGTGATCTTGCTTCCTGCTGATAGCCTTCCTACTTTCTGTTGCTTCTCCTTCAGCCATATCTATCATAAATTCAGAAGCAGAATCAGGACTGGTGAATCCTGTAATATTTTGATCTAAGACATTACAAGTATAGCTTCTATACTTTGACCAAGTAAAAAAAGGTAGGCTGGTCTTCACTGAACATGGACTTTTTGGTTCCTCTGGTTCTTATTAGTGAGACCTAATCGCCTAAATGTTAGTTCCATTTGGCATCAGAACATGATCATAATGGGTCAGCCAGCAGTTTTCAGAGAGTAAAGACCGAAATTTGTAATCAGATTGGAATCGTTCTTGCCTCTGGTTTTTTTTTTTTTTTTTTACATAACTTAGTGTAGCCAGCATACAAAAAATAAGGAAATTCATGTCACCTGAATGATACTAGGGCTTTTGCTGAAGTTCAAGTAGATGAAGTCTTCCACCACTGCCATGGCCTCTACACTTGTTCCCTTTGGTATTGGCATTGTCATATTAGGTTTGCATCGTTTCTTCCAATCCTGCAAAAAAGGTTTAAAGTTTCACATTTCTTTTCATCTCATAGCTTTCAGATGTCAAGTTCTATTAATACCTTTAAGGCTGATCCTTCCACTTGAGCACCAGCACAGTACATCCAATCTTTATATATGACAATGGAGCTAATGGATTGTTTCCTAATCCTCCAGCTTCTTTTAGGTGCCCTTACCTCAGTCTTGGATTCAACTGACATGTCTAGTTCCTGTTGACAATCTTTCTCTTTTTACATATAGTGATCCAAGATACTATTACTTGCTTCCGTAATCACAAAACTAACCTGTATACTCAAGTCTGTGCAGCCAAGGTAAGCTTTGCCCTGACATACAGCTAGAGATTTGACATGTTTGCCCCTGTACAATGGTTGGCTGCTTCTTGATGCACAAGAGAACTGGCAATAAGAAGAATCAAAGTAAAAACACCGTTTATGGGCTCCATTTGTTATCATCTAGTGCATAATAAGGTAATTAGTACCTTGAGAACATTGTTCTGTGTTAGTACAAGGATTTTGTCTCCACAAATATCAAGCTTTTGCACAATCTCTCTTGTCTGAATCACCTCGACACACTCAAGCTTGTGCTGTGCCATTTCCCATACCTGCAAATGATCTTGTAATTTAACATCCGGCAATTACTATTCTTTTACGGTTTTAGCACTGTGGTTGTATTGGTTACCCGAATGGATTTGTCTGCTGATCCACTCAGAAGATTCTCGCCTGTTTCCAATAGTGCAAAACAAGTTACTGCCTTCTTGTGCTCTTTTACCTCCCTGATGATTACTGCCCTTTGGCCTTTTATGTCCCATGCCTGCACAATAAGAATCAAAGTAAATACTACTTCATGAACTGAAGCAGTGAACTGGATGTGTAGCAGTACATAGTTTCAATCATTTTTCTAAAGTTCCTTTTTAAGTAACTTCTGTAATGCAACAAATTGTGTGCTAGCTTAATAGATTTATAAATAATTTGAAACTATGGTTATGGTCTGAGGTCTGACATATGGAATACATCATTACCCTGATGGTGCCATTAGAATAACCAACACAAAGCTGCCCTCTGAAGAATGCTATGGCAGTAGCTGCACCATTTCCAGGCTGACCAATTTCCAGGATTTGTGTATGTACACATGATACACGCTGCACTGACAACATCAGCAAATTAAATCATATGTTCAAGAAACATCAGCAACTTTGTAAGAATGGCCTCAGCATAGCTTTTTGAAGTTAGCAATGGCAAGCCTGAAGAACTTTTGAGATCTTGACAAGGACCATGTCGAACAGATTAACCTCCGCTAATATATGATCTACTTGAAGGCCTACCTGGAACAGCCATATAAAAATAAAGGAGGGAAGAAATGAGCAAAATTCCAACAATACTTACTGGTTTGCTGGAAAGGAAATAATCTGTAACTTGAAGTAACTCCTCAGCCATCCATGTGAATGATGAAAGCCTCCTAAGAGATTCTCGGGAACCCTCTGACAAGCTCATCAACATTTGCTTTCCTGTTAAAAAATACCACTTTATATAAATATATAATGCTTCGCACGTTCCTTCAACTTGGGTTTGGAAACATTCCAAGAGTCTTTATGATGTACTAAGTAACTGGCTATAAGATAATAATGATGTACTATTTACCTTTTCCAGAGGTGTAATTATAGAGACACATGCATGCCAGAACCCTTTCATCAAGCTCAAACCCTGGGTGCAGGTGACTTGCTATGTCATGTAACAAGATCTCACAAGCAGAATATCTGATGACATTTTCACCAAGGGAAGCCAGCTCGCTTCCAAGCCATGCAGCGCATACAAGGCAATCATGTGAGGTTCCCTTCACCTTGCTCTGCATTCCTTTGGCTAAAGCACTGATAAACGGTACTCCTATTTTGATAATTGCCTGTGCGGATTTACTGCTCCATGTGCTTATTTCTGTATCCTGCATCATATATGGCCATTATTGTTGTTGTTGTTATTATTATTATTATTACTACTACTATTGCTATTACTATTACTATTACTATTTATTTATTTATATGTTTGTTTATTTATTATTTTGCTTACCATTAAGTTAGTATTTTATATTTGCCAAATGAAAGTGTTTTCATACTTAACCTGCAGGCAAGAATCAAGCCAGTCGATGCTCCTGATTGTATTTCTATGAAATGTTGATGTGAGACCTGCTTTCTTTGCGATCCATGCTGTGGTATATGATTCTCCTGACCAGGAATAAGTACCTCCAAGGTTTGAAAGAAATGATGCTGATAATGCCTGCACTCTACTGTTTTCATAAGATGATAGGGAGTCCAATAGGACTTCCATCACTTCATCTTGAAACACACTCCTGCCATCTGATTGCTCCTACAAAAGGGAATATAAAACCTGCTGCTTCAGATAATGCGAGGTTACTTGCTAGCTGTAATGCTGTGGTTGTTTTAAATACTCTCTTGAATACTTCAAAGTAATACTACTACTACTAATGAGGAATGCTTTTATGTTGCATTTTTGTAGTATTGATGAAACCATGAAAAACAAATAGGTATGTGGGATAAAAAAACATTTTTGTTTTTTTTTCCTGAAGTTTCCTCGTGGTTTTTCACATTTTAGAAAGCAAATGCTTATTCAGCCTAGAAGTATCTGGGACAGCTGACAGTGTATGTACCATCATATCCAATTGCAGGAGAAGGCTAGCTGCTAAAACCCGGTGTTCAGGTTCAGTTTGATGGAGGCTGGCCATCAATGTATGCATAATTGCAATGCCTCCCTGCTGTCGTATTTCTTGGAGAAGAGAGTTTGCTGAGGACCTGAAAGTTCACATAATTTCACAAGCTATTCAGGCAAATATATAACAGAATCAACCTTTTCAGGGTGTTCATCATACCGGGGAATCTGAAGAATCTCATGGAAGTATTCAAGTGCGGCGCACTTGGCACGGTACTCTTTTCGTCTGAGAAGTTGAAGGAACGGCTCCACTGGAGTAGCCTGTGACAAGAACTTCTTGCAGTTACCATTGAGACGCACACATCTGATGAGAATAGCTGCCAGGGCCACACCTTCTTCCAAGTTGTTGTTCTTCGCAACATCAACAAGCTTAGATAGAATTGGAGGGGAGCTGAGGGAAGCTAAGTGGACATTGTTTGTTACATAGTCGAATGCCGTCACTAGAATCTCAATGAGAGCTATTGATGCTGATGTTGGTGTAAGTGGAAGCATTGCAGGCCATTTTTGGGTGTCTGAGTTACATGCAACATGTAGAAGCGAGGGAAGCAGATCCAAGTTTTTTATCTCTAAAGGTGTAGGATCCAACAAATATATCAGAATGGCTGCTTCATGCACATCTCTCTTCAATGCAGTGGCTAAATTGGATAAATGGAAGTCCTTCCTCTTGATGCCTCTCATTACGTTTCTATCTTCAGATATCATGAGCAGTAGTACATAGGCTGATGCCCTGACCACTTTGTCCTTCTTAGACGTTGAAATGCTGTCAAGTAGCTGGTCAAGGATGTCTTGCCTTGCTGACGACTTGTGCCTCACCTCAGAAGTGTTGTTCAATAACTGCCATATAGTTGTGACCTCAGAGCCAGCACCTAGGCAGCTTTCTAATCCGTCTGAAACCAATAGTTTCGATACCGCCTTCTCGAACCTCTCAAAGAAATCTATCTGACTGTCCTTCCCCCAGCGTGAACTAAGATCGCTCCAGTCCTCACTGGTTGTGGAATTCTTTAATTTCCTGCTCATGCTTCCTCTGGATACTAGATCAGACAGGGAACTTTTCTTGATGAATTTGGTCGAGAAGTTGCTGAAGCATCTGAGCTCGCACCTTGGTGAGCACTGTGGAAACATGCCATCCATGGTGGAATAGTTGGATGTCGAGTATGTGTCAGCGTTCTTCAATTCTAGGACCGAATTTGACAGATTATTCAGTGAGCCATGTGATCTGTTTGACTGCAAGCAGTTTGGTTTCATCTCTCTGTCATCGACATGGTACATTGGAGATTCTGGAGCATATATCATCGCATTTTCAGGAGATGTGCACCATGTCAGATTCTTGTTGCGGCTTGATCTAGGCGAAGATGGTACCAAGACAAAGAAATTTGTGGTTAGGCAGCACAGGAAACGGTACCGCACAGGCGCATACAATGTGAATGGACAATGGAGTACCTTTCATGTAGTTTAGCTGCCAAGAAATTTGCATCTATTGGCATAATCTTTGCTGACCTGCCTTTGGCATATGGAGCTTCCTGCTTCAGATGAGTTAGAAGCCATTAAAATGTAGTGGTTGCTCCAACATTTCAATGTTACAATAATATACGTGTCTCAGCCCACATATAAGGAGATGATTTTGGTAAAAATTAACATATTCCAGTTTTTAGTGCTCTATTATCACAAAATCTTTGGTCAACATAGGCATATATCTCTAATCATTTGGATTTCTCTGACTTGGGTGATGACAAGTCACACTGAATCATGGATGACCATGAAAAGTGCACTTCTGATAAGTGTGGCACTACAAAAACTGAAATCAAGTTCTACTGATAATGGTAACTATATCCCTTGACTAGTACAATTTGCGATGAAGCTTTGAAGCTAGATTGAGTATGTCTTACCTCGTTATCACTTTCTTCACTAGAATCAGGATGTGAGTAGAAGGAAACAGGTGAATCGGACTGGGACTCCTCAAGCATCTCATGGAGGCATCTGCTGTCAGAGCTCCCTTTAGTATCTTCCTGGAAATCTTGATCTGCAATGCTGAGAAAATCCTTCAGCTCAGAGAAACCGTCATGAGCACCGATCCGCGACGCAGAGGCCGTGCTCATTCCTCCATGATCAATTGACTGGGTGGTTCTACCCTGCAACAATGCCAGATTCACTCTCAGATCGCAGATGCAGGTACAATTCAACTCTTGTATGGAGATACAACGTCGTATCAACAAATGTATGCAGAATGCGATACTTACCTCCGAAGAATTCAGCCATCTCGAAATGACAGAGTTTCCCGATCTTCCTAACTGAAGACACCTGCTCATGGAAGTATATATCTTCAGATTTCAGAGATAACCGTGACTTTGTTTTGTACACCTACAGATAGTAGGAAGCCACTACTGCAACCAGGGTGTATAGACAATGTAGCATCTACATGGACAGCATGATTTCACCTATTGCTTATTGAACTATATATAGCTGTAGGCAATGCAGCAATACTGAAGATGATCTCTCTAGATGGTACTATCATTCGATCTGCAGGCATGCAGCTGCACTGGACCAGGATGCTTGTCTCAAGCTGCTGGTGGAGAATCTTCTCCCCCAGCTTTGCTTCAGTGATGATTAGCCAGGAATGTGGCATTTGGCTGAAAACGTGTGTGTGGCATTCGGCTTTAGAATTCCTTTTGGAAAAGAGTGAGTGCTGTTCTTTCCACTTTTTCTGCATTTAAGGGACTCCAGACAGTGCTGAGTTTTGCCCATGACTTGTACTTATATGTGTTGCAAATATTGGGTGTTGGATATATTTCGTTTCAGAAATCACAAGATGGTGTCTCATGCTGGAAATTTTCCAAAAAAAAAAAGGAGAGCTTCAAATAGGAAGTTCGCAACCTTGATTTTCTTATCCAGTTGTAATATTTTCCGCCATTGTCACCAAAATGCAGCCATTGAAAAAAAAATAAAGAACCCTCCTTTAATTTTATTTGCATGAGAAGCCATGGGGAGAAGATTAGCAAGCGAGAAAAAGGACTAAGAAAGGTGAAAGGTACTTGGCAAAAAGGCATGCATAACAAAATCTTTTGCAATGGAAAAAAAGAACAGCAGCCAGTAGCCCTACTTCAGCACATCACAATCCTATCATTCTGTCAGGAATGAAAAGTTTTCGCTTTTCACTTTCCAGTGGCCTCCCTCATCAGCGTGCCATGCAGCGCCACTCCCAAGTAGTATACCGTCTGCACGTACAATAATCATACCCTCAAGCGATACGTACGCACGCCGTCATATACGCTAGATGTACGTTATCGTTATCGTATAATACGCATGCCGTTAGCAGTTATAACTGCCGCGGTAAAGGCAGCCCCGACTTTTCCAACCGAGCGACTCACTCACCCGCCATTTCCCGCGCCGCCGGCGCCGGCGTCCGGCGCGGCGGCGGCGACCACCTTGTAGTACATGAGCCAGTCCTTGTACCGCCTGGCCACCCTGCGCGCCGCCGCCGCGTCCATCCCCTCGCCGCCGGCTCCGGCCCTGGCGAGCACGCCGCCGTCGAACAGCCCCTCCCAGAGCGCGCGCGGCGCGAGTCCGTCCTCGCCGCCGGCGGAGCCCACCGCGGCGGGGCAGACGGCGGCGGCCTGCAGGAGGTCCATGGCCATCTGGCACGCGTCCCCCTGCGCGCACCGGACGAGGGCGAGGCAGAAGTATGCGCAGGCGGCGACGCGGCGGTTGTCGAGCCCCGCCGTCTCGCCGTGCTCCGGCAGCAGCGCCGGGCCCTGCAGCGCCTCCTCGACTCCGGCGAGCCGGTCGGCGGTGGGGGCGAGGAGGAGGAGCGCGTCGACGGCGCCGTGGAGCGCGGCGAGGACGGCCTTGTCTTCGTCGTCCCCGCGGGCAGCAGCAGGCGGCGGCGCGAGGAGGGCGAGGCAGCGGCGGCGGGCGGCGTGGAGCGCGGCGGGGTCGGCGAGGAGGGCGCGCAGGTGGTGGTGGATGAAGGAGATGAGGGACGCGATGGAGGCGCGCGGCGGCACCGCCATTATAGGCGGCATTGCTGGGGTGGTGTCGCCACAGTGGCCGTGGCCGTGCTCAGCCAACTCTAGCGTTTCGTCGCTGCTGCCACCGGCAGAATGTGCCTTGTAAGACTAGTGCCAGAGAGAGTGTGGGTTGGTATGCGGAGGGAGCAACTGGTCCCTCTCCTCCCCTTTTGAGTTCATGGAAGGATGTGCAGCAGTGGATCGCAGAGAGAGAGAGGCTAAATCTTCCCGTGTGTGTGACTTGTGAGTGTGAGTGTGCGTGTGTGTGAAGAAATAAACATGAGGCGGCTAAAAATTAAATAAATACGGAGTATGAGGAATTGAGTAACAGCACTGGTGGTTACACTGGACTTGAAGCACGCAGTTAATCTTTCATACACACGTTTTTGCACGTCAGTTTTCAGTTCGTTGTATTGTTATAGGGATAAGAAAATTGATGGAAATGGAGATGATTCTCCTGAAACTAAACTCGCAGAATCTAGTTTAAATTTTAAGGATTTAAAATCCTAACCCCGGCGGCCTGGCAGACAGGCTAACAGACATTTTGTTATACATATAGTAGCACACACTATTTTACAGTTAGACATTGCGATTTGATAACATTCTTTAATACTTTCAGGGTTCAGGTATGCATTACAACTGAATCCTGCCTCCATTACAAGGATCCACTCGTTAGTCCAAAAGTGCATATACCTGGTCCATTGCAAGCTGAAGACAGCAGATGAGACACTCTACATCTTTACCATGCAGTTACAAAAATATATATATATATGAGGGAGCAACTGGTCCCTCTTGAGATTTGGGAGGTCGCCTTGTTCACTTGGCTTATAGTCCCAGCCCAACGAATTATTATTCTCCTCACATAATATTAATTATTGAACCAGCCCGACATATTATTCTCCTCTTAGACTTTCCAGCTCAGTCTAGCGAAACGAACAGGGCGTTACACTCTTTCACACAGTCATGTTTGCACTCTTTCATATACACATTTTTGCACGTCGGTCTTCAGTGTGTGTGTGTGTGTGTCAGCAGTGGATTGTAGAGTCTGCGTGTGTGTGTGTGTGTACGTGAAGAAATAAATATGAGGCGCCTAAAAAAGAAACAAATATGAGGCGGCTAAAAAGGAAATAAATATGAGGAATTGAGTGATAGCACTGGTGGTTGCACTGCACTTGAAGCACGCAGTTAATCTTTCATACACACATTTTTGCACGTCAGTCTTCAGTTCGTTGGAGTGTTATGGGATAAGAAAACTTATGGAAATGGAGATAGATTCTCCTGAAACTAAACTCGCAGAATCTAGTTTTTAATTATAAGGATTTAAAATCCTAACCCCCCCCCCCCCCCCCCCCCCCCCCCCTCTTACGCAGACAGTGCAGGCTAACAGACATTTTGTTCAGATATACCATACACTATTTTACAGTTTGACACTGCGATTTGATAA
Organism: Urochloa ruziziensis; assembly: GCA_015476505.1. Classification (NCBI taxonomy): domain Eukaryota; kingdom Viridiplantae; phylum Streptophyta; class Magnoliopsida; order Poales; family Poaceae; genus Urochloa; species Urochloa ruziziensis. The sequence continues at coordinate 24,833,771 of CM027124.1, forward strand.
CATACTTTCAGGGTTCATGTATGCATTGCAACCGAATCCTGCCTCCATTACAATGATCCAATCGTTAGTCCAAAACTTACAAAGATCCAATCGTTAGTCCAAAACTGCATATATCCAGTCCGTTATTGCGAGCTGAAGACAGCAGATGAGACACTCTACATCTTTACCATGCAGTTACAAAAATACAAACAGCCTGGAGTAATAATAAACTGCATGGGGAAAGAGATTGACCACCACCTTGTGGCTGTCAGACTTTGTGCCCAGTCAGATCAGAATCGGATTGGAATTGGGAAATCGTCTCCTCTCGTGCATGCGTAGTGCACATGCGTGAGTGCGTCGCCGTTGCATTATGGGATTGGTACGGTGATGCCAATAGCTCACCGGGAAAGGGACGGCATGCACAAGGAGACAATCCCACATCCAGTCCGTTGAATTGGCACTCGAATTGGTGGTTTATCACTTGGTTGGGATCTGAACAGTGGGAGTTTTAATTACAAATAACTCATCCTGCATGTTCTTGTTAGGATTTGTTTCAAGCTGAGTAAAATTGGTATTTTAAATTCAGATTTGCGGTGGATAGTTATTTGAGTGAATATTATAAACAAAGGAACCAATATTACTCAAAAGCCCTCCAAATTATGGTCAATTCAATATATTCTTGGCATTGATTGGCTTAAACCAGAACCCAAAAGGCCATGTCACAATAATATGCAAGAGGTCATATCACTATAACCTTTGTGTATGGTACAATATGACCTCAGGGGCACTAGGGTTTGCAATTGTTAATGACCAATGGGGGAATAAAGGAACAACTCAAGCAAGGTCCATAGCTAGGAAGGCTTTACACGTCCACTTTTTGCTGTGGTGTCCTGTTGTACCTTGTCCACAAGACCACAAGGGCAGAGAAAAAAAGGTGAGACTCGCAACGAGCTGGCCATCCAGGCCCCAATCTTGGACGCATGCAGAAGTTGTACGTGAAGAGGGTGGTGGCTAGCTTTAGCCACTGAATTATTGTTTGTGTGGCTCATGCAGCGCTCTCTGATCTCTCTGCAAGGTCCAAAGCTCACAGGGGGGCTTTGTTAATGTATATCCTAACAACCTGCTGGCTGGTGTATGTGTGCTGATGGGGATGTACGGAGTACACGGTACACTATCTGTTTTGTGCTCTGTGATGAAGATCTTCAGAGGCCGCCAACTCTGTTCCTTTCTATATTAATAAGTATTTCCCTTTTTGCTTGTGAGAATGACTATGAGTAGCTAAAATGTATTACACAGTAGTGGTAAAGAAAAATAAAAGCATGTCTGATAAAAAAAAATCATCTGAAGTTGATCTTTTGCACAAATATCTTTCCCAATCCTTTTTGCTCAAACAAGTGTAGTCACATGATAAAATCATTTGTGTATGTTGAGGCATATGCCTTCACCATATATCATGCTATTTTGCAACGCTTTAGTAGGATCGGGTTGTCTGTAACTACCACAATTTGGAAACCTCAGTGCTAGTATTTTGCAGCAAACAACAGAGTGGTGGTATACAGAGAATCAAGGGGCGCCCCGTGCAGCACCATGCACCCTCTTGCATACATTGTCGTGGCGCGGCGGCATGCGTCACGAGCCTGCCCGTGCCCGGTCCAATCCCAAGAGCAACGAAAAAGCGCCAAGGGAGCGGATTAGTTTACACGCCGCAACATTCCAAGGGTCACAAGCAAGAGCACTAATTATTCCCCTTTTGCACGGAAGCATCGCTGCTCACACAAAAAAGGCCTTTGAGAGGGAAGGTACGTTACTACCGGTAAACAATCATGTAGTAAGCAGTACGAACCTGCTTCCAGAGGCGCATTGTTATGTTACACACATTCCACGACGCTTTCCCTTATTCCCCTGACCACAAAGTCACCACACCTTGCCATGGCCGCATCCGCATGCATGGCAACTTGCAGAAAGGTCTCTCTGCGAGACTGCGACACGCTGCTGCGAGCTTATTGAACTCGCAAATTGTAGATTTCACTCACTGAATTTAGCTTCGAGTGCCATCCCGATCATCGAACTCGTAAACTGCAGATCGATTTAACATCCTTAACTTAGCTTCGGGTGTCATCTTAGATCCAGATACTTTAAAATGCAAATAACTTCATTGAGTGATGGTTGTCTAAGGTTCTGGAAGAATCTCAAAAGTGCTCAGAGCCTAGCATCATCCATGCTCCATGGAATAGCAAGGCCCAGCTCAATCGGGGTAGTGTAACCAATGGAGATCGATGGAGGTGATCCACGTATTATTATAGTGATGATGAACTATTAGAGAAAACTAATTGAATGCATAACTATCGTTTAATTATCCTCGTTATTAATACATCAATCGATTAGGTCAATAATGTCCTTAAGATGGGAGCAGAGGGTTGCAATTTGCTCTAGTCCTGTCTTATTTTCCCTACAAATTGATCGGCTCTTGAGAAAAAAAAAGATTTAATTATTTATTGTTAAGTAATCTGTATTTTTAAAGTATATGGATCTAGATGATACAGAAGATAAGTTTAATTAGAGAGCCAAATATACAATTTCTTAGTCTGGGGACCGGGATCGGATGACACCCCAAGCTAAGTTTAGAAAGCCAAATCTACAATTTGCGAGTCAAGGGACTGGAGTGACATACCCAAGAAAGTTTAAAGACCGGCCATGCACTTTACTATTTTTTTAAAATAAAAATAAATTAAATAAACAGGCGACAGTGACTCAATACAGCATTGCACAGTGTTGTACCATGTATGCGCTGTTGCGATGTTGTAGAGACAGGGCGGTGACACTGTGCCAGAGCAGGTGCTGCCAGCTGGCAGTCAAATTCCACATCACTCCAGCGCTGGTACTATACCCTACTGGTACTCGTAAAATACAGCACCGATCATGTACAGGTACATCTCGAACTGAAGATAATTGGTGGTGCAGCAACAGCAATTATGTACCCCACATGAACAATGGTGAAATCGATCAATCCCTGTAGCCACATGAGAGGCCTAAGGCTCCCATCACTCGGAGCTCATAAAGCCTACCACACTTCACGGACTCGTGAGGCATCAGTTTCATCGAACCAGCCAGCAGTGCCCGTCCGGTGCACAGAAGTCTGAAGACGGCACGCACAGTGAGCGCACCAGCAGCACATCGTAGAGCAGGCCGCAGGCCATAGCATTTGTTGTCGCTGAGAGCAAAGAGGCAGTGACATGTGGGCCCAGGATGGCCATCGATCGAGAGCTTCATCGTCCGTTCCATATGGATGCGAATGCAAGGTTCCCGAGGGTAGCCAAGCATGGCCACTTCATGGGCGATGCGCCGATGATACGTACTGCCTCCGTCTCGTAAAGAATGCACTTCTTCCTTCTTGAGAAATTTTAGAATCTTAAGTTTGACCAATTATAAATAAAAAAAATATAAATAATTATGATATGAAATATATATCATTAGATTCGTTTTTAAATGTAGTTTTTAACAAATTTATTTAGAGCCATAAATATGAATACAATTTACTAAAAACTTGGTCAAACTTGAACAACTTTAACGGGCACGCAACCCAAACGAACATCCTTTTTGGGACAGAGGGAGCATGCCTCTGCTTCTTGCCTCCTGAAAAGCTCCAACGGCGCGGGTTCCCTCGAGGCAACGGCACCGGGTCGTCATCATCAGCATTCAGCAAAGTCAAGGCAGACGCCGACGGATGGATTCTACAGTAGCAGTTTATTACAGGTCACTAGCGACTACGCATAAGCCACCGTTGAACACAATTTGGTCTGCTAAACCTGCACGCAAGTAACAACACCACTAGAGTTGCGGTTCCCCTGTCACGCTGGCGTACGTACGATCCCTTTTGTCAGGCAGTCCAACCGTGCAAGAGCTGTGCGCAGGGGATCTACAGCTTCTAGTGCAGGACGAGGCGAATTCTGCAGATGGATACAAAGGCCAATGTCCTTTGGATGGTAACACGTACACTCAACGTTTGTCTCCTTCGCAATCCTTTTCCTTTCAACAACACGAAGACCCGGATTTCCGGTGTCTCCAGCCTCTCACGCTCTCGGGGAACAAGGCACCAGACAACGATCAACTCCACGGCAGCTAAACGCTCCAGTAAATTTCTTTCAGGTTTCTCAAAGGATTCCCTTGCGGTTCAGATGACTTGCGTCAAAGGCACCGAATCTCGGTGCTGCAAAAATGCTCTGAATAGAACAAGGTACAGGGGGGAAAAAGTGTGAAACTATTCAGTACACAAGTAATACAGTACTACAAGCAGCCGGTGCAAAAAAAACTGTCCTTATTGTCGCTAGCCTGAAGATGGGTGAGTTTCTGCAATAATACTTGTACAGCCGAGACGCCGAGTGCTTTCCCCTATTTCAACTTTGACAGGATCTCCTCGGAAGGAACCTCCAGTGTGGCTCCGGCGTGTACGCTCTCAGGCTTCACAACTGCAAAGCCAATTATACGAGTTATAATAACTAACTGGACAGCTCCGAGTGCAAGTAAAACAAAATGTTAAAGAACAACAATGTAAACATGAAAGCAAAAAAACTTTTCTGTTTTTTCTTTATTATACATCAAATTATAAAAGCTCTAGAGGGTACTCTACTAACAAGTAATTAACAACATCAACATCTAAGCCTTTCTAGTCCCAATCAAGTTGGTGTAGGCTAGAGTTGAAACCCAACATGAACCACTTATCTACTACGTATGTACTACTATAATATCTAATACGATCAGATCTAGTTTTCAGGGATGCACATCAAATATAATTATGGCTTGTATAATTACACAACAGAAACTGAAAGCAGATTAAAGACTTCTCTAGCAGACCATAAAGCTGTCATTGATATAGTTCTTCTCCAGACAGGCTAATTCTGAAGCTGATACAAAATCAAATTTTCACTATTAGCGCAACCCCGCCCACCCCGCTCTGCCTGGCATGGTGGTGGGCATGAGGTGTAGCCTGGGCCTGGACGGCTGGACCACCTGGGATCAAATACAACAAGCAGTACCAGTGTCTAACGGATTGCTCATTTGCTACAGCCAAAATAGGGCTAAGGAATACGATGTATCCATCAATAGATCTTGGACTGTTCATCTTCAACACCAAGGGAAACTATTACATATTCGAGAAAAATGACATGCTAGAAACTGTCATCCACACAATGGGGACAATAACTTTACAGTATCCCATTTGTGACAATATTGAATAGTACACTCCGAAAAAAGGGATTTTGTGTTTTGGGTACACAGACTAACACTAGATTGAATTGAAAAACTCGATCTACTCTCACTCACCTCTATTTGCCATTATTGGAGACAATAAACATGAAAGGAAGGAAGCTCAAGTCTATACATAAACAGATGAAAGGAAGGAAGCTCAAAGTCTATTCTAAAACCCCCCAAAGTATTGCATGGATCCACATAAAACTTGGATATGTTATTGGATTTTTCGGATTGGGAAATGGATTGAACCGGGCGATTTGGTCGCCTCGGAAAAGAAATTAGTTTCATTCAGTTGACCCCCTAAAGCTCCAATACTAGCCCACTTTACATCAGATGGATTTTTCCTTGGAAAGATGAATGTTCAAAGTTTATATAACATCAAAATTTCAGATAGATAGAGCATCTTTTGTTCAAATATGCAACCATATTTCCAACACTAAGTAATTTTTTCAAGGATAATTAAACAAGTCACATCTTCTATCTTGAGTGGTGTTATACTAATCAAGGAATCAAATAATCATCAATTCATTGAGCACATCATGCATATAATAACTGTAATAGAACTGACACTCAAGATCTTCGGCTTATAAACTCAATATTTCTCTACTCCATATAACTTTTGCAGATTTGCTATACTCCAGCTTTCAACTAATCAACTCAATTACTATGTTCACTATAACTACTGGCAAGTTGACAGCCACTAAATGATTATCTTCACTTGCCAAATGAAAACCAAATTCCTCTTTTAGAGTTCCAATCTACTTCCTCTTTCCCCTGGTAAGGAAAAAAAAAGTTCTTCCAACATGACAATGATGTCAAAACAAAAGACGTATGCAAGTCCATGGAAAGTGACAAGAAGAGATACATACAAATAGTGAAACACAGGATTGAGTTGTACAGGAGACAAATCTAATGTCACTGTGTGGGCATTCAAGCAGTGACATTTTTCGGAAGATGAAAAGGTACTTCAGAAAATTACGTGACAAAATGTCCTAGAAAATGCCGAATGACTTGTATACGTTTAAATCATAAATGCAAGATGAATGACATGTCTTAAATGACAAAAAGGGTCCCCGCAAGAATCATTTCCAGGGAGACTCTGTTAGCCATTTGTTACATTTTGCACATTGAAGCCCAAAGGATATATGTTCACGCCGGTTACTTGTTGGTTAGTGAATTAGTTCATACGTGGTGTCTCCATGGCACTTGTCCACTCAGTTCAGATCAAGAGTTGGGGAGTCACCAATTATACATCATTCAAGAACCAGTTCAAGAGCACACAAGGAAATGGCCTGTCTGCATTTTTGCACCCACATACACAGCCTATGCAGTAGTTCTAGGGCAAGCTGCAAGCATCTTAGCAACTCAGCTCATGCCCTGTCACGTGCATGACAACTGCACTTGTTCTTGCACATCAGCAGCTTCTCACACAGCCAGATAGTGTGTGTGAGAAGCTGCTGGACTATGTTTGAAGGACAAGTTTAGCAGGCACGGAACTTTTGAGGCGTATGGTTCAAAGTTCAAACACACCGAATTGGTTATTAAGAACACTCAGTACTTGGGACAGTTCAGGGACTTCCACATAGCATGGTATACCTACAAAAGTAACACACCGAATTGCTCCAAACTCATGCTTCAGTGTAATTAACCTAACTAATAACAGTACTGACTTGAAGCATTATTATGGCAGAAGTTGATCTACCTGAACATTAAGCCCTGCTTTCTTCTTTTGCAGAGTGACATAAATCAAGATTTTTACAAAGGCAAAGACACAACTATCCATTACATTTACATCTTTCTGTATTATGTCATTTTGAGCTCCATGGCTTTAACCATGCCAAATTATTCAGGCCAAATTAATTATGTTTTTCCCCTGGGGTTAGTGTTTACTGTTCAGGTAAACCTAAAAACCGTGTCGACTTGTAGACCTGGTAAGATTGTGCGAGCAACATATTACATAAGTTTGAATCTAACACTAAAGAAATTTACTGGACATAAGTGAACCAATCCAGAATATGGTATAGGGCAGTTCAATCTAGCCAAATGAAGCCCCTGATCTTGATCTATTGGGAGTGAAATACTGGACTATTGTAAATGCAGGTGTTCCACACAGAAGTGTCAACTTCGTCTGCAACTACTCAAGCAATCCCTTTACTAATATGTCTACGGTTGTATGTGCAGTCATCAAAGGAGATAGGTTTCTGCTTTTGTGTGGGTTTATGAAAGTTTCTCTATGAAAGCAAGAAAGTCGCAACAGATACAACAAAATTCATTATAATATCTTTATCAATTCCTGATTTGAGAGTCTCTACTCAAGATTCATTACATCCCAGTATCCGATAAAGTGGCAGCGCATTTAAAAAACAGCAAGTCCAATAGGCACTCTCCTATTTAACAACTTTGCTCCTTGCAGATATAACAATTTAGAAATCTCAACAGTGTTACAGCAATCGTTCGGCAGAAATAAGTAATGCTGTAACTCAAAAGTTAAATGCAGTAGATTATCTTGTATACTAACTAGTGTAAAGATCTATGGATGAATTGGTTGTCCTCATGCAACTAGCATCTATTTACCCCAGTTTGCACCTACTCAGTAAATACCAATTTTCCGAACCAATCGAAATCCCTAGATCACGATTCACGAGCAGGGGAGGGGTGACTGGTGAGCAGTATCGAATCGTACCGAAGGATCCAGAGGCCGCGCGCGTGGCCTGGACTATCATGTGGGTGATGAAGTGCGCGGCCTCGCGGGCGTCGGCGAGGGCGCGCGCCGCCTCATCGGAGCCCGGGGCGAGGCCGCGGTGGTCCTCGAAGCGGCGCCGGATCTCCACCGCCGACTCCTGCAGCATCAGCTGGTCACCCTTGAACGTCCGCCGCGCCGCCCGCAGCACTGCCCGATAGGCAGCCAGCCCTTCCGCCGCCGCCGCCATTTTTCGCGAGCAGAGAGAGAGAGAGAGAGAGCTCTCAGGCGTCAGGCGGCCCCTCTGGTAGTCTGGTGTCGTGATGGAAAAGGAGTCGGCAGCTACTGCCTGATAAGAAGAAGGCTTTTCTTGCAACATTAAACGTTTTTGAAATACTCTACAAAAAGAACCTCTGTAAAAAGAAAATTCTAGTTTCCAGGACAGAAATAAGGTATACCATACCACTCAAAATTTTCTTTGTGTTCATTGTGAACATCAAATCAAACTATGATGAAACATTGCTCATGTTAGAGTGTTATTAGCAAAGAAAACAGTAGCATGCCATTAAAGAGTTTTGCAAGCTAGTAAGCATAGCAAAATGCACATCCATCTCAATCTTATCTTCTTCTTTTAAGCTGGATGTTAGAATAATCCAGATCATTTGAACATTATGAGTAATCTGTATATGACCAGTTGTTTTGATTATACCACAGTTTGCACCATTTACTGCATTCCTAACGTGCTTTCAGGAGTTATAGTCAGTAGATTGTATGGTTTGGCATAGGAGCCACCAAAAGAATTTCTAGTTTTCAGTTGATATAGGAGCTAAAATTCTAGATTTACCACGCCCTACCTCTAAACATTGCTCACACCAACATCTTGCTGATGACAAGTTGAATAATGGTTAATTTCAGAGGGCAATGATGGATCCAACGACAATAATCTATTTTGGGTGTTGCTAGCGCCTGGACGTCCGATGGGACATTTTTCATTGGACGGCGTTGCAACATCGAAAATGCATATTCGCAACATTGAGAATACATGTTTGCAAAATCATAACCCACGTACCGAAACACAACAAAACATCTAGACGCGGGGAGTAAAAATTCCTGCAACAACATCGGAGCACTGTCGCATGCAACGTCGTTCAATTTTGTGCAACATCGAAACAAAGCTATTGCAACATCATCATTGAAAAAATCCACTGAAACATAACGAAACGTCTAGATGCGATGGAGTAAAAATTCCTACTGCAATATTGAGCGATGTTTCATAAAACATTCTCAGAACAGAACGTTGAAACATGAAAAATCAGCAAGTGAAACATTAAAAACCACCTGTTGCAACATCATACACGAGCGTCCAATTTTTTCTCACCCGTCGGACGTCTAATACAGAGCATTACCCATCTATTTTTCCTCCAGCAAGGTTTCCATTTCAATTTGTACCCATGACTCCCTCAGACCAGATACCCAGCACCATCTAGCCAATCCATCCTTCCCTAGCGAAACTTGCGCAGCATCGCCTCACAATCACGAAAACAATACTCCCAAGATTGTAAGAGGAACGAGCTCTGGTTACCAATTTTGCAACCAATGGAAAAACCTAGATAACAAGCAAACAAAAGTTGGGTGGTGGTTAGCAGAGTAGTATTCGAAAATCAATTCGAAGAATCGATCTTGATTTCGCACGCTGGCCGATCATGTGTATGATGAGAAGGGATTAAAAGCACGCAGCCTAGCGGGGCGCTGACTAGCATCCATGCACGCATCAAAGGTGAGATGTAGTCAACATGGACTCTTTAGATTAATCTATAGCGTTGATCATCATAAAATCCGATGGGTGTAAGACTATAGATGACGACAGACGAACCGAAAATTTCGTCGTCCTTCGTAGTATAGATGAATTCACATTCATTAACAAGTTCAGCAACCGGAGGCAAGTGCCAGGTGGTAATTTGACAAACGCGTTGAATCAGCGTGAACATAGTCAGGCACAGTGGAGCTTCACTCGGTTGGTCGCCGGTCGAAGTATCTCTTCATGCAATAAACACGATCTGTATGCTCTGGACTCTGGCTTACTCGTTCGCGACTGGTGTACATCGGGTCGAATATTACAGCAGCAGGTAGCACCTTACCAGGTACCAACCTTGTGTCATCTCACAAACAGATGGGCTATAAACCATACAGATTATTTTCTATCTACAAGATTGTTGTGCTCCACCTGCACATTCAAACAAAGGTGTCAGAAAACAAGACCTATGTGAGACCCCATTATTAGACAGAGATCAAAATTAAGTAGTTAAGTTACTTGCCATATCAACTAAACAGATCTCGAGTTCTCCATGAAATGACAAACACGTATACGAGTTATGTAAGGACTAAGGATATAGAAGAACTGTTAGATCAAATAAACTGCTTAGGTTTTAAATGTTCCACTGATTTCCATGGACCAACGACATCACCTAGAAGCTTAATATGTTGAGTAAAGGTGGCCAGCTGGAACCAATTCTAGCAGTCAAAGCAACCAACCTGAAATCTACTCACTCACTCTCTTTGTACAATTGTACTACTCTTTCCCTAGGAGTTGAAACATCATAATAAAAACCAACAGATAGCTTACATTCTGTGCAAATTATGGCCATACTATAAGACTATGAGAAAACTCAGAAATATTTGCTTGGATTACACAATGAAAAAAATACAACAAGCTTATTTGAATTGTGTTCAGGAAAACAAATAAAGAATACCTGTAAAGACGAGCGATATTTTTCCAATGATGAAGGCGAGAGACCAAACTAATCACATATGCACACTTTATGGCACAGACAGGCTCCTTAGCTTGTCACAGTTAGGGGTAGGGTAGTCCTTGGCCCATTGACGCCGTTGGCGTTCCACATAGCAATATCTTCCAAGAAGACTCTTATAGTCCTTAAAAACATACTGCTCAAGAATCTCTCTAGATTGACTCCCCTGTGGAAACTGCTGATCAAAATCCTTTTTGCTGACAAAGTACTCCACCCCATGCTTTTGAGTGACCTTTGATATGGGAAAGTAATATGTCTTCTGCAGGGAATACTCAGGCTGCCGTGCTGGAATAAATGCAAGCGAAACAATAAACAATACCACTGCAAGGTGCATTAACACTGTTAGGTTTATGCCTGAACCACCCTGCACTGTATGCTCCCTTCTCTGTTGCTGTTGCCTACCTGTTCCCCTTGGCCTGTAGGTATTGTGGGCACGAAACAAATTATCATGGTTGCCATAAAAGAAGGACCTGAATATCTCATCAGGATCAAAATCATCTTCATAGTTATAGAAGCTACTTCTTGCTTGCCTCCTCCGCCTGGCCACTCCCTGCCTCATGGCATTGGGATATTGCTCATTAAACTCATGGTCCTCAATGGTTCCTGTTTGATCATAAGTCCTCCGCGACTGATCATTGCTTAGGCACTTGAAAGCCTTGCTTACCAACTTGAAAGCATCCTCTGCCCCAGGAGCCTTATTCTTATCAGGATGAACCTTCAGTGATAATCTCCTGTAGGCCTTCCTAATTTCCTCCACAGAGCATCTCCTCTCTACTCCAAGAACTGCATAATAATCCTTCTTCTTCCTGATATCCCGAACTACTCTAACATTCTCCTCAGTGTAAACCTGATCAACGTTAACAGGACCACCAGATTCTTTTGGTGTTTTGGGGTTTTCACAAGCTTGGCCTCTTCCCCTTTTGTCTTGGCAAGTAGCACCGTTCAGAATACCAAACTTCTCAGCTGGGCTCAGTAAATCATCAAGTGGAACACTTGGGTCCAATCTTTGTGCTATTCTAACTAATTTTTCTGCACGCTGCTTATCCCCAGATGCAAATGCAGATTTTGCAAGCCTGACAGACCTCAAGGCCTCATCCTTGTTCCCATCCATGAGCCCAATCAGCTCTGGATAAAACAAGAATACAATTTTTTGTAGCAGTTAATAGATGTATAAAATGTTCCAAGCAATCATCTAATAAGACTTGCTAACTGCAGAACAGTTTGTAATTGCAACGTGATGAAATGATATCTAAATCTCAGCCCGAACAGTCAATAGACATAAACAAAAGCTAAGAATACAAAATCATTGTAGTTCTAAAACAAAATTTTGGCAGATCAGAAAAAGCTCAATGGCACATAGTCACAAACAGAAGGTACCAACTGCTGAATTCAGGACCCACCAACTGAAGGAAATGTCCTAGGCTTGTAGAATAAAAGAGAAACCAATTGAGAAAAAAACAAATACATTTATCAAGTGGTTCAGTAGCAATGAAGTATCTTTTTCCTTTGAAAAGGAAACACTGCTTATTCAAAAGAGACAAGAAGTAAATCTTTAGGCAAAAAAGATATTTGCAATCCATCAAACAATATCAATGGCAAAATTAAATTTGCAACCTTGCCGGCTCTGATTAGTTAACACAGGAAGTGCCGAACAAGTATACAGAACCTAAACCCAAAAGAAATAGGACACATTTAGGGGAATGTATCAAGCAAGCAATAACCATGAAGAAAAACTCTCAATCATCAGAAAAAGGGAAGTTACATTTAGGCCTCCAATTCTGTATGAAATTAACAACCATAAGGATCGACGAAGGCTACATCTCCAACTGGTGAATATCTGCGCCACTCATGACTCCTAATCACGCATACAAACAAGGAATTCGCAGTTTTGCTACGCTTCGCACAGTACAACCTAGTACTAACCTCAAAATTCCATTCCCACGCGCGACCGACCCAAAGTCCCAACCAGCCACTCGGCATCATGTAACCAGGACCTAAGCAAACAAGAAACAGGCTCTACCATCCTAGCCATCCTCTCGAATCCTAAGCAGCACGATCTGACCGCCATGATGCCATGATGGACACATGGATAGACCTCCAAGGCCACCGAGAGCAATAGGGCGCGGTGACAGAATCTAATCCAAAACTAGAAAATTGAAAGGCCGGGCTGATTTGGGAGCGCTCGATCGGAGGAGCTTACCGGAAGAGATGAGGGACGACGAAGACCACGCCGCCACCACCGAAGGGGAAGGAAGAAGGAGACGAACCAGACGACACGGCAACGAGCGCAGCACTTTTCTGCTGAGCCCCTTAATTTTTTCCATATTTCACGGTCTGGTCTCTGGTCTCCAGCCCTGCCGGGTGTTACTTCCGGACCGGGCCCTACCAGGCCCAGGCCCAACACCCAGAAGATATCGACGAAGCAGAGCGACGACTGGATCCACGCGGCGCGAATCTTAAAGCGAAGGATCCCATCCCCCTTCCTTCATCCCAATTCCCAAACCCCTCGCGCCGCCCGCCCCGCCCGTCGGCATCCGAAGCTTCTCGACTCGAGTCGTGCCCTCGCCGCCCTCGCCGCCGCTGAGTCGTCGCAGGTGAGGAGATGCGAACCCCTCTCCGCTCCCGGTGCCGAAGTGTCCCCGTCGAGTTCTAGCGGTCAATTCGGTTCCACCCGTAGCAGCTGCTGCTGTTGCAATTGTTTCCTTTCCCGGCGGCTTGTCGCCATGCCGGAATTCGGATTGTTCCTGGGCAGGATTACTAGTTCTAGCGGTGTCATGTGGCTGTCGTGACGCCGTTCTGATGAGTAGCCTAGGGTTCGTGGGATGCTGCTCCAGTTCGGCAGCCTACCCCTAACGGATTGCTTGGGTTTGGTCGTACTTGTACCGCTGGCCCTGATTCAGTACCCTTGGTGCAGGAACGATGACCCGGCGGAACGGCTGCACGATCTACGTGGGCAATCTCCCTGGCGACATCCGCGAGAGGGAAGTAGAGGATCTCTTCTACAAGGTGAGTAGTTGGGTGGATCTTGTGACCCTTAAGGAGGGTTATCGTCTGTTAAGAAAATGCTAGATCAGTCGGGACATTGCCGTGGTGCTAGTCATCCCTGTGAGATTTGCGTTGTGAGTATCAAGTATGATATGGAGAGGTTAGAGGAGTTGTGAGAGGGAATTTCTTTCTGCCTTGCTCAAGTTAAAGAGATATGCCTATGATGCAATGTTGGGTTGCTTTTATTTGTATTTGACATCCTGTAACCTATAATGTGAATTTTATATTTATGTGCATTGGGAAATGTAGTTTTTAATTTTGTACTCCCAACTTAATCAAGCTATGTGACATAGTTTGATGATGATCAGGGGTTCTGTTCTGTTTTGATTTAGCCACTGCCAATTTGTTTTGCCTTCTAACACAATCAAATACAGATGGAACCCTGGTAGGCCAGTGTGGAATAGGCATTGCCATTTCTTGTATCTCTATTTTGGCTAATGTAACATTCATGGATGTTTATTTATGTTTTACATTGCTTCTGATTCTGCAGTATGGCCGTATCGTGGAAATTGACTTGAAAATTCCTCCGAGGCCACCTGGTTTTGCTTTTGTTGAGGTGAGCATATAATTGTCTGCTTGCTGAGGATGTTCATTCTCATTAGGTTTTCATTCATAAATTGTAGTGGCATCTTGTTTTTTTTGGCCACAGACCATAGTTTCAGTATGAATTTCAAGTGAAGTTATAAGTGACTACCAATTGAATAAAGCAGTACTACTAAGTTCTCTGCTATAAGTTAAACAAGGATTGTCTAAATTGTTCACTAAATTCAATAATCTACACAGGAATATGGTGGAAGACTAACAAGAAAGTGATGCATTTTGCAGTTTGAGGACCCTCGTGATGCTGAAGATGCAATTTATGGTCGTGATGGATACAACTTTGATGGCAATAGGTTGCGGGTAGGTGGACCTCCTATGGATACCGTATCTTTCATGAGTGATCTCCAGGTCACAGCAGAAAGCTATCTGTGTTTTTATAATGTTGTTTATAACCTATCTAGGTGGAATTAGCTCATGGTGGAAGAGGCCCTTCTTTTGATCGATCAAGCAGCTATAGTAACGTTGGACGCCGTGGTGCAACTAGACGTTCTGATTACCGCGGTTTGTATTTTTGACTTACAAATTTCACAAAAGTTGAATGAGAGATCTCCCTGTTCTTATATATCAGTTCATGGATTATGCAGTTCTGGTTACTGGGTTACCTTCTTCAGCATCATGGCAAGATCTCAAGGTTTGATGAAGCTGTAAGTTCATGAACTTAGTTTTGCCTCATAATCCTAAATTTCACCTTCATGTTCAGGATCATATGCGGCGAGCTGGTGATGTCTGTTTCTCTGATGTTTATCGTGAGGCTGGCGGTTAGTGTTAACGCCCTCTGGCTCTTCTTCTGTTCTTGATGCGGTTATGCCTTTGGGGGATGATCTTTTGGATAGCATGACTCATTCAAACAGTTGTATATTTTGGAACTCTCACTAATGCTCAAATCTGATGCTACTTTTGTGTGTTGCAGCAACTATTGGAATAGCTGATTATACCAACTATGAAGATATGAAACATGCAGTATGTACAAAAGTGTTTTCTGCATCTTTCTTTTTCTACTGGTAGTTAAGCACTGTGTCATTTGAAATTTACTTTTTCATGTTATTGATCTAATAACTGAAAAGGAGAAATTTTGCGATGTGTCTTCCCTTCTATTCATACATATTTCTGTGATGATATATGCTGACTATTAGTTATTTTTACCTTGTAGATTAGGAAGCTTGATGAAACCGAGTTCCGTAATGCATTTTCAAGGTCATATATCAGGGTATGGATATCTTCTGTCTGATTTTCAGAACTGAAATACTGTATAAATTGTTTCACCTCATCTCAGTTGAAATTTAGCGTGCTCTCATCTTTTGTGCTACTATAGGTGAGGGAGTATGACGCAAGGCGCAGTCGCTCTCGCTCTAGAGGCAGAAGCCGCAGCCGCTCTAAGTCAAGAAGCAGAAGCCGCAGCCGCTCTTACTCGAGAAGCAGAAGCCGCAGTTATAGTAGGAGCAGGAGCCCGAGGTACATTTCAATTTATCGCCCAAATGAGTTCATTAGGGCACATCTAAGATATTAACACGAATTATTTTTCTTTTGTTTCAGATCGAGATCAGCTTCTCGGTCACGATCACCTGTTAAAGCGAGGTATGAACAGTTTCATTTTAGTATGAAATCATTTTAAGTTCAAGAAACTTCTGCTATTCAGAAACTACATACAGTTTGCAATATTAGTACCTAACAATTACAAGAAAAAACAATCAGTCACGTAGTTTTTTTTTCTTTCTGTTTTGGTTTATTTTAAAGTCTTCCCTGTGATTTTTATGTTATGGCTTGCGCTTGTTCGTGCTCTGTTTGTCATTATATGTTTTTTATTTTCCACTACATCTGATTATTAAACAAGTGTGTAACTGGATAGCTGTTCTTCATTGTTGAAGATTTGCTCTTATCTTTACTAGATTGGGGCCATGCGACGATCTGGGGATTGTGTTGCTAGGATATTGGAATATTGAGAGCATGAGGATGGTTTGGAACGTTGGATAGTTCAGCTGGATTGTGATGCACTGTATGACAAGTGGACTACAGCCAGCGATAGGAGCAAGATAGGGCTGGCACTAAAACACATTGGACTGGAGTTTGGTATAATTAAATACTGTTGGCTTAAGTAGTTCTATTCTGAAGTATAAGCATCAGCCATGTTAAGGGTTGTACCCTTATCCTCAAAATAAAAACAGCAGCTAAACTAAGGCTTCTTTTTTTGAAAAGTTGAGACATGCAATCACTAAACTTACTGTGAGCTCCTTTACATTTGTTTAAAAGACTGACTGGTGGAGGTACAGGTGAACATCTTTTGTGCTCACCTAATGTTTCCCAGGATATTTGTTTTCCTCATGATATACCACATTTGGGTTAAACCAGATTTATTCAGCACTATAAACTATTTTTTAATACATTTGCAGATCACCATCCAGATCCCAGTCGCCTCGTGCATCAGTAAGTCTTGGAAATAAATGGTGCTTTTGTATTCAGTTATATTTTTTTCATGTGACAAGTGAAGCTTTGTACAGCCCCCGCGCGACAAGTCTGCTAGCAGGAGCCCTGCCAGGAGCAAAAGTTTGGCCCGATCTGGTTCTCCCGTATGTATTTTATGTACCCGAGTCCCCAAATGTTGATAACTCTTGCCTGTTGGTGTGCTAAAACATATTAATGTGTATTGTATCTGTTTGATTGCAGGCAAAACCGGAGTGAATCAGATTCTGCACTTGAAACCTTCAGGAATGTGTAGCTGGAGCTGAAAGATTGTCATATGAATTATGATCAGCACGCTGTTCTGAAGTAGCATTGCTATTCCTGCTGAACTTTTACAGATGCACTCTGCTACATTGTACTTGACATGATACAAATGCTGTCATTGTTTTTTTTTTTTTTTTGAACTTAGCAGAAACGACGGCATTGATGAGTTCCATAATCTAGCTGAATTTATCGGTAGTGACCTGATGAGTATGCCTACTTCTGATGGACCATTGCCTATACAGTTATTGTTACCTTTTGCTGTATCATTCATTGTTGCATGCTGCTGCATCATTTGCGCAATCATTGGTACATTGTCCTGTTGCCGCATTTGTGTTTAGCATTACATGTTATATCTGTCCTATCTTTGGCCACAATGTTGTGTGATCTGTTTTGCCTGCCTTGACGTTTGCCCCTACTGTACTGAGGGAAATGAGTGTGTGATCCTTTGATCCTTCTCTGTGTAGCTGCGACCTTGTCTATATTATGTTTTCAGCTGTTACACTTATGGATCTGCCAAAAGAAAAGGCTGGGAATTTGCGGTGGGTCTTAAAAAGTATAAACAGGTATTTGCTGTGAGCATTGTAGTCGATAGGAAATTGATAGCTAGATTTGATTGCTATTAATGAAGATTAGGTGCCAGTGAGCCACTATCGATTGAGTGAAGGCACGGCGTGGACCTTATGGATGGCCATCACCATTGGAGTGGGGAACTGTAGATGGATTTTTTTCATGTGCTATCATACTCTTTCCACCTGTTTGGACTTTCTTATTGGGCATGATCCGTGCATTTGGCATGTTTATCATGAAACTGAGACGTTCGTGCTGAAGCTAAGGCAGAATCAGGTATGGGCAGAATTGTGCTAGAGACTGAAGATGGCTCTGCTTTCATCGTCTTTTGATAAGAGCCAATTGGAGTTCACTTTTGGGAAATAAAATTTATCATGTTCAATGATTTTATTGATGCACAAGTAGTGTATTGCCCGCGGTTTTGCAATAAAGTACTGTAGCAGGCAAGCTTGCTTGCATGGGAGCGCAACTTGGGCAGGGTGGATTGCTGCTCCGACATGAGATGGTTCCTGATGATGCATTTAGTTTAGTGGCCAAACCTGGGTTACTGAAAAGAAGATTCAACTTCAAAAAAAGGCTAGCAATATGCCAGTATTGTAGCGTTTTAGGCTCCAAAAATGTCTCGTAGCTTTTGAAAACCAAAGAATTTTACAAAGCCATAGTATTTGTTTCAAAACGCCAAAAAGATACTTAACATGGAAGCGAGGTTATGATTTCGTTGGTCGATGAGGAAAAATGAGTCATGAAAATTTTGTGCTATTCCCTTTTTAGCAAAGCAATTGCTCAAAAAATAACTCTTGCTTATTGATTTGGTAGTTTATATGACAGTTCTTTGATTATCTTCTTTTTGCTTAGAATGAAAAGGTGTTATTAAACATCGTAATCCTAGTGAGGTCCTAACTTTTCAAATTCTCCGTCTATGGAATCATGCCATGTCTAGATCATCATCCACCGAATCAGACTACATTAGAAATCGGACACCGGAATCTCAAGTAGTTGCAAGATATTTTCATTGGGCATCTTTTAAGTAATGGCAGTCTCACTCTCACACGCCTTCTATGTGAATGCAGTCTTTCATGTATAAAACAAATTCACTTTTAGAGGAATATACATTTCCATCACATTAGAAACACCATGCATGTTTGGCAAAAAAAAAAAAAAAAAAACATACATGCTACTGCTTTTCTTAATTTTTTCGGAAATCTTTTCTCAATTGTTTGAAAGCCAAATTATTTTCCTTTTGATGATGACCTTAATCTATGGAAATCGGTCGATTTTATTTAGGGCGTGTACAATTTATCGGCCAATTTTTTTTCACCGGTCACATCAAAGAGAATTTTATATGCATGGAGTAGTAAACATATGTTAATGGCAAAACCCATTCTATAACCCCGGGTAAATTTACGAGACGGATCTAATGTGTCTAATTAGAACATGATTTGTAACATTAATGCTACAGTAAGTCAGTAACCATCCGCTAATCATCTACTAGCCATGGATTAATTACTCTCATTAGATTCGTCTCGCGATTTTCATATGAGATCTATAGTTAATTTTACTATGTTTACTACTCGTAAACGGTAAGATTTTTATGGCAAAAAATTTCATCAAAATTTTTCATCGAAATCGAACACGCCCGATTAATCTTTTACATTTCCGCATAGAATATTCAGCCCGGAAGTAACGAACAGCTGACCGGTACACTCATCATCTGCAACAGCAGCCAACAGTACAGGGCTACAGGCGCAAACGACATCCACACGTTCCCGCCGCAGCAAAAACAATTAAAAAAACAAAACGTGGACAAAAGAAATCCTCGATCCCCTAGATTACATCACCGCCACATAAAAATCTCCACACACAAACCGCTCCACTATCCAAACAACATCAATCCCACCCACCCAAAGCAAAGGAGAGAGAGGAAAAAAAAACATAAAAGCGACATTAAACAACATTCCATTCCGGCCTTCCCCTCCCATCTCCGCGGAATTCTCCAACGCGAGCCCGCCGCCGGCCGATAGCCATGGGCGGCGGGGGCCGCCAGGCGGAGGAGGAAGGCCGGGGCACGCCGCGCGGCAAGAGGGTGGCTGTGCTGCCCGAGGCGTCGTTGCTGTCGTCGCTGGCGGACGATGTGCTCCTCCAGATCCTGGGGCGGCTGGAGGGCGACCCGCGGGACTGGGCGCGGGCGTCGTGCGCGTCCCCGCGGCTCGCCGCGCTGCTCCGCGCCGCCTGCCTCCCGCCGCGCCTGACGCGGGAGCTCCCCGCCGAGCTCCTCCCGGCGCCGCCCCCCGACGGGGCCCCCGCGGCATGGGCCGCGCTGCACAAGCTCTCCGTCTGCTGCCCCGGGCTCCTCCGCGCCGGCGTCCTCCTCGAGCCCACCGACGATTTCGGCCTCGAGCTCGACATCGGGCCCGACGTCCCCATCCGCGCCCTCGCCCCCGCCGGGGACGCCTCCGCCGCCGAGGGGCTCGAGGCCACAGCCACGTCTCGCGACCGCAGTGGCGACGTCGCCGTCGCCCGTTGCGGCGCCGGCGGCTCCTCCGACGCCGCGTGGTCCCTCTACGACGACCTCTACCTGGACGCGGCCTACGACTGCTCCTCCGAGCCGCAGATCCCGGCTGCAGTGGCGGCTGCGCCTGCGCCCCTGGACCCCGCCTCGCCCCGGGCCGCGCCGGCGATCCGCGAGGCGGTGGAAGAAGAGGAGGAAGCGAACCCAACCGCGGCCAATGCCTCCTCCTGCGGCGGCGGCGGCGTGGTCCGGCGCGGCGTGGTGGCGGGGAGCAGGCGGCACCCGCGGCGGTGGCTGGGCACGGTGGGCGCGCACCTGGCGACGGGTTCGTGGACGCTGAGCCGGGAGCAGGGGAACAAGCTCCTGGCGAGCCGGTTCCGCGGCGACCAGCTGTACCTGTGCGACTGGCCCGGGTGCGTGCACGCCGAGGAGCGCCGCAAGTACATGGTCTTCCGCGGCGTGTTCCACAACTTCGCCCGCTCCCAGGTGCGCCGCGCGCTCAGGGACACGCGCCGCCCCACCGTCGCCGTCGAGTGTGCCTTTTGCGGCTGCAAGGAGGCATGGGACCTCTACGCGGCCTTCTGCCTCCGCAGCTTCTACGGATACCACGACGACGGCGAGCCCGTAGTGCGCGCATACGTCTGCGAGAACGGACACGTCGCCGGCGCATGGACCGAGCGCCCGCTCTACTCCTGAATCCTCCTGATCCTGGTGAGAGTGAGTGAGTGGCCACCTCACAGACATGGTACCGCGCCATCCACTGCCCTCTTCCATTGACATTGCCATTGCGAGATGCTGCTAGCATTAGCAAACAGCTATGCCGTATGATTTTAGTGATAAATATGTGTTTATTCCTCTGCCTATAGTAATGTGGATTTCTAGCTTGGAGCTCTTAGGTACATGCATGATGTGTATTCAAATATTGCTATCCTTCATTGGATGGTTATGATTAGAATAAGAATGCAACGCTGGATTGGTTTGCGAGTATGCTGTTAAAGATTAGCATGAAAAGATTGTAATCCTGATGCCAAGAATAGCTGCATAAGAATGGAAGTGCTGATTGATTGGTCTGTTTGGTACTTCTGGTTTCATATGGCTGAAAATAACTTACGCTGAGCAGAGGATTGCCTGTTAGTGGAATTGTAGAACTTGGATATTTCCCTTTTTCGTGCCAGCAGGCCTGAGCACCCAATGGCCCAATGTTCTTGCCCCCTTTGGTGTATATTGTACCATGATGGCTGGCCTGTTCTTTAACTTGTTCAGGCTCTTCAGAATTCATGCGTTGTTTTGTTCAATCCAGCAGGATCCACCATCTCTCTGCATCTAAATGATAACCTTTTTGTTGATTCACATTCTTCCTGCACCGACTAAGGCCGTGTTTAGTTTCGCGGTGAAAAGATTTTGGAAGGGAATCTTTTCACATTTGAAGTATTAAACATAGACTAATTCAAAAACTAATTGCAGATTATGTTTGGAATTCGCGAGACGAACCTAATGAACTTAATTAATCTGTCATTAGCACATGTTTACTGTAGCATTACTGTAGCAATTTAGTGTCTAATAACGTCCTAATTAGACTCATTGGATTCGTCTCGCAAATTCCAGTCCATCTATATAATGCGATTTGTTTTTTACCTACATTTAGTACGTCATACATGTGTCTAAACATTCATTTTGGATTTTGGATTTTGGAACTAAACTAGCCTAAATTGAATAATGTACATCTTCCCTTTCCGGTTATTCTAAAGCTGCAACTTGCAAGTAGAGCAGGGCTTGTCTGAAAGTCCAAGAAAAGATACTATTGACTATTGTTTCGTGTACACTTCCCCTTTTGGCAAAGATCCACTTGGACTGCATGAACTTCCTGGCCACAGATACTATAATAAGCTTTGCTCTTGCCGCCTCTGCCATGCAAAGCTGAAGAGGCCAAGCTATTCTTTGGTACTCATGTCCGTCCTGAACTTGTTTGTTGCCTCACGTGTGCCGTGAGCCCGTGGCATTGTTT
Source organism: Urochloa ruziziensis (assembly GCA_015476505.1). Lineage (NCBI taxonomy): Eukaryota > Viridiplantae > Streptophyta > Magnoliopsida > Poales > Poaceae > Urochloa > Urochloa ruziziensis. The sequence continues at coordinate 24,855,931 of CM027124.1, forward strand.
ATCCGAGGCGATGGCGTGGCCGCGCCGCTCGGTCACCATCGATCAAACCGACACAGCTCATTCTGTCGAAGCACAAATGAATTTTTAAATGGTTTAAAATCGATAATGGAGATGCCTTGTGAAGCGTGTTCTTTCATGTCCGTTGATATGTTTTGGATTTAAATTTTTAAAAAATATGGAGATATCCAATGAACTCGGAGGATGGATTTGGTGCTCTACGGGTCCATGTACATACTGTTTAGAGCAAGTATTATAATTATAAGATGATGTACACAGGCTGCAAGAGCTGCCATATCAGATTTGTGTTAAAAAATATTCTTTTTTTGTGATTGTTTTCATAGGTTATAATATTTAATATGAAATTTATCTTAGATATATAAAATTGTATGAAAAGTACTTATGAAAAGTTCCCGATATATTTTTCTAACATAGAGCATCATGTTATAAGTCAAATAACAAAATATGGAATTGAAACTCAACTTGTACACGAAGAAAAAAAAAGAGAAATCTAATTAGGGGTATTGAACTAGTTAAAATAGTTCGGGGGAGTAAAGTGAGCATAAATTTTGTTTGGGGAGTTAAGCGGACAAAGTGAATAGATGAGGGTAGTAAAATGGACTTTTTCTTTAAAAGAACTTTGATCAACACTTGGTTTGAGAATTTGTAGATTGTACCATAAAATTCAGTATCACTGAGCTCATATTTGATAACATTTGTACGTATGATGTCGATTTCATAGTTAAGGAATATTATGATAAATAAAATATATTAATTAACGGTAAAAATATAGTGGCATTGAGACTGGGTCAAACCGAAAAAGGAGAGTGTATATCGCCTCGTGTGAAAGCAAAATATAGCAAGTTTTCAGATCCTAACGTACCGAGCACGGAAAAGAAAAGAGATTGGCGATCCTAAATTACTAGTTTACCACGAAAGAAAAGGAAACAGAAAACTGTATAGAAAAGAAATTACCAAAACCAGGCCCGGGCGGCAAGGAGATCACGCCACCAAATCGACGCCCGTCTCCCTTCCGCCTGCGCCCCCGAAAGGATCGTGGCAAAGAAGATTATCTTCTCTCGTGTACCCCCGCCCGCCTCCGCAGACTGGGTTGGCGCGGGGTTTGGATTGATCTCTCCTTTTGAATAGGTGAGGAAGCCATGGACACTCTGATTCTCATTCAATCCACTCGAAATCGATCTCTGTATACTCTTTTCGTCTTTCGTTGTCGTGCTGTGTCGATCTACCCCTAAAAGCTTTGCTACAACCCTACAATTATGATGCCAGGGTTTTTCCATCGGGAGTGCCTGTAGCTCCAAATCCTCCAATACGTTTGGTTGGATGGTACTCTGATCCATCCAGTTTGTTCCCGTCGTTTTTTTTAATTTTTTCTTTAACATTTTCTTGGAGTTCTTCTCTCTAATGTCTGTACACGGTGGAATCCGCAGGATGATCTTGCGCCATTAGAGAAGGAGCGGAGGTTCTTCTGGTCAGACACGCAAGAGGTTCTCCTGCTTTGTTGTCATGGCGCCTGCTCCGGCAGCGTTTAGCAACAATAGCGATGATGACATCAAGGCTCCCAATGCGGTTGTCAAATCTGAACCAGCGGATGCAGAATATGCAGAGGATCCGGTGCTCCCATTTGGTTCGTTTGGAGACAAGGTTGCCGAAGATGAGCACGGGGATAGCACAGAGTGCTCGAGCTCATTTGGGGATTCTGGCTTTGGATCTGATGACGACACAGAATCAGATGCAGGCATCATGGAAGTGGAGTCACCCCTTTATTCTCATATCAATGTGCGTGATACCCCTGCCGTGTCACATATTGTCAGGTGAGTTTCAGTTAGGAAATAATCACAATCATTTGCAGTTACATCTAAATGACTTACTTTTATTCTTCACCCCATCACCGGTGAGTAGTTATTATCATCTCTCGTCTGTTACATAAACATCATGCTATCTTTTACAAGTTCGGCGTCAACTGTTGTTAGCTGTTACAATATTTTATGATGCAAAACTTAATGCATGAAACATGACTTCCCGTTGAATGTGAAAGTATAGTTGCTGGTGTCCTTTACTCTTTTTATGCGGAAATGGATAGATAACTCTTAATAATTTGGGTACCTTTTAGAATGCTTTCATTGTGGTATTTTTTCATGATAATTAGAAGGATGTATTTAAAATCCTCTTTCTTTTAAATAGCATGAATATTTTGTTTCAGAAAGAAAAAGGTGACAGCTGATTGGAGGAAGTTTATTGGCCCAGAAAGGTGGCGATGTCAATGGTTGGAGCTGCGTATGAATGATCTTTTGTCGCAGGTAGCAAAATATGATAAGGAACTTGCTTTAATCAATCATCAAAAGTATCTGCAGTTGGAGATGATTAAAGCAGATAGACATAAATCAGAATTACGGCAATTAGACCTTCCAAGTTGTGAAACTATGAAGAGGAAGAAAAGAAAAATATATGAAGACAACATAGACATATCGGCGTACATCAAGAAGCATCAAATATTTTCCTATTACAATCATGGTTAGACCTCATGCACTTTTCATTTTATAGGCCTAAATTTTATCTTGCAAGAGTAAATATATTTTGAATTAGTTTCATGTTCATGCTTGATAATAATGAAGCATTAAGTATTTCAATAATCTATTATTTTGCAGAAAACAAAAGGAGTAGAACAGAGAATGAAAGAATTGGAGCTGACAATGAGCTTTTGGTTACTGATGACTTTAATTTATTAGGTATGTTGAGGCTTCTGTTTTGTTGAATTGAAGTATCTTTGTTATCTAGCTTTGGTTGCTGGATAAATAAACACAAAAAGTTTAAAAGTAATAATGGTATCCATGTGTGTTAAGCTTTGATGTTTTTGAGTTGGTTTGAACCCTAGGATGTCACATTATAGTGCCCCATTCTAACAGAAAAATACTATTTGCTGAATGTAATAAAAGGTGAAGCATAGCACCGCTAGTTAGCATAGGAAATATTTGTAAAAACTTGGATGGAAAAAATGAGGGCGCCGAGTTACCTAAACGTTATAATATATTTTGTTTGAATTTGGTGAATATGCCTTGCATATTTTTAAGTATCTTGCTTCCTAACATACTTTTACTGCATTATATTTTTTTATAACTTTTATATATGTTAATAAAAATATCACTAGCTATTAGAGATAGATAGTTTTATTTGTATTTGTTGTTATCTATTTTTTTATCTTGTTTCTATGGACTATATTCTCCTATTAATTTGTAATCAGTGGTTTTAATACAGATGCTGAGGACACCAAAATCAATATCGGTTTGAACGATACATTGCTAGAGTCAAAAGAAAGTAATGTTGTTCTAGAACAGTACTCTTTAAGAAAAATTATTTTGGCAATTGAATGTATCAAAAAACGTATCATTAATCTTCAAAGTGATCTGAGCAAGGCTTCCAATCCTCAAAAGTTTCAGAAAAAGGATTCACATGGTGTACATAAAAAGATGAATGTAGCACCATATGGTACCACACAACCAGATGGCGGTGAAATTACTCTTGAGATGCTATTTGGAGTAAATAGTTCTCTACTTGATCCCCATATCCAAGGGATATGCAAAGAAGTAAGTTCATGTTATATAATATGTTATCTTTTATTAGATATGTAATGTTTAGTAGTAATTATTGCTATTATTTTGCCACTATTGTTTTAGCTTATTAATTTCATCAATGTATGTTAATATATTTTTTTCAAGTAGATAATTTGAGTTGTATGCAAAGTATTTGAAAATCAAATGGTTGTTGTGAAAACCATTTGTAAAAATAGTTAGAAGATTATTTAGTTGTTCTAGAATTGTAGTTTGCACTAACTTCGTGATTCTTTTGATAATATTTGTAGAATGTTGATGATGTCCTTATAGACAACGAGGCAGCAATTAAGGACGAACTTTGGCAGTTTGAGAAAATAAAGAATACAAAAACATATTCAGAGCCGATTATAAATGTAGCCGAAGCTCCAATTATGAAGCTTGCGAAGAAGAAAGGGCCAAAGCCAAAGAAGAAACATGGGAGTGCTCAGCCTGATCAAATCAAAAGGTCGAAGAAGAAAAACACTGAGATAGGCTTGGACTATCCAAACACTAGAAATACTATGTTTGTAGCTGTGGACACACGGAAGAGTCAAAGAGTACGAAAACCAAAAACATTTTGATTTGTTTTAAGTCAATGAGTTCTAGGACTGTTGTTTCATCCTCAGTCGAGTAAAATCTAGTGGAATTGTTTTTTTTTCAATTTGTAGCTACAATAGCCTATTGCTATGTACTCTTTTGTAATAAGTTCAGCTAGCAATGAAAAAACTAGTTACACTCTCGTTATATCTAACTGTGAGGTGTCATTTAGGTTTCTCTCTTTTTTCCTTGTTGACTTGCTACATGATTGGTCTGCCAAATGCTAAAAGGGAGGATAAACTTGCACTGGTTAATGGTATCAAGTAGGCTTCTTGTCTTCACAACAGCACGTCAGATTTACAGATGCTTTAGAAGGCGCACTATAAGTACTATGCTAATTTCGAGTTTATAGTTACTGGACTCAAATAGGGCGTTGAGTCTTCTTATAGAGTTTTCCTTTTTTCCTTTTTGAGCCCTTTTCCTAGTTTTCTGTACAGTTTATGTATCTTCTACAATAGTATATGTTACTGCAGCAGGGGTTCTCCTGCTGTTTCATTTCAGAACAGAAAAACAAAAATAATGTCAATGTAGTTTATATCTATACATTTATCTCAACTGAAGTGTGGTCTGATTATGTGATGCGTCAAAGAGAAATATATTTGGGGCTACCGGTGACATTGCTTCTAATGGCTACCATAAATATAAGGTATGAATATTCTCTCAGGGTGAAAAGATTGAATGGTAGTTCGATTTGCAACAATCCTTGGGTGGTTGGAGACTTGCAGAGATATCACTTGTTATATGTCCACTTATTTGAACGTTTTGATTTTGATTTTGATTTTGGATATTTGTAGGTGGCAGAGGAGTGGTGAATCCTAAAGGTCTGCAGTTTTATAATAATAAATGAGCTGGTGAAAGCAGGTAGATATAGTTTAAGTTTCATGTCATCTGAATTTTATGAAGTCTCAAAATGGGGGCTTTTGTGTTTCTGCCCCTACTTTGCACTGTAATGGTGATTTTGCCCTCATTTTTTTAATCTTGCGATTTTGCTCCTATTTTTTAGAAACGAAGATTGGTTTTGCCCCCATTCTGTCAACGGTGTTTAACGGTGTCAAAACAGTGGTAAAAAGACAAGTTTGCCCCTGGATGGACGTGGGCCCCATGAACCACTCTTCTTCTCTTCTCCTTTTCTCTGAGTCTTCACCAGGACCGAGCCATGGCGGCCGCCGATGGGGCCTCGGGCTGCAGCGTGGGATGGCCGGGAGGTAGCTGGCAATGCGAGGATGGCGGCGTGCAGCACAGACTGCAGCCCTCGGCTGGCGGGGGTCCACGCGCGGCGGAGCCCGGCGTCGGGAGAGCCGAGCGGCGGGCGGCGAGGCGGGGCCAGCATGCGGCGAAGGACAGCAGGGCGGCGGCCGGTGAGGTGCGTCATCGAGCGGCTTGACGGTGGAAGCGCGCAAGAGCAAGCCAGGTAGCGGGGTTACGTTTCTCCTCTCGTGCACTCTGCTCCACTCCACTCAAATCTCCAGTGCCGATAGTCAAATTCACCGTGCATACACCACCGTTTTCAAATCACCGCTGCTTACAGCAGCTCCACATCTCCAGCTACGCCCACATGCATTTCCCAGCTGCAGTGAAGCCTTCTTGTGACAGCACTTCTTGTTTTCCCGTCCGCACTGCCATCCGGCGCTCCCAGACCCCCGCGGGCGTGACTTGAAATTCCCGGCCACTCAGTGGCTGGCGCTGTGTGAGGAGGGATGGAGAGGGCAGTGGAGAAGATGGAGTGGCTCTGGGAACAGGGGATTGGAGTTTGGCGTGGCGAGCTCGCCGGATTTTGGCCGGCGGAGCTGGTCCGTCTTGCGGACCTTTGGCGCCTCGAGGAGTACTCCATTGCGGGGCTGCCATGCTGAACCCGCGCCGCCGTCGTGGTAGCGCGAGCGCGCACCACACTGAGCGCGCCGCCGCCTTGGTCCCGCGAGGCCGCGCTGCTATCTCCCTCACGAGTGCGGGGAGAGGAGGCAGACATGACGCCGCCGCCGGCTCAGCACGTTGCAGCACAGGGAGAGGAGATGAAGGTAAGGCTGGGGGCATCTTCGTCTTTTCTCATTACTATGAATGTTTTTTTTTGTTTTTTCTATTTTTTTAATGCAGCTCCAACTAACGGAATGAAAGGAGGGGTAGACGGGAGCTTCGTTTCCAAAAAAGAGGGGCAAAATCGCAAGATTCAAAAAATGGGGGCAGAATCACCATTAGATCTCATACAAGGGCAGATTCACCAAATTCCCAAAATGAAATTAGTATGCCTTAATTATGCACCTATTGAATTAATAGCATCTCAGCAAATGTTGTCTTTACTGAAAATGAATAATGCTACCTTTTGGTGTTTTCACACAACCACACTCCACATTGACCATGTTTGTCGATCCTGCTGATTTTCGAATAGGTATTCAGATTAATGCTGTTATTTATCATATGGACCTTCTCCAGATCCTCGAGGACGAGTACAGTGGGTGGGTTAGCCCGAAAATCATTTAAGTAACTTACCTTAACGGCATCCTGATTTAATCCACACCAAATCATGACAAACTATATATCTGAAATATAACCAGAACGCTTTACGCATCGATGCAAATGCGATGCAGAGACGATTTGACGGCATATGCTGATGTATGTTTCCAGGAGTTTGGCAGTAGAGTTGCCCATTGGACAACTATGGTCGAGCCAAACATCTTGGCTCAAGGTGGTTTTGACACCGGAGATCTCCCCCAAAACCACTGCTCGTATCCATTTGGCAGGAGCAATTGCACAGTTGGGAACTCCACAACTGAGCCATACTTGTTTGTACACCACACCCTCCTTGCTCATGCGTCAACTGTTAGGCTTTACAGGAAAAAATATTAAGTGAGCTTTCTGCTCTGGTGACTCCTTTTTCCTTGCTGAGTTTTATTTATGAAGTTGATGAAATTAACTCTGTTGCCTTATATTTTGTTTCAGGCGCACAGAAGGGCACTATTGGCCTGAATATATACACCATGTGGCTCTATCCATTCAGAGACTCAGCTGAAGATATTAAAGCCACTGAAAGAGCAAAAACTTTCTTATATGGCTGGTATGTTGTGTTGTATTGACTACTACAATAGCAATACTACATTATTATGATTATAAAACATAAAACTTCTAGTAACTATTTTTATCTATTCTGTTAAAAAACTATTTTATCTATGAGATGGTCCAGGCAAATCCCTTGACCTATGAAATCATGAATAATTAAAAACTTGTCTATTTTTTGGTGAACCATAAAAAATAGTTTCCAATGTCTAACTATTAGCATATAATGGTCGTTTCAAACAGTATGAAACTTAAGGTCCATCCATGGAATCCAGAACACTCAGCTGCTAGTTCACCCTTATTCTTGAATTGTGTCACAAGGACATACCAAATTTACAGGATCATGCATCAACTTGCAGCGGCCACCTGAGACCCTGTCACTTGCACGCCAAAGAAATGCGATGGAGATGTGCAAATGTGCAATGACATGATAGTGAACTAGTGAGTAGTGACTGAAGCTTTCGTTATCACCGTTCGACCAACACCGGTGAGCAACCTCTGCGTCAATCAAACGCTGTTCCTTGCTCCGTGTCAATTTGCGAGTAGGCATTCCAAGGTGTAGCGACAGGGAAATTAAAGTTTGCCGTCTCAGAGTCACAGTCAAATAAACATCTGATCATACCGTCTGCACCAGCCCCTCCAAAATCTTCCTCTGAACATCTGATCGGGGTGACCTGGCATGTTTGCACGTTTCTGTCTGTAACCCAGGCGCGCCTGCGAAGAGCTCCAGAATCGCTCATAGAGTCGTTATCCATGGGGTGCCACTATATATATATGCTTTAAGAGCTTTGTTGTTATAGTCATCGAGATATTTTCTGTGTTTGTTCTGACTCATTTAGATGCAATGTTTAAAAAATATGTTAGCTTCTTGTATTATTGCCTTGGGCCTCACAAGAAAGATATCTCCATGCGAAAAAGAAGTTGCCTGGAACATTAGGGGTATGAACTCTGAGGAAAAGTGCAATGCAATTCGACAGAAAATAGATGAAAGCAACTGTGTAGTCTATTGCTTGCAAGAAACTAAAAAGGAACATTTTGATCACTCCTTCATCAGAAACTTTGCACCAAAGAAGTTTGACAAATATGCCTTTTCTCCTTCCCAAGGTTTATCTGGAGGCATTTTTCTGGGATGGAACAGCTCAATTTTCAATGGAGAGGTAATCCATATAATGAGATTTGCAGTCACTGTCAAATTTACATCAAGACACAACAATGATACTTGGCTACTCACCACTGTCTATGGTCCCTGTCAAGGAACTGAAAGAATGGAATTTGTGGATTGGCTTCACAGTTTGCAAATAAAAGATGATGAGGATTGGATGATCATAGGGGACTTCAACTTCTATAGATCTTTAAGTGACAGAAACAGGCCAGGTGGAAACATAAATGATGTATTCATTTTTAATGAAGTCATCAGCAATCTAGGTCTACAAGAGATACCTTTAAAAGGAAGACAATACACTTGGAGTAATATGCAGCAGGACCCCCTATTGGAACAAATTGACTGGTGTTTTACCTCTACCAACTGGATCACCTCCTATCCCAACACTTTGCTACTACCTATGGCAAAGCCAATATCAGATCACACACCATGTATGGTTCAGATCAACACAACAATTCCTAAGGCAAATATCTTCAGATTTGAAAACTTTTGGGTGGAGCAACATGATTTTCTTGATATAGAACAGGACACCTGGAACAAAGAAGTAAGAAGCTCCAACAGTGTCACAAAAGTAGTTGCCAAATTCAAACTACTCCGAAAAACCCTGAAAAAATGGGGTAAGAGCATTTCAAAGATAAACAATCTGGTCAGTCAGTGTAATGAAGTTCTAAGCATTCTGGACAAATTGGAAGAGCAAAGACCTCTATATATCCAGGAAAGCAACTTCAGGAAGATACTAAAAAAACACATATTAAAGCTCCTGAAGATAAAACAGGAATATTGGAGAAAAAGATACACTGTGAGATGGACAAAATTTGGTGATGAAAGCACAAAATTTTTCCATGCTGCTGCCACAGAGAGATACAGGCAAAATACCATCACAAGTCTAGAAGCAGAAGATGGAAGAATAATTTCTGAACACTTCCAAAAAGCAGCTCTCCTATTTGAAAACTTCAGAGCTAGAATGGGGCAGACAACACAACCTCAAATGCAGTACAACCTTGATGACCTTATCAGTACACAAGAAGGCTTAGGAACTTTATCAACGCCATTCACTAAGGAAGAAATTGAAAATGTGGTAAAGCACATGCCAATTGACAAAGCCCCTGGACCAGATGGTTTCAATGGATTATTCTTCAAAAAATGTTGGCACATCATAAAAGAAGACGTCTATCAACTTTGCAATGACTTCTTTTCAGGGAAAGTTAACTTGCAGGCAATCAACAGCTCTTTCATTACTCTCATTCCAAAAGGCAGCCATCCAGTAACACCTAGTGATTTCTCTAAACTCCATCCTCAAACTGATCACAAAGTTAATGGCTGATAGACTACAGGGTGTTATAATGTCACTAGTCCATAAAAACCAGTATGGATTCATCAAAAACAGGACTATCCAAGACTGCCTGGCTTGGACCTTTGAATATTTACATCAATGCCAACATTCAAAAAGAGAACTGGTCATTCTGAAGCTGGATTTCGAGAAAGCCTTTGATACTATTGAACATATCACTATTGTGCAAATTCTGAGGAAAATGGGATTCAATGAAACCTGGATAAATTGGGTTCAAGGAATTTTGGACAGTGGAACTACTTCTATTCTGCTAAATGGCATTCCTGGCAAACAATTCCAGTGCAAAAGAGGAGTGAGACAAGGAGATCCCCTCTCCCCTCTACTCTTTGTCCTAGCTGCAGATTTATTACAGTGCATTGTCAACAAGGCTTGTGCTCAGGGAATCCTCTCACTCCCAATTGAGGCTGATCCCAGCAACAAATTTCCCATAGTGCAATATGCAGATGACACCATCATGATCATGAAAGCCTCACAACAAGAATTACTGTGTCTGAAGGAGCTTCTTCTCTCTTTTAGTGAGTCAACTGGCCTAAGAATTAACTATGCTAAATCACAAATGATCCCTCTCAACGTGTCTCAAGAACAGGCAACAGTCCTTGCAAGCACATTTGGATGCCAAATTGGAACCCTACCTTTCACATATCTTGGGCTTCCCCTTGGAACAACAAAACCAAGAGTGGATGATTACATGCCTCTCATGGAAAGAACAGAAAGAAGGCTTACTTCTATAACAACCTTCCTCTCACAAGCTGGAAAACTACAACTTGTTAATTCTGTGTTATCATCTCTACCAACTTATGCAATGTGCAGTTTGAAAATCCCCATTGCAGTCTTAGAATTTATTGATAGAGCCAGAAGACATTGTTTATGGAGAGGATCTGAAGTAAATGCTAAGAAGAAATCATTGGTTGCATGGCATAAAGTGGCTAAACCAAAAAACAAAGGTGGGCTGGGAGTTGTTAACCTCAGATCCCAGAATGATGCTCTACTACTTAAACACCTAGATAAGTTCTACAACAAAAAAGAAATTCCATGGGTAAAAATGATTTGGCATTCATATTACCCACAAGGCCAAGTACCACATGCCGCTGCTGAAAAGGGTTCCTTTTGGTGGAGGGACTTATTGCATTTGAGTGACAAGTTCAGAGGTGTGGCAAGCTGTTCTGTGGGAAATGGTACAACCGTGCTATTCTGGTTGGATGTCTGGAATGGACATTACCTAAAAGAGAAATTACCTAGACTATTCTCATTTGCCAGAAACCAACAGATTTCGGTAAACGCTTTTCTATCGACAACTGATCTGTCGAGCCAGTTTCACCTCCCACTATCAGAGCAAGCTCAACAGGAATTCACAGAGCTACAAGCAATTATACAAGGCATACAGCTGAGAGACGAAGACAAGGACCAATGGCAATACATTTGGGGTACACAAAAATATACATCAAAGTGTTTCTACAGCCATGCCTACAAGGACTTCCAACCCCCAAGACCTTTTTTATGGATATGGAACTCAAGGTGCTGTAATAAACTAAGAGTCTTCTCATGGCTTCTCTTAATGGACAGACTAAATACCAGAAACCTACTGAAGAGAAAGAAATTCAAAATTGAAGGAAACAACTACAGATGTGTGCTATGTGCCTCCAATAGAGAAGAAACAGCTATGCACCTGTTCTTCACATGCCCCTTTGCAGCTAGCTGTTGGCAGGAAATTGGAATACAATGGCAATGTGGAATCCCTTTCTTCCAGATGCTACAGATAGCCAAAAACAACTCCAACAGTAACTTCTTCATGGAAATTTTCATTATTGCAACCTGGCAAATATGGAAGCAAAGAAATGGTCTCATCTTTGAAAATACTCCAGTCAACATCAATAGATGGAAAAGTAAATTCGTGGATGAATGCCTCAACCAGAGCCACAGAATGAAAGAATCACTAAAAATACCCTTCCTTGCCTGGACTAGCTCCCTTTCTGAATAGTTTTCCTTGTATAGTCTTAGTTTCTTCCCTCGTTAGCTTCCCTGATCTCTTTGTACAGCATAGCAAGCCTTTGTAAGTTGATGTTGTTTCCTTGGTTGTAAAACTTCCCTTTTTGTTTTAATAAAATTCTTTACAGTGGGGGCCTCCCTCGCTGTGTTCTTGGTTCAAAAAAAACAACCACGAGATCATATGTTTAACAGGAAGAACCACATTAAGTCAGATCGATCTTATGGGTCATGGGAATTAATTAATTACATGAAAATCATGTTCTCCTGTCACGCCGAAACTTGTACAAGTGGGACATTTCGGTTAGATATATAATATGGCAATAGCTTCAAAGCTCACGCCATCACCATGGGGAGACACATCCAGCTCCTCTTCTTCTCTGCATGTGCGCTGCTTCTGCGGGCACAATGTGCGAGCACCCTGCGGTTCACAAGGAGTGATTTCCCGGATGGCTTTGCATTTGGAGCTGGAACAGCAGCCTATCAGGTACCTCAACTATTATAGCAAATTGTATTTCCTGCCTCCTGATTTGTTAGAGCATAGAAAAGAATGAAGAGCAATGGAAATAAAAGCTTTTGGTTAACATCTTTCCTCTGGCCCTCACCTATATGATGTTGAAGTATGAGGGCGCAGCAGCCGAGGGCGGGAGGAGTCCAAGCATCTGGGACACCTATGCCCATTCAGGTCTTCCTCAGATATTTGTTATGAAACACCGAAATTCTGTATTAGTTTCCATATTCACTTTGATTTAGATGAGAAAAGGGAAAGTTCAGTTACTTATCCAGTTATCCAACATGTTGCCCAAATTTGGTGCAATTAGTACTTCCAAAATTCCTCAAAGAAATTGGCCTTTTCAGTGCTGGGTACGTAGTCTTCTGGTTGCGGAATGTGCCTTTTAACGAAAATATGTTTCGATAAGCTTTATTTAGCCTAGCTTGTACTCTGTGCCGCTCCCTCTTTGTTAATAGGAAGTTATCTTGCCATCCGCATTCAAACATTACAATTGGATGAATGGAGCCAAGATATTTTTTAAATCATGTGATTAGTAGTTTTGGTTTTATCTTAATCAAAATGTGGTGTAATTGTATGGCATGCACGCACACCAGAGAGAAATATGAATAAGGAAACTGGTGACATCGCTTCTGATGGCTACCATAAGTACATGGTATGGTTTCTCTCTTAATGGCGAAAAATTCAAAGGCTTGTTGATTTGCTAGTCTTTCATTTGTTAGAGACTTGAAATTTCGTTTCACCTCCGTTCCTTGCATTTCCTGTGTAGCAAGATGTCAAGCTAATGAGTGACATAGGTTTGGAGGCTTACCGGTTTACAATTTCTTGGTCAAGACTTATTCCTGGTGTGGCAATTGGATCATAATCTTTGACATTTTTCAATAACAGATTGTTAGTAAGTAAATTTAGTTTGTTTGGATGCTTTGATTTAATTATTGCTTATTTAGGTGGGAGAGGAGCGGTGAATCCTAAAGGGCTGCAGTTTTACAACAATTTGATAAATGAACTGGTGAAAGAAGGTAAATATGTTTTGATATTTTCATGTCATTTAGACAATTAGACATTATGAAGTCTCACTTGAATTAGTGCCTAAACTATGCACATGTTACACAACTAATAGTATTTAACATTTCATAAGATGTCTTAATAAGATAAATCTTTACTGCTAAATGAGCCATGCTAACTCTTGGTAGTTCGGTCCATGCATTGACCATGTTAACCCCGCTTGTTCTTGAATAGGGATTCAGATAAATGTTGTTCTTTACCATATGGACCTTCCCCAGATCCTCGAAGATGAGTATGGTGGGTGGATTAGCCCCAAAATTATGTAAGCAGTAACTTAACCTCATGCCATCCTGATGACATTATATTGAATCATGAGAACCTTCCTTGCATATCTCCTGCAGAGAGGATTTCACGGCCTATGCCAATGTGTGTTTCCGTGAGTTTGGCGACAGAGTTGCTCATTGGACAACCATTCTCGAGCCAAACGCCATGGCTCAAGGTAGTTATGACAATGGAGGACTACCCCCAAACCATTGCTCGTACCCGTTTGGCAGCAATTGTACAGTTGGAAACTCCACAATTGAGCCATACTTGTTTGTACACCACAGCCTACTGGCTCATGCGTCAACTGTTAGGCTATACAAGCAGAAGTACCAAGTGAGCTTTCCACTCTCTTGACTCATTTTTCCTGCTGAGCTTTATTATTTCTTTTTCGAGCTTAAGCTGAATTTTTATTATGAAGTTGGGAAAATTAAGTCTGTTGCTTTATTTCCTATTTCAGGCTGCACAGAAAGGCATTATTGGCCTGAATTTGTACAGCATGTGGCTCTATCCATTCACAGGTTATGCCAAAGACATTGAAGCAACTGAAAGAGCAAAGACCTTCTTATATGGCTGGTATGTTTTGTTGCGTTGATTCTCCTGTAGAATGTAGTAACCAACTGTTAAAAATCCATGTAGTATCTATTTTTGTTGATAAGTTGTTCCAGGTAGAATTTCAAAAAAAAAAAAAAGTTGTTCCAGGTATCCCTTGATACTGTCCATCTTTTTATCTTTTTACTGAGCATAATTCATATTTTCCAATATGTAACTGTTCGTTTATATAGTCTTTTAAAGAATTTGAAGCTTAAGATCCGCCAATCTAGTGTGGAAAGCTCGACTGCAAGTTCACGCTCGTTCTTGAATTATAACACAAGAACTTACCAAATTTCAGGATCCTACATCCGTTGGTGTTTGGGGACTATCCGGATACCATGAGGAAGATTGCTGGTTCCCGCCTTCCATCCTTCTCCAGCTACGAATCTGAGCTTGTTACTCGCGCATTTGATTTCATTGGATTGAATCACTACACTTCTTCATATACGAGCAATAATCCTAACACAATAGATGGACCCCTACAGGACTTCACTGCTGACTTGGCCACTCTTTTCAGAGGTCCAATGCTTGTAAACATTTCTTTGTAGTATCCATATATTCCTCCGAATATTCTGAGGATTGCTCTGTTTTTTCTGTTTTGCAGGTACAAAGGATGCTCCTCCTTCTGCAATGGTTAGATGCAGAACTTGCTTTCGAATGAATATTTAAAACTGATCAAAACAGCTATTAAGTATCGTTGATTGGTCATTTGAAGCAGATTCTTCCAGGGCCAATGGTAGATCCTCATGGACTAGAGCTCATACTTGAATATTTTCAGGGAAAATATGGAAATTTGTCGTTTTATATTCAGGAAAATGGTTAGTCTGTAGTTACTTTTCATATCCTGAAATTGTTACTAATGCTGTAAAATCAGTGTTGATTTGACCTGTCATGGAGTCAGGCTATGGAGGGTCAGATGACACCCTGAATGATTTGGAGAGGATTGGCTACTTGACAAAATACATAGCAAGTACACTGAAAGCTATCAGGTATTTAAACAACAAGCATTTGTTTTATGTGTGTTTCGTAGAGTCTTCTTGCCGTAGTTGACCTGTGATGGCATCTGCCAATTCTAGAAATGGAGCTGACGTGCGGGGGTACTCTGTGTGGTCATTCGTGGATCTGTATGAGATATTTGGTGGGTTCAAGACGCATTATGGCCTTGTTGCTGTCGATTTCGGCACTGAAGAACGAAGAAGGCAGCCAAGACGTTCTGCTCATTGGTACTCAGACTTCCTGAAGAACAATGCTGCAATCGAATCGGAATGTGATTTTATGACTAAAACCCCTCATGCTCAACTTTGACTGCTGGTGCCCTCAAAATACTCATTCTCTAGTTGCGGAGTTCACAATTTGTTAATTAGCTGTTATGTTTTGCACATGTAGTCGCAATTTGTAGAATACAATCTTAAATAAACACCCTTTGGAGATCATGATTTGCGAACTTATTTGTTAATCCAACCAAAATGTGTTGCGTGTTTGTGTCTTCATAATTTAGTTGTACTAGTAAATATGCTCGTGCATTTGCAACGGGAAGATTAAAATTGGCGTGCCTTTAGTCCAAAAAATATGGATATATAATCACTATGTAAATTAATGTGTATATTGACAATATTGTTAGATGAGACTTTACATAAGTGTATCCCACGTATATTTTGATTTTTTTATCACTGAGAGTGTAACGATCTTTATTGATTTTTATGTTAGAATATTATAATTTAGATACTAATTATTAATTTTTAACTTAAAGTAGTGTATTTTGGGTATTAATTATTATTTTTTGTTAGCAACCATACCATTAGCAGGTGGCTAAGAAGTAGAACTGTACACAAACCTACCTAATGGAGTACTCAACGCATGCATGGCTTGGCCCCACGGCGCAGAAGGGCTTATGTTTTTTTTAGCACGGCTGGTGTTTTTTTTCGTTTTTGAGAACACCAAAGCATGTTCTGCACTACCCAGGGGTGGTAATGGCCATGGCCCTTATGCCCTCTTCGTGATCCAACTCGGTCCTAATCATTTGTAGGCCAAATTTGTATAGTATTTCAGCCCAATCCGTTTAGGGTCCGATCCTTAAATTTGCTAGGCTAAAATATCGGGCCAATTACAACCCCTAGCACTACCTCGTTCCCCCATCTATAAAAAGTCTGGCCTCGTATTTGGTTTGATTTTGGGCTGGCATGTATGTTTGTGGATGGGCCCGTATGTAAGGAGCGATTGGGGGCTAACCTAGATCGGTGGCCGTGGCTCCTCACCAGAGTTTCGCCGGTATCCTGTATCCGTCCGCCATTTGCTGTACAGGAAACACTTGAGAGGAGTGGCGGATGTGGGCAACTCATTTTTCGTGTGACGCCGTGACGGAGAGGCGATAAGGTCCAAGTGTTAGCAGCAAGGATGTGTAGGGTTTAAAACTTTAAGGTGTTGATATTAGAGGGTTTGGTATTGATTTGGATTCAATACCAATTCAACCATGGTCTTTAAATGGACAAAATTTGAATTCTATTGTTTGTATGGTTATTGCATTGTATTTTGGAAGCAGCCCAATTCAATTCTTGTTTGGATGTGCAGAAGGATGATATAGAATTTAGCCGTGTACACCGTCTCCATCGTCTGGCCAAGCTCGTCGCCGGAGAGAGGAGAGATGCAATTAGAGCTTGTCCATCGTCACATGTTTGCATTGTACTGTCTGGGCATCCGATGCATGGAGAATAATTGTGTGTGCTAACAAGTAACAAGGACTACAAATCCAATCCAGAAGGCTCGAGGTCGTCGAGCGACTAATTTTCCACATGTATCTATGTAAATTTGTATCTAAATTACCCACCTTTACTTCATAATCTAAAGTAACCACCTAATCTCCATTTGAATTAGCCACACATGCTATTATAAACAATAGTATATAATAACTTAAAAATTTCATCTCATTGCCCACATATTATAGTATTAAAAAGAGCCTAAATTAACTTTTAAAGTCGATCGTAAATTAGTTCCACGTGTGTTTATAAAAACCGCTAAAGTACAATATATGATTCTAAATTACCTATTTTTGTCACCATGTAGACCATGTATCAATTTATTAAGGAAGCAATAAAAATAATAATATTCATGTTAAACTAGAACACATATGAAATATATATGATGGTACGAAGCAAAATAAAAAAATCTAGATAAACATTGCAAATAGCAATTGCTAATTACAGTCTATCGCAACTGGTATATTTCTATATGATAATTATGTTCAAATATTCAACCAGAGAGATACAATATTGGGTAAATGATTTTGGTCGTTAGCTATAAGTCCTAATTTTATTTTAAAAAAATAAAAATACTAGCCTGTGCGAGTATTATCGGAGGTTGGAGAGTAGTAAATCCGGATTCAGGTGGTGCAGTAGATTGCTTGTGCAGCTGCTTTAATTTAGATCCCTGCGATCTAAATGTTATAGTATATTTTATTTGAATTTAGTGAACATGTCCTATACAATTTTTAAGTATTTTGCTTCTTTACATATTTTTTGTGCATTCTCTTTTTAATAACTTTTTTTACATATTATTAGAAGAGTAAATTGCATCCACCATATAACAACTTGTCAGGTGGGTGCAAATTAGTCCAAGAACTTGTAAAACGCTCAGTTTAATACAACAACTTTACGGGTGGGTGCAGATTGGTCCAACAACTTCTAAAATGCTCAATTTAGTATAATAACTTAGTAAATTGGTGCATAAACGCAATCAATCCTTATAAGGCCAAATGTATTTGCTAACACGCGATCACAGTAAAGGATATATTCAGGTCGGAATAAATTGTTGAGCATTATTTGATCACGGATATTCGTGTCACAATGTCAATGTAATTGGCTAAGACAAAAACCTTTAGTGTTAGGAAGTTAATGTTTTGTCTTTATATTGATTATTTTTATATAATAAATTAATTTTTGTTAAAATATTAATTTTATTTCAATATTGATAGGGTCATCACTCATTTTCCCAATCACGATGTTGTGTGCTCGCGTACTGTTTTTTACATGGCAAACTCGTCAGACGTCGTACTATACAATAAATTAACAACTTGTCACTGTTTCTTGTCAGCTAAATAAAAAAGAAATCATCATTTTGTTAATAATATCTCTAAGGAGTTTGCCATAAATATTTTTTAAAACATCACATATGTACTTATTTAGTTTGGAAAATGATTATGGGAGCACACAACATCGTGATCACGATTAACAACCGTAATTGTAAAAAGAAATGAGTTGTTGATGGGAGGAAAATCCATAGGTCCATTTGGTTTTAATATTTACCGTTGTAATATTTGGACGGTGAATGCACCAATTTGTCAAGTTATTGCACTAAATTGAGCATTTTAGAAGTTGTTGGACCAATCTGCACCCACCCGTAAAGTTGTTGTATTACATTGAGCATCTTACAAGTTCTTGGACTAATTTGCACCCACATGACAAGTTGTTGTATGGTGGGTGCAATTTACTCTTATTAGAATTATCATTCTAGTTATTAGAGATAGATTGGTATCTATGTTCTTATATTTTTTTGTGTTAGCTTATATCCTCTTAACAATTTGTAATCATTTATAACCTTGATTTTAATATGGATGTTTAGGACATCAAAAGTAGAGTCAAAGGAAATGTTGTCCTAGAATAGTATTATTTAAGGACAATTCTTCCAGTAGTTGAATGTTTCTAAACTCGTACCATTAATCCTCAAAGTGATCTCAGTGAGGTTTATAACAAGATAGGTCATCCTCAAAAGTTATGTAGAAAGAAGGATTAACATGGTTTACATAAAAAGAGGAACATATTTAGACTATATCATACGACACAACCAAATGAGCATGAAATTACTCATGACTCTTGAGATGCTATTTTACGTTAGTGGTTCTCTACTTGATCCCCATATAGAAGGGATATGCAAAGAAGTAAGTTCATATCATATAACATGTTTCTATTTATTATATATGCGATGTTTAGATATGGCAGTTAGCATTCATTTTCAACTTATTGCATTAGGCTTTATAATTTCATCGATGCATGTTTATAATATTTTTTGAAGTAGATCATTTGAGTTTTATATGAAGTATCTGTGCTAAGTCTAATGAGTCTTCATTTCCAAACATAATTAGAAAACTATTTAGTTGCTCAAGCATTATAGTGTTACAAGCATGATAAACAATGTTGATTCTCATACTATTTTCTTGGTATTTGGTAGGTATGTGGTCATTTGATCTTTGCATAGTGTTGATGATGTCCTTATAGACAACGAGGCATCTGTTGAGAAGAAAAAAACTGTTAGGTTGAGAGGATTAAGAAGGAAACTACAAGTGAGTTTGTACAGAAGAGGGGGGCCAAAGCCGATGAAGAAACATGAGAGTGCTCACCGTGTAGATGATCAAATAAAAAAGTAATAGAAGAATAGTGTAGAGTCTGACTTAAACTATCTCAACATGGGAAATACCATGTTTATAAATTGTAGTTGTGAATGTACGAAGGACTCAAAGCATACGAAAACCCAAAATTCTGTGAAGTAGGTGAGTTTAGGGCTTGTAGGAGACTAAAAAAATTGTCATCCTCAATTGAGTAAAATATAGCAGTATTGTTTTTTCAATTTTGTAGCTACAGTTAGTGAATTGTTATGTACTGTTGTGTGATAAGTTTAGCTAGCAACAAAGATCTAGTGACATACTCTCATTATATCTAATTGTTTATGAGGACTTTTTTGGATACGAGGGATTTGCTTTGACCTAAAATGACAACAG
Source organism: Urochloa ruziziensis (assembly GCA_015476505.1). Classification (NCBI taxonomy): domain Eukaryota; kingdom Viridiplantae; phylum Streptophyta; class Magnoliopsida; order Poales; family Poaceae; genus Urochloa; species Urochloa ruziziensis. The sequence continues at coordinate 24,875,875 of CM027124.1, forward strand.
TCATATTTGGAATATATTTTAATTTATTTTGCATTCCAATTGAGTTACAATCATATATGATTTTTTGTTTGTCTATGTCTATTTGTTAACGCAAAAAATCGAACGGTGAATCTCTACATTGGCAACACACGAATGGCCTAGAACATTTGCTTTACTCAAGCGCAAGTCGTGTATTTCAACTCGTGTGGTGTGCGTGGGTGTGCCTATAAATTCGATCTGTAACTGACAAGGAATACGTTAAATACATGAGCCGATAGGCGGCGAAGCCTTCATGCTCATAGATGGGTGTTCCTTTGAATAAACACCAAGCAAAAAGATATTGAATATAATTATGTAGTGTAAGTAACTAAAGCAATCGTCGCATGTGCTACCGCTGACAGGCTAGTAAAGCATAACATGTTAATAATCAGCCATGAGACCAATTCCAATATCTTGATGAGCATGAGCAGCTCATCAGCTATCCAAACTGAGACAACACTACTGATTATAATGAAGCATAAAAACTATCAGCTAGAATGCCGATAGGAATCAGAGCGACATTGATCTCTTCTCCACTATGACTAGGGTCATAAGCCGGTGAAACTTATCCTGACATCAGCCCCAGTCAGATCGAAGCAAGGGCAATGCTAGAAGTTGGGCGTTAGTCTAAACCTCACATGCCAAGGGATCTAACCACAATGGAACTTGATTCCAACACTACTTGAGGAGTAATTGAGATTAAGATACAACATGCCATTAAATGATTTATCATCTATTTTAATAGGGTAAAAGCTATTTAAAGCAAACTAGACAGTAAGATGATAGATTAAATAGATATCAGTCGATGCAATCTCAATCAAGGTGAGATAATTGTGATTCTACCATATCTAGCAACAGGTCAAATGATGCAGCTTTATGAGATAAGATAAAATCGATAATTGGTGAATAAACTAGATCTAGAAAAAAGGGCTTTGCCATAAATCTAAGATCTAATATACTCGATAACTCTTAACTAGATCAAACCTCAACGATGCACCCCGAAAGTTAAAAATCTAGAAACAACAGGTAGACGAGGAACTTACAAGCAAGTAGGAGATCGAAGTCAATACAGCTCTGCTAGCCGGAAGAACTCATTGAAAAGTTAGATTACTCCTACGCCTAAGGCAATGGCGTGAAGCCGAAAAGGTAGATGCGTAAGGGTAAATGTGTTTGTTGATTGATCAAGAGATAAAACCTTTTATAATGAACATGAGTACATATTTATATCCTAGACTAATGAGTCCTAGTAGGAATCATACCAAACTTAACATTACATATGTAAAAAGAAAATATTAAGATACATGAACTCTAATTTCTCTTCTATAGCAATTAATAAGCTTTCTCTTCGGCCCGCTGGCGGATAAATTGGTCTGCATACATGATTAATTTGGGCTTCTCCTCCCCGTGCGGCAACCTACTCTTATTCTATTCTCAATCACCTTGGACATGCATACCTTTCTATCAAGCTGACGCTTTGCCTCTTTTAAATGTCTTGTATGCTAATCACGTAATTACTCGGCCAAATTAAGTCTAATAATTCTTACACCATACAAGCTGATTGAGATATAGACCCACACATGTGCAGACTCTTTTCTTTATTTATCATGCATCTATTATCAATAATAACATTATATATCCAAGGCGCTATTGTATCTGATTAATCAAGATCAAGTTGCCCCATCCCTTTTTCCTTTACACGTGATTTCTCATACTAGCATGCTCCTGACTCCATCAGTAGATCTTGCTATATATATTAGCTTTCATGTTGATACTATGTCCATGCATATCAATAGATGATTGCTTCATAATTCAGATTTCATCAGAGTTACTAACAAAATTCGGTGTCAACACTATTGAAACATTAACATTAATATTTAATAGCTTTGCATCTCTTATATGTTAGGCATAGTAATCATTTTAATCTTCCGCCGATTCTTTTGTAAGTTATGTGTGCAAAAATTATTATGTCACAATTGTCTCTCTTTTCTAAAGCCATATAGATCTTTCTCATATATTTATTATGAAACACTAGAGTCCTATACTAGTTTTTAGCTAATGTTTTAATACTTACTATGATTTAGCTAACAAAAAGTTATCCAATTTTCTTTTGCACAATATTAGTTTCTCCTTTGGGATAGTCTCAAACAAATGTCCCTCAACCTTTATATATAGTATTCTGGTTGTGTAAACTAACATTTTGTTAGAAGTAATATATTTAGGTAGGACATGTAATATTTGAGTGAGAAAGATTAAAGACTACAAGAGAGACTCTTACCACACTAACACCACTGTAGATGACTTTCATGATGCTTTCGAGAGTGATAGTGGATAGCATTTAAGAAACAAGATGAATGATCAAACATCGTGACCACAAATCAATGATGGCAAATATTAAGAATGGTGGGTTCTTACAACTGGTTTAAAGATGATAAACTAGTGACAGAAAAAAATAGTTGAATAGGAGGAAGTAAATAATATGTGTAAAGATAAACTCTTAGTTATCGTTAAGCTAGCCTATGGATAAACCATGAAGAACTCTATTTCGATCGCCACCAAAGCCTAGCAAATTTTGTTTTATGCCCTCTCTATGTTCCATCTTTCGGTACCTTAGACAATTACTGCATAAAAAATATCCTTGGCATAACTGGTATCATTTTGAACTAGCCAAATGGCACAATATAGAGCAGTTATCCCAACAATGATCGTTTTCCTTTTCGTAGGGTCCATGCATACCACAACAACTCCCTAACATGTTAGGCTCTATTTGGATAAAGATAGGCTCAGTATTGAATTAGGTACAATACCAAATGATGCTAGGCATTGAAATCAATTCAATACCAAAGCCATTATTTGAATGTAGATGAAATTGCTAGATGGAATTGAATGAGTTGGTATGTTTGGATGTGCATCTCTTCAAACTGAAATTCACATCTTTTCTTCTCTACACCGTCCCCTCGCCGTCCTCCTCCGATGACGGCCATTGTGGAGCTCACCATCCTCCTTCCCGTCGTCTCCTCCACCCTAGCCATGGCGGAGTCCATGGCGGTGCTCACCATCCTTCTCCCCGTCGGCCTCACCTTGCAATCCTCATCCACCCCGGTTATGTCATAGCTCACCATCCTCCTCCCCGTCGGCCTCCTCCACCCTGGCCATGGCAGGCCTTGAGCTCATCCACGACGGCGTCCTTGCTTTGTTGTCCTCCTCCACGCCGCCCATGCCTCGGAGTCCTCTTTCACCCGGTCACGTGGAGCTCGAGCTTGTTGTGGGGGAGTGGGGCAGGGAGGGGGGAGCTATCCGTTGGTGGAGCTTGAGCATCCGCTCAGAGTCTCGCCCTCACTCCACTGGAGCTCCACGCCGGAGGCTAGGGAGAGATGAGAGAGGAAGAGGGAGAGAGATGCAAGAGACAGAGAGGGAAAGAGATGCAAGAGTGAGAAGACAGATTTGGGAGAGGGAGTGTGATTCCATCCAATCGGAGGGGGAGGGCTAGTTTTGGCATTGCGAGGTTGCGGGCTTGTGGTAGACTGGTAGCACGCCCAATACCCCCTTAGTATTGGAGTGAGTTTCCAATTGCAATTCTTGGACCATTCAAATAACTGACATTGAGGACACCCAATGTCAATTCCAAACTCCAAATATCAGTTAAGGGCCTGATTGGTTTCCTTCTCCGCCGAGCCTGGCTCATTTTTGTATCCTATCCATTTTCATCCCCTTCCCATCACCCCTAAATTTCTTCCCCAAGCGGTTATCACAATTTGCCAAATCGATAGCAAATTGTTGCCATGCTGGAATAATGGCATTTTAACCTTGACCTTTGACATTTTTCCAACAACGTGTATCATCCAAGAATAATGTCGATTCCTTCGAGTGTTCTGATTTTGGTATTGGACACTGTCGCTGGTTGAAGAACGGTAAGTCCAAAATAAGGTGCTGCAGTTTACAACAGTTGGACGTAGTTTGCTCATGTCGCTGTCTCCTTCCTTTGTCCATATACAAGCCGATTGCTTGTTTGCTCCACTATGTGACATGTTTGCGTGATCGTGAGTGCCGCCTAACATTCGTTCCCCTATCTCATCCTATCCGTCCCGTGGACCATGTAAGCTGCCCTGCTGACAATGGCTTTGGCACTCGCATTTGGCACTAGTTTTAGTTTGGTCCTTTGGCATTATTCTTGATGGCCTATCTCGAACTCATAATAATCCTGAATTCCTGATCTGACTCAGAATTTAAGGCCATTCTACCGATCGAGCTGCCCATGCGACTCGTTTTTTTAGTACTCAGTGTTGAAGCGGCCAAGCTAGCGGGTGATGGATCTTATCTGCTTTCCTATAATTCTTTCACTTTTAAAAGGTCGAGCAAGAAGACTGCTGCTTTTAAACTGAATGAACAACTCGTCAATTTCAGCGAAGTGCAGACCACGGGTCACCTTGGGCGGCAGGGCCGCTGTATCTCCTCAATTCCTTCCATCTCAACGCACCAACCTGTGCGTTTCTTGCCTAGCATTTAGTACTCGTCAAAAATTCAAAATCTAACAACTTTTATTCAGCTGAATTCTCGACTTTTAATACTTGTTTCTTCTCTGTCAGTTAGTTGACTGGTGTCTGTAGCCGTAATAACCGGAGGAGGATTCAGTGACTTGCCTTCTGCAAGTCACCATGTAACTGGCGCGTCCGATCGAAAAGGACAAAGGAAAACACTGTAGCAAGAACACTGTAGATCACACTGTAGCACGGGTACTGTTTCACCAGGGTACGTTTTCTGCTGTAGCTATGTACTGTTCATGCATCTATGGCCGCTGATTCCTGATCTGACGGTGAGGAGAGGGGCGCAAGTTACAGCTGTGACTTGCTGAAGGCAAGTCACCGAATCTCGTTCCGTAATAACCGTGATGGAATGAAATGCTTTACTGCTTTTCTACTGTGATGCTGCTATTAAAATAAGTAAATGGGGTTGGAGTTTTGATATGGACCATCGCATCCCCATCTTCTGCATACACAGTGATCCATGGGTGGAGGATGAATGCCATTATGCGCAGTGAGCAAATCCAGGTCCCTAGCTCTGGGCCAGCCACTCACCCACTTATTGCTATCGTGCACTCTTCCTGCATACAGACTGTTGGAGTATAAAGATGGGGTTCCCCAGCCCATCCAGAAACTGTGCATGTATGTAGCATAGCATCAGATCGGATATATCCACGAACACTGCAGTTCTCTTGTCTAGCGTTACAAATTAGTCCCAAAAAAAAGAGTTTCTCCAAGAAAAGAAAAAAGAAGTACCAAGGAAGAAGATGAGGGGTTCATCAAGGAGCTCAAGCAGCCTGGTGGCGCCGGCAACACTACTGTCCTCTGCTCTGCTTCTCTTCTGCTGCTTCACCACCAGTAATCCAATTCCGGTTAAATCTTCACTTTCATAATCTCTCCCTCACACCTCGTCATTCCCAAATCGATTTGATTTGATTCTGCAGGCGCCGCCAATGGTAGCCTCAAGCTCGGCTACTACTCGTCCAGCTGCCCGCGCGCCGAGGACATCGTGAGGGAGCAGGTGACCCAGCTCTACCACAAGCACGGCAACACGGCTGTATCATGGCTGCGCGCCCTGTTCCACGACTGCATGGTGGGGTCCTGCGACGCCTCCCTCCTCCTCGACACCGCGGGCGGCGGCGGCGGCGGCGGCGTCTCCGAGAAGTCCTCCCCGCGCAGCTTCGGCATGCGCAACTTCAAGTACGTCGACGCCATCAAGTCCGCGCTGGAGCGCGAGTGCCCCGGCACCGTCTCCTGCGCCGACGTGCTCGCCCTCGCCGCCCGCGACGGCGCCGCCATCCTCGGCGGCGGCGGTCCCCTCGCCACGACGCCCATGCGGACCGGCCGCCTCGACAGCAGGGCCGCCGCCAGCCACGCCGACGTGGAGCGCGCCATCCCCGACCACAACGCCACCGTGTCGGAGATGCTCGCCGCGTTCGCCGCCGCCGGCGTGAGCGGCGGCGCCGAGGCCGTGACGGCGCTGCTGGGCGCCCACTCCGTCGGCCGCGTCCACTGCGCCAACCTCGTCGCGCGGCTGTACCCGGCGGTGGACGCCGGCGTCGACCCGGCGTACGGCGAGTACCTCCGGGGGCGGTGCCCGACGGCGGACGCGAGGGAGGACACGCGCGACGTGGCGTACGCGCGGAACGACCGCGTCACGCCCATGGTGCTGGACAACATGTACTACAAGAACCTGATGGCGCGGAGGGGGCTTCTCCTTGTCGACCAGAGGCTCGCCGACGACCCGCGCACCAAGCCGTTCGTCGAGAGGATGGCTGCCGACAACGATTACTTCCACGAGCGCTTCGCCGCCGCGCTGGTCGCCTTGTCGGAGAATAACCCGCTCGGCGCCGGCGAGGGGGAGGTAAGGCGCAACTGCAGGTTCGTCAATCCGGCATGATCGGCAACTGCAGCGCAGGTTCAGTATTCAGGTTTGTCAGGATGAAAATGCTATATATGCAGCACGAGAAATCAAGGCCAGTCTGTCTTATGTGTGTGCAATAAAAAAAAAGTGCACGAACTGCAATGCGAAGGAGAACCCATGGCGACGAGTTCGTGTCTTTTTACGAAGGACGTGGCTAAACGGAGGCCCTCCTCCGTTTAGTCTTACGGGGAGGTCCTTTTAAATTAGAAAACTTTTCCGTTTTATGAATATTTTCAAATTAGATAACCTTTCCATTTTTGGAAAGTGACGGATAACAATGAGCGAGCAGGGGAAATGTTCAACGGAATTGGCGTCAAAAAAGGCTGGTCCGTGAAAAGTAACAAAAAAAACCTAGCGGTCCATAAAAAGTAACAAAAAAACATAATCGTTGTTGCCATGTATCCTGACGGCAGTTGAAACTAGAGAGGAAGAGAAATGATCCGACTCAAGGAGGATGTACATACGGGCGAGAAAAGGGATAAAAAAAACATAGTCAAACAACAACTAAAAAGGAGGAAACCCAATTATCCAGCTAAAACATGTTCCACCATCGTTAGAGACTTACCTAGAGACTGTAGAAGCTGACCTCCACAATTTGAGTTTGAAGAAGCACGTTGTGACACCCTCAAAATTAATAAGGATTATTTAATTCATTATTAGATTTATAAGGACTATTATAAGCTAGAATGAGAAATTCTAGGAATAATAGAATATAAAATAATAACAGAAAAATAAAATAAAGTTCTATAACTTGAATGCTTTGTAAGGATTGAAATAGTATCGGAAGCACTAGGTTTAAATTAAAAGAAGTTGATTCGAAAATTGAATTTAAAAACCCTTTTTAAAACCCTTTAGAAAAATAAGAAAAGAATTCTAAGCTTGGTGGGCCGGCCAGCCGCGGCCCAAACCCCTAAAGTCTGTTTTAGGCCCCCCAACTCCCTTCCCCGGCTCGCTTCCGCGCGGCACAGCCCAACGCCTCTCCCCCTCTCAGCCCCTCCCCGCGAAGTTCATCCCACGCCCCTCAACTCTCGGCCCAGCCCATTTTCCCTCCTCCTTCTTCCTCCTCTCTCCTTCCTCTGGTTCCTCCCCCCTCTCTCATTTCTCCGGCGCCGGCGCCGCCGTCGCCCATCCCGCCACCACATCGCCCCCAACCCTCGTGGCAGCCGCAGATCGACGCCACACTACCTCTTCCATCCACTGCTCACGTCAGAAGGGCCATCCCGGCACGGGAGCCCCTTCTCCCCCATCTCGCAGCGGCTGTGCCTCGCCGTCGCCGCCCGATTCCCCTCCTCCGGCCAGGATAGCCCCGACAAAGGCGCGCGGGACGCGTGTAAGCATCACGCGAGGCCACCACACATGAAGTGCGGCGCCGACACCCCCTCTCCGGCCATCCGCACGAACGCCCGCGGCAGCACGCGTCGCACGCCGGCGAGCTTGCCATGCCGCGTGTCGCCGCCCTGCTGCCCCGGTGAGCCCCCAGGGAGCACCGCCGGGCTATAAATAGCCCTGCGCGCGCCCCGGATGGAGCTCATCCTCACCACTCCACACCGCACCGCCACCACGACCACCACCGCGAGCGCAAGAACGCCGCTGCACTGCTCCGGCAATCCCCACCGCCGCCAAGCCCTGGTTTCCCCTCCGGCCGCCGTGATGTCACCTAGAACACCCTGTGGAGCCCAAGGAGCCTAGCGACGTGCTCTGGAGGACGCACGCGCCCTGAGCAAGTGCCGCCCGAGCACCGCCGCCGTGAACCACAAGCGCCGCCGCACGCCGGAGCGCCACCCCGGCCATCTCTCGCCTCAGCCACTCTGCGGTAAGCACCCCGCGACCCCTTACGTCCTCTCCAGTCTCTCCGTCCCCCTCCGCGATGCCCAGCCGAGCAACGGCCGGTGGCCGTAGGCACCGCCGCGCCCCGGCAAGCCGCCGGTCAGCTTCGGCGCCCCTCCCCCACGCCTTTGTGCCTCAACCCACTCCACGCAACCCCCTGGGTACGCGCAACCCTTAGCCAAAGCCCCAGGAACCTCCCAACCCCAGTTTTCCCTCTCCACCGCCCGCCGCCCGATCTCCGGCGAGCCCGCGCCGCCGCACCAGCCCCTAAACCTCGACGAGATCATCCCTACGGTGTCCGCCGTGCTCCCCTGAACCCGTGGGTGCCCCCACCGCCGCGAGAACCGCCCGGTAGCTGCCGGCGGCGAGATCTCCGGCGAGCCCCCCTGCTGCCCCTCAGCGCCACCGTGAAGTGCGGCAATTGCGCTGGCGCCCGCGTGGCAGCCACGCCAGTGCGGGCCCCGCCTGCCAGCCACCCACACGGCCACGCCAGCCGCCACCTCCCCCTCTCCACCTTACGTGAGCTCGGTCCAGTGGACCGCAGACTCATGGGCCGCGTGGTCCACGCGCCCACGCTGCCGGCCCACGGCACAGTAAAGTGCGGGCTGGCGCCAGTGCTGGCGTCAGCCGGCCCCACTTGTCAGCCGCACAGACACAAAGAAAATGCTAGGTACACCCGGCTTAGTGCACCCAAAGAGTTATTTCTCCACCTTAGAAATTCCCAAAAATTCCCAGAAAATACCTAAAAATATTAGGGAAAATAATAAGTTATTTAGTACCATCCAAATTATTTATTCCCATTTCTAGGGCTTAGAATTAGAAGGATTCTTTTTTAGCCTATAGAAAGACTCCGTTAGTGTACCCCGGTTTATGCCCAATTCAAAATAGAGCCCCATAAATAACCAATAAATTCCTAAAATTATTAGAATATATTCTAAGGTTTTTCATAAGATTAGATTCCCTAGAAACCTTTCCTAAGCTTAGAAGTAATTTATTGCCCTCCACCGACGTTTTCCAAACCCCGTCTAAACCCCCGGAGACCCAAACCCTATTCAAAACACCGGCTCTAAACCCTCGATTAACTTAGAAACCACCCCTATAACTATTCTACCCAACCCCTTTCTCCACAAGTAATTCATTCGCTGTGATGATTGATTAGTCATGCATTTGTATTTGTGTAGATACTCCGCCAGGAAACCTCAGGATTATAGCCCCGGCGGAGACTACCACCGTATCAGGCAAGTCTTAGCAATTTCCTTGCTCATGATAATCAATTGCATTAAGATGCTCTACTCTTAGCTAAATGTCTGTAGTTGCATTGAGAGTTAGCCACTCAGATACCCCCCAACTACTAAGACACTACCCAGTGCCAGAAACCCTGGTCGCGAGAGGCACCCAGGGGGAAGAAGATGCGAGGTAGGGTGGATAGTCTCGGAGGAGCTCCTATCCAGAGGCCTACCTTGGTCGCTTAAGGACCGGTTCTTGGGAAAGTCTTTCCAACGCCATGTACGGCTATACGGGCCAAAAAGGACATAGCCTTCGGGAATGCCCTGTAATGTGAGGCCTCGACTCACACTCCACCAGCTACCTCTGGCAAAGCTACCCCAGGGGCCACGGTGGGCAACGGAAATGCTGGAGACAGCCCCAGACAGAGGGCTGGGACTGGTCGGCACGGGTCGCATGTGACAGGGCTGGTAGGGCCCACGGGCGATGCATGCCCTAAATTATATGATGCATCCATACCCGGGTTAGTGTCCTTGTGTGGACGTTTATGCGATCCCTGTTTAGACCCCAGTAGCATCCGTGGGTAGACCCAGATGGAAGCTGTCCAGAGATGGACGCTAGTGGATACGAGTCCCGTAGGGTGGCCCTACCGTTGGCCACGGAAGGGTCGCCTGACCGTATAGTTTCAAGAGTACAAACCTCTGCAGAGTTACCCAATCTATCGATAGCCGTGGCTCTCGGTTATGAGCCCATCTGGTTAAAGCTCCCACAGATTAGCCAAGAATAACCCATAGGAGTATCGATAATGAGATGAAGGTGATTGCGGGATCCACAGAAGGATCCGGGCCAGAATCACCAGGGGGACTGGTAGGGAGGTTCTTGCCCCTCCAGGACCCAACACTGATTTACTAATCACTTGTCAACTAATAATGCATGTTCATACCTTCGATTGTTATGTACTTGCTGAGTGCGGTGGTACTCAGACTTGCTTGTGAAATCTTGCAGCTCCATCGGAAGGCTTCCCTCCCTTCACCGGCCCTGCAAGTCGTCTTGATCAGGTCCTAGTTCCGATCTTTACTTTTCAAATCTGATTAGCCGTTGCCAACTCTTATGCAATTAATGTTTTCCTTTACCAGGAAATGACATTATTTCATGCTAGGTGGGCCCGTCGGGTGGCGAGGCCCACAGGGTTGGTATCAGAGCCGTTAAGCCGTAAAATACATCTTTAACTCCTACTTTAAATACCTTGAGGGCTAGAATACACGAACAAGTAGAACTAATCTTTCTCTCATCCGAATATGGCTCTCTTCTATCTTACTCTGCAAAGGAAGGGAACTCTCTAACCTTCCTTTCTACACTACAGGTAGATGGCGGAGGATCAACGTTGGGACAGCTGGGACAACTGGGTTGACGAAGAAGGTTGGACGCACGGGCATTATATCACGAAACATGGATTCCCCCGAATCTTGTGGGATACTCTGCAGAGATTGGGATACGGACAATACCCAGAATATTCAGGGAAAGAAACTAAAAGAAATGGAGTGAGAAGTTGTGAAATGTACCTCCGAATGCCCGGCATACAAGCACATCCAGAATGGGTACCTTGGGTAGAACAAGCCGAGGGAACCGAATTTTCAGATACGCTCCAAATTATAGCCTTTCGAACCCTCACCAAAATCCTCTCCAGGCATGTAACCGAAACCAAAAATACCCCAGCCAAATACCTTCCAGTGCTAGACTTAACAGATCACCGCTGGCTACAACGAATCGAACACCTGCAGCTTGTCCAACCCACAGAACTCCATCACGTTCTAGCCACCACAACCCAATACGCAGTCTCCCTGTATAATCTCCATACTCAGAAAGAAATGGATGCCCTAACCTATCACCAAGAAGCAGAAGAGGCACGTCATCGAGAAAGAAGTGCCCGATTCCGATTGATGAAGACCAAAGATCAAGCTGCTCTATCGGAATATCAAACCGAAACCGCAATGAGGAATATGACCTCTACAATAGATGAGCTTCAACTCACCATTGATAATCTTACCCAGACTTTAGCTCAGCGACAGGAGGAGATTGAAGCACTCACTGAAGCATTAAACCAGGCTCAGCATGATGCTCAGAACCAGCAAAACCTGATCGAAGAAGAAGAAGTAGAAATAATTGATGAAGAAGAATCTTCAGAAGAAGAACCTACGGAAGAGGAAGTATCAGGATTAGACCCTACCTCAACTATCCCCTCCGCTCATTCCCCACTACGTTTTGAATCTGCAGGAGAAAATTCGGATAACCGATCCCCCGAACCCGAAACACCCGACCAAGCAGTTACCTCTAAGCCTCACCCAAATCTAGGAAAAACCTACCTAGTAGTGGGACCACGGGACAAGATGCTGGAAGTTCTCCAACGACATGGACTGATAGAAGAGGATGCGGGCCCTTCTCACCTGGGATCGCCTTCCCCATAGCTTCGGGGGTAATACTCGGTATAGGCGAGTGGATCGCTAGGGTAGTTAAGAGAGTAAAATGAAAAGGAAACGAGTGGGAATATGTACTCATGTACAGGGAGTAAGAGTTGTAAAATAGCCTGTGTAGTAAGGGATGTTCCTAATCATACAGCCTGTTTGAATAAAGGAATGTTTATGCAGGAAAGATGGACCGCTGGAATGAGGTTCGGTTCTGTGGTGACCACCACCAGGGATTCCCAGCTTTGCTACGCCAATGTCTTCAGGATCTTCGATTTGATTCACAGCATACCCAGTTCTATGGAAGTATGTATGGGCTAAATCATGAACAAGGAACTGCCATGATTACCCTTACCGTACCGGCTGCACCCGAAAATCCAGATCGTCACCCCACCAATGTAATGGTAGTGGAGAACTCGCTTGATCTAGCCATACAGTCAGCCGCCCAGAAAATGCTATGTCAACTGCACACCGAAAACCCTGACCACTTTGCAGATTCTCCATACCGATTACTGCCAAGAATGCTACATGGGCAAGGACCTGAGAACATAACACGGATAGCTGAAGAAATGGAGGAAGCGCCCGGCAATGAAGATGACTCGTGCTGTAGAGTCACAGGACAATATGTCATAGCCCAACACAAGCATATCCTGGCCCTAGAAGGACAACGAAGAGGTTATAACCTGCAACTTGAGACTAGTGCCAGGGTTCTAAAGGAGCTAAGAGAAGACATTGGAAAAGGGGAATTTAGGCAAATGGTATTGAAAGGACAAACCGAGACTTATGAGAGAATGCTGGAACATCAGGGAGAACGATGTCGTCGCTACCAGCAAGAGCGAGACAGCCTAAGGGAGAGATTACAAGCTTTGCATACGGAATACAAGCAGCTACAAAACTCTTTCCATGAGCAAATTGGTGCCCTGCAAAGCCAGGTAGTATCTCTAACCAAAACCGATACCGGAAATCAAGCCAAACGAAATAAGGAACTAAGATATCGTCTAGGTCGTCAGCGTAGCCATCTGGCAGACAACCAAATCCATCTCACCACCTTAACCCAAAAGGTGATATATCTCCAAGATAAAGTAAAAAGAATGAAGACGGGATGGCAAAAGTCAGATACCGGAAGGCTTCAAGAGATAGAGCAAATGCTCTACCAAGTGCCTATGAAGTTTAGGAAGGAGATTAAGCCGACCACTTACGAAATTCCTATCACCACCTTGGACTTGGGAGCATGCGATGATGAGGTTCACCCTGCACCTCCTCTGACAACGGAAGCACAAATGGCTGCTACCCTCGCCATTCGAATGATTCCGGGATCAAAGACCTCATCCGACAAAATCCGGATCATCCAAGAGATCTACCGCGACCCAGCTGAAGAAGAATACCTGGGAGAAAGAGTCGAGACTCCCGAAGAAGAGGACCCGTTGCCGGATGAAGACATCTTTTACTCCGTCTAGGGTAATATTCGAAGTAATATGTGAAAATGTAAACAGGAAATACGAACTCAATGACACTAGAATATGTACAGGCCTGGGTATATCCCGGATGTATATACCGTCGGCTAGCAACCTGTGTGGAAGGAAATTGTTCAAAGTGTAAAAATTTCCTTCAATAAAAGTTGTTTGATGCTTGAACTAAGGACCAACCCCATACAAATAAATCCACCTCTCGAAGCACATTAGAACCCTTGTTCTAAATTCATACTTACCTTTCGAAAATATACCCTATACCAGTTACTTAAGTGGGGTAGACTTAACCCCAAAACCGAGCAAAAGAAAACCTTTGACCACCCCCCCCCCACAAAAATACTTCCTAAACCCACGCCAAACCCTATTCAACTCAATCCAAAGAACAATAACCACTCACTACCTACAGAAACACTTCTCAAAGTTTCCAAAAGAATCACTATACCAAAGTAGAATGAGAAGTGATTTTTCTAAAAGTACCTCGCCCAAAAACCCTACCTCTAACCAATAACCATCCTCCAATCTCGAGGACGAGATTTCTTTAAGTGGGGTAGATCTGTGACACCCTCAAAATTAATAAGGATTATTTAATTAATTATTAGATTAATTATTAGATTTATAAGGACTATTATAAGCTAGAATGAGAATTCTAGGAATAATAGAATATAAATTAATAACAGAAAAATAAAATAAAGTTCTATAACTTGAGTGCTTTGTAAGGATTGAAATAGCATCGAAAGCACTAGGTTTAAATTAAAAGAAGTTGATTCGAAAATGCAATTCAAAAACCCTTTCAAAACCCCTTAGAAAAAATAGGAAAAGAAATCTTTTGCTGGTGAGCCGGCCAGCCATGGCCCAGACTTCCTAAAGTCTAGCCTAGGCCCCTCAACTCTTCCCTTGGTCCACTCCCGCGCGGCCCAGCCCGGTTCCCACCTCCCCTTCAACCTCCCCCGCGAAGTTTGCAAACGCCCCCTCAACTTCTCTCTCCGGCTCATCTCCGCGCGATGCGGCCCGGCCCACACCGCCGTCATCTTCCTCCCTCTCCCTCTCTGATTCTTCCCCCCTCCCTCATTTCTCCGGCGCTGACGCCGCCGCGCGCCCATGCCGTCGCCCTGACCCCTCCCGCCTCGTGGCAGCTGCAGACCGGCGCCACGCCACCAGCTCCCCTCCTTCCTTGCGTCAGAGGGCCCGCTCCGGCACGGGAGCCCCTCCTCCCCCATCTCGCAGCGCCCGTGCCCTCGTCGTCGCCGCACGATCTTCCTCCTCCTGCCAGGATAGGCCCGACAACGGCGCGCAGGGCGCGTGTCACCACCACGCAAGGCCACCGCACACAGAGTGCGGCGCCGACGCTCTCTCCCCGGCCATCCGCACGAGTTACTATGGCAGCACGCGTCGAGCACTGGCGAGCTCGCCGCGCCACGCGTCGCCGCCCTGCCGCCCCGGTGAGCCCCCAGTTGACGGCCATTATAACACCATAGTGACCGTCAACATTTCGGTAAAATGAGGATGATCATACCATATTCCATACATAAAAGTATTTTTTACTGACAAATTCCACAAGTTTTGGTTGAGTTGTGCTTGCAGGATGAACCAGGAGAAACAAGGGCCAAACCTGGCACAGAGCCAGGCCGGCCGGCCTAGGCCAGGCCGACCGGCCTCCCCTGGCCAGGTCTGGCTACGTCATTGATCCACAAGCCATGCCAAGTGCCCAGGATGATCAAGCACCGTGCAAACAACGTCGGTATGATCCAAGGACCCAGAAGGCCTAGAGGTGAAAACACATGGATTGAAGGGCCCACATCCTAGGATTCTCGGACAAGCTTCAACTAAACGCAACCGTTACCGACCTTGGGAGAGCATCAGGACCGTTCCTGCAGAGGACGGTGCCAAGTGGCACTAGGGCCAGGCCGGCCGGCCTAGCCCAGGCCGGCCGGCCTCCCTCTGTGGCCGCCACGTCTCATCCTTCGCGTGAAGCCTAAGCAGAGCCTTGGCGTGCTAATGACGCTGACATCCACCCCCTGGAGGCTATAAAAGGAAGCTCATTCACCTTGGGAAGACACACACCACATATCTCAAGTCTTTACTTGAAGGGAGCTCTAGTATCTTTTTCATTTCTTAGATTAGGATTAGAGTTGGGAGTAGAGTCGAGTCGAGCTTAGCTCGGATCTTCGGAGTCTTCGGAGTTCTGGTAAAGCTCTTGTATCCTTTCCTTCTTTTGAAGAGTTTATTTATACAATTACTTTCTTACTTCAGAGCTTAAGTTATCTTTTATATTTCTCTCTTGCTCTTCTTTAAGAGTAAAGATCTTGCTCTCTTTAGAGCAAAGTCCTTTTCCCCTTTAGTTTTAGTGTAGAGTCTAGTTTAGCTCTACCGGGTTTTATCTCGCGGGTTTGCTCGCCTTGACCGGGCCGTAAGACGCCTTAGGGAAGACGGGGATTTCTCTTGGCAGGCCTCAAGAGAAATCTTAATCATCGAGTACAGACGTGGTGTCTGGCTTGTTGATTAACTAGGAAGTGTGTTGCACCCCAAGGTACAGCAGTGGTAGGCGGCAGGTGGTGACAGCCCTGTCCGTCCTTCGTAGTCCACCACGTTCGGGTGTATTCATAACAGTAGTGCTGAGCCCGGAGAACCCCCTCTCTCACCCCGTTCTGAGGTTCTCCCGTTCTAGCCGTCGAAGCGAGCTCTGTTCCCGGTATCTAAGCTAGGGTCTAGGCTAATGCTAGAGTGCCTTTTGCTCTGAGTTAGAAAGAGTCTAGGTCCGGTTTCTCCCAACGTCTTTCCTTTTCTTTAGAAATAGGTGCTCCGTGTGTCGCTGGTCTTTCAAACCTTCTATCCGGTCATTAACTTGACCATTATCCACCCAAACCTAGAGTTTGTGCCCCTGGGTTTGTGGCTTGATATTTCTGGCAAGATATATCATTTCATTCTTCAATACACTTTAACCATCTGCTTCCCTGCGGAAATATAAATACGATACCCTGGGGTTACACCCACGGTGAAGTGCTACAACGAGATATATTCTGTGCGCTTGCAGAATTAACTTTTGCATACAACGACATATATCTACGCGCTCTTGAGCGTTGCTAAAATGTGACGCTAAGGAGTGCCAACACCCCCGGGGAGCACCGCCGGGCTATAAATAGCCCCGCGCGCACACCGGATGGAGCTCAACAGCACCACACCACACCACACTGCGCCAACCCCTCTGCCGCCACCGCGAACGCGGGAGCGCCACCGCTGCTGCTCCGGCACCACCACCGCCGCCAAGCCCCTGGTTCCCCGTTGGCCATCGCGGCGCTGCTTGGGACACCCTCGGACGCTCAAGGCGCGGTGTCGTGCCCTGGAAGGCGCTTGCGCAGTGGAGGAGCGCCGCCCGAGCACCGCCGTGGTCCGCAACCGCCGCCGCACGCCGGAGTGCTATCCCCGGCCATCCCCGCCTCGGCTACCCCGTGGTGAGCACCCTGCGACCCCTCGCTCTCTCCCCAGCCTCTCCGTTCCCCTTCGCAAAGTCCGGCGAAGCCGTGACCGGCCACCGCGCGCGCCGCTGTGCTCTGGCAAGCCGCCGGCCAATTCCAGTCCCTCTCTTGCACACCTGCGCACACTGGCGTGTTCCACACCACCCCGCGGACGCGCTCCACCCACCACTAAAGGCCCAGGAACCCCCTGTCGTGATTCCCACTCTCCACCGGCCGTCGCCTGAACTCCGGCGAGCCCGCACCGCCGCATCAGCCCTCGACCCTCGACGAGATCATCCTCGCCTTGTCCGCCGTGCTACCCTGAGGCCGTAGGTGCCTTCACCGCCGCGAGAGCTGCCCTGTCGCCGCCGGCGGCGAGCTCTCCGACGAACCTCCCCTGTAGCCCCTCCACGCCACCGTGCAGTACGGCAGCCGCGTTGGCGCCCGCGTGGCAGCCACGCCAGCGTGGGCCCCGCCTGCCAGCCACCCACACAGCCCGCATCAGCCGCCACCTCCACCTCCCCGCTCTGCGTGCACTCGGTCCAGTGGACCGCAGGCTCACGGGCCGCGTGGTCCACGCGCCCACGGGCACCGGCCCACGGCACAGTAAAGTGCGGGCTGGCGCCAGTGCTGGCATCAGCCGGCCCCACTTGTCAGCCGCACAAACATAGAGAAAATGCTAGGTACACCCGGCTTAGTGCACCCAAGAAGTTATTTCTCCACCTTAGAAATTCCCAAAAAATCTCAGAAAATACCTAAAATATTAGGGAATATAATAAGTTATTTAGTACCGTCCAAATTATTTATACCCATTTCTAGGGCTTAGAATTAGAAGGATTCTTTTTTAGCCTATAGAAAGACTTCGTTAGTGTACCCCGGTTTATGCCCAATTCAAAATAGAGCCCCATAAATAGCCAATAAATTCCTAAAATTATTAGAATATATTCTAAGGTTTTTCATAAGATTAGATTCCCTAGAAACCTTTCTTAAGCTTAGAAGTAATTTATTGCCTTCCACCGACGTTTTCCAAACCCCGTCTAAACCCCCGGGAGACCCAAAACCTATTCAAAACACTGGCTCTAAACCCTCGATTAACTTAGAAACCACCCCTATAACTATTCTACCCAACCCCTTTCTCCACAAGTAATTCATTCGCTGTAATGATTGATTAGTCATATATTTGTATTTGTGTAGATACTCCGCCAGGAAACCTCAGGATTATAGCCCCGGCGGAGACTACCACCGTATCAGGCAAGTCTTAGCAATTTCCTTGCTCATGATAATCAATTGCATTAACATGCTCTACTCTTAGCTAAATGTCTGTAGTTGCATTGAGAATTAGCCACTCAGATACCCCCAACTACTAAGACACTAACCAGTGCCAGAAACCCTGGTCGCGAGAGGCACCCAGGGGGAAGAAGATGCGAGGTAGGTGGATAGTCTCGGAGGAGCTCCTATCCAGAGGCCTACTTTGGTCGCTTAAGGACCGGTTCTTGGGAAAGTCTTTCCAACGCCATGTACAGCTATACGGGCCAAAAAGGACATAGCCTTCGGGAATGCCCTGTAATGTGAGGCCTCGACTCACACTCCACCAGCTACCTCTAGCAAAGCTACCCCAGGGGCCACGGTGGGCAACGGAAATGCTGGAGACAGCCCCAGACAGAGGGCTGGGACTGGTCGGCACGGGTCGCATGTGACAGGGCTGGTAGGGCCCACGGGCAATGCATGCCCTAAATTATATGATGCATCCATACCCGGGTTGGTGTCCTTGTGTGGACGTTTATGCGATCCCTGTTTAGACCCCAGTAGCATCCGTGGGTAGACCCAGATGGAAGCTGTCCAGAGATGGACGCCAGTGGATATGAGTCCCGTAGGGTGGCCCTACCGTTGGCCACGGAAGGGTCGCCTGACCGTATAGTTTCAAGAGTACAAACCTCTGCAGAGTTACCCAATCTATCGATAGCCGTGGCTCTCGGTTATGAGCCCGTCTGGTTAAAGCTCCCACAGATTAGCCAAGAATAACCCATAGGAGTATCGATAATGAGATGAAGGTGATTGCGGGATCGACAGAAGGATCCGGGCCAGAATCACCAGGGGGACTGGTAGGGAGGTTCTTGCCCCTCCAGGACCCAACACCGATTCATTAATCACTTGTCAACTAATAATGCATGTTTATACCTTCGATTGTTATGTACTTGCTGAGTGCGGTGGTACTCAGACTTGCTTGTGAAATCTTGCAGCTCCATCGGAAGGCTTCCCTCCCTTCACCGGCCCTGCAAGTCGTCTTGATCAGGTCCTAGTTTCGATCTTTACTTTTCAATTCTGGTTAGCTGTTGCCAACTCTTATGTAATTAATGTTTTCCTTTACCAGGAAATGACATTATTTCATGCTAGGTGGGCCGGACCGAGTGGCGGGGCCCACAGTGCTGAAGCTAAAGTATTTAACCCAAAAATTGGGAAGTTAGATCCAAAGACAGTGAGCTGCCATTTCATTGGCTATCCTGAAAAGTTAAAAGGTTTTCGTTTCTACTGTCCTAACGGATATACAAAGTTTGTAGAAACGAGACACGCTGTTTTTTCTAGAGGATGACATGATGAGGGGGAGCATGGTTGCTCAAAAGATTGATCTTGTAGAGAAGCGGGTATATGTACCTACTCCAATGGTTCTAGAACCTTACTTCGAGTTACCTGTTGTAGCTGCACCGACAGCACCTGCGGTTGTGATTCCACCGATAGCTCCTGCAGTTGAGGTGCCAGCGCCTGCTGTGATTCCTCCCATGGCAACCGTGAGTGAAAATCTGGAACCTGTCCTTCAGGAACCGATAGAAACTGCTGTTGCTCATGGGGTTGAGCCACCGCAGCCACCACCCATAGAAAATGTGCCAGAAATAGTGATACAAAATGTGCCAGAAATAGTGGTACAGAATGTGCCAGAAATAGTAGTACAAAACGTGCCAGAGATTCAAGCACAAAATGTACCACAGCAAGAGGGCCTGAGAAGGTCTCAAAGAGCCAGGAGACCTGCAATCTCTGAGGACATCTATGAACTAAATAATTTAATAGAAGTTCATATGGAGGGTGATCCCACGACATATGAAGAAGCCATGAGTAGTCCTCACTCATCGAAATGGCAAAAGGCCATGGAAGAAGAGATGAGGTCAATGAGTTCCAACAATGTTTGGGAACTGGAGAAAATTCCTAAAGGAGCCAAAACAGTAGGCTGTAAATGGGTCTACAAAACAAAATATGACTCCAGAGGGAACATAGAAAAATACAAAGCAAGACTTGTGGCAAAAGGTTTCACGCAAAGAGAAGGGATAGATTACAAAGAGACTTTTTCTCCGGTCTCTTGTAAAGATTTCTTCAGAATTGTGATGGCGTTAGTGGCACATTATAACCTGGAATTACATCAGATGGATGTAAAGACGACATTTCTCAATGGAGAATTAGAAGAAAGATTTTACATGAAACAACCTAAGGGTTTTATCATGGAAGACAAAGAAGATATGGGGTGTCGTCTAAAGAAATCCATTTACGGATTAAAGCAAGCCTCTAGACAGTGGTATTTAAAGTTTGACAGCGTCATAAAGAAATTTGGGTTTATAGTGAACGTAGAGGACAACTGCGTTTACGCGAAATTTAAGAAAGGGAAATTTATTTTCATAATCTTGTACGTGGATGACATTTTGCTTGCTAGCAGTGGTGTCAGTTTGCTACTGGAAACAAAGAAATTTTTGTCCACAAATTTTGATATGAAAGATCTTGGTGAAGCATCATATGTTTTAGGCATAGAAATTCACCGAGATAGAAGGAATGGGGTATTAGGATTATCGCAAAAGGCATATTTAGAAAAAGTTCTAAAGAAATTCAATATGCATGCGAGCAAAGCCACACATGCACCTATAGTTAAGGGTGATAAATATGGGAGGTTTCAGTGTCCCAGAAACCAATACGAGCTCGATCAAATGAAAGCGGTTCCATATGCTTCGGCTGTTGGAAGCCTACAATATGCGCAAGTATGCACTCGCCCTGACTTATCTTTTGTCACCGGGGTACTTGGTAGATACCAAGATAATCCAGGCATGGAGCACTGGAAAATGGTAAAGAAAGCTTTGCGTTACGCGCAAGGCACAACAGGTCTCATGCTTACATATACAAGATCTGACTCCTTAGAGATAAAGGGGTATGCAGATGCAGATTATGCGGGAGATATAGATGACAGAAAATCCACAACGGGTTATGTGTTCACTCTCGCAGGAGGAGTTGTCTCATGGAGAAGCTCCAAACAAAGTATCACTGCATCATCTATGATGTATGCAGAATTTATAGCGTGCAATGAGGCCTTGGGGCAGGCATTGTGGTTTAAGAAATTTGTACCCGGTCTAAGAGTGGTTGATAGTATTAAGAAACCACTAAAGATGTACTGCAACAATCAGGCAGCAGTATTCTATGCTCACAACAACAAGTCTAGTAATGCTTCCAAACAAATTGAGATAAAGTATTATGTTGTGAAAGATAAAATCCAGGATCGCACCATAAGTCTCGAGCATATAGGGACAAAGAATATGCTTGCGGATCCGCTAACGAAAGGCTTACCACCCATTGTGTTCAAGGAACACTTAGCCGGCATGGGGATAAGGGAAAGCCTATGATCCTTGGATTACAAAGGGCCCGAAAAGAAGAAAGTTTTGTTGTTTCAAAAATAGAGGGATGAGTTGTAGCTGGTTGATTCTATCGGAAAAATACCGTTACGATGAAGCATGCTCTACGCGTCCATCTGTGATGAGACAAAGTACTTTGAGAAGAGTCCTTTCAGAGTACAAAAGTTAAAAGTGAGATCAAGGGGGAGAATGTTAGATTGATCTCCCTCCAGTGGGCCCAACGGCCCACTGGGCCCTCTGATCTGCGCCCTGATCGGGGGCGCACCAACCCTAATGGTTGGCGGGCACCTGTCGCGCTGCACTACATAAAGGGGTGGGGGCCAACGGCTCAAGTTACGAGGTTGGCCCGAGCCGTCAGCCCCCCATCCACACACCCACCAATCCGGGTGGTGCAGAAGCAACAGGAAGCACCGCCAACACCAAGACCGACGAGAGGCACTGGCACTGCGCGTCGCTGCCCTAGGGCAACCTCCACCAAACGAACGAGATGCCCGGGCCGAGCTCCTCTGCCGCCGCTTCCGTGCACCGCGGCGAAGGTACGACCCCACTCTCCCCTCATCTCTCACCCCTAGTAGTAGTCCGAGCATGTGCATCTCTCTTGAACTCTCTGTAATCACCAAAGTCCCGGCTATTTGTGCATCTCTCTTGAACTCTCTGTAATCTCCAAAGTCCCGGCTATTTGTGCATCTAGTGATCCTAGGGGTCTAACAGTTTGCTTTGCTGATTTCACTATAAGGGATGTCCATAACAGATTTCTTTCCCAGTGTGCCTTTTTCCTTTAGTCGACCCTCATGGTGTGAAACCGGGAGCCAAATCGGACCGAGGTCAGGAATAAAGTTAACACAAAAGTCAATGACCTCCTTTGTTACGTAGCCCTTGGCAATGCATCCTTTTGGGCGTGAACGGTTGTGAACGTACTTCTTCCAGACTCCCATGAACTTCTCAAAAGGAACCATATTGTGTAGAAAAATAGGACCCAAGATAGTAATTTCATTCACAATATGAACCAGCAGGTGTGTCATTATGTTGAAGAAGGAAGGTGGGAAGATCATCTCGAAGCTTACAAGGCATTCGACAATGTCTTTCTGTAGCTTTATCAGATTCTTTGGATTAATGGCCTTCTATGAAATTTCATTCATGAATGCACAAAGTTTTACGACTGTCAACCTTACATTCTCTGGTAGAACACCCCTCAGTACAACCAGAAGTAATTGTGTCATCAGGACATGGCAGTCATGGGACTTCAAGTTTAGGATTTTCTTCTCCGTCACGTTTATTATGCCTTGTATATTCGAGGAGTATCCGGTCGGAACCTTGATATTGTTCAAGCAATCAAACATACTTTCATTCTCCTCTTTGCTCAGATTGTAGCCGGCAGGATTCAAATAGTGATGTACTTTGTCTCTCTTTGGGTTCCAAGCCTTGTCGTTGTGTCAGCAATGCATGTCGCGTCTTGCTGCCATTGTGTCTTTAGACTTCTTACCATGCACTCCTAGGAAGCCTAGTATGTTCACGCAAAGATTATTCGACAGATGCATCACATCAATTGCGTTGCGAACATGTAAGACTTGCCAATAAGGTAGGTCCCACAAAATAGACTTTTTCTTCCACATTGGAGCATGTCCCTAGTCATCCTTAGGAACAAGGTGGCTACCGTGACTCTTTCCAAATACTATCTTCACATCCTTGATCATCGAAAACACACGCTTTCCATTACGAAACACAGGCTTAGGACGAGTTTTGGACTGTCCTTTAAAATGTTTCCCTTCTTTTCTTAGGGGATGATCGGCAGGAAGGAATCGGCGATGGCCCATGTATACGCATTTCTTAGAATGTTTCAAATAAATGCTATCGGTTTCTTCTAGACAGTGGGTGTAGGAACAGTATCCCATGTTCGATTGTCCCAACAGTTTTGCAAGTGCAAGCCAATCGTTGATGGTTACGAAAAGCAAAGCTCGGAGGTCGAAAGATTCCTGTTTATACTCATCCCAAACTTGTATGCCTTCTTCCTTCTAGAGCAGTAAGAGATCATCAATAAAGGGTTGCAGGAACGCATCTATGTCATTGTCAGGTTCTTTGGCCCTTCTATAAGCAACGGCATCATGATGAACTTTCGCTTCATGCACAACCAAGGAGGAAGGTTGTAGATACATAGTAGCACAGGCCATGTACTATGACTGCAGCCAAACTCACCGAATGGATTCATCCCATCAGTACTAAGACCAAATCTTATGTTCCTTGGGTCTTTATCAAATTCAGGGTACTCACGGTCAAGGTTTCTCCACTGGGCCCCATCTGCAAGGTGTCTCATCAGACCGTCTTCCTTACGATCTTCTTTGTGCCACCGCATCAACTTAGTGTTATCTCGGTTCTTGAACAAGCGTTTCGAACATGATATTATAGGAAAGTACTGTTGACGGCCATTATAACACCGTAGTGACCGTCAACATTTTGGTAAAATGAGGATGATCATACCATATTCCATACATAAAAGTATTTTTACTGACAAATTCCACAAGTTTTGGATGAGTTGTGCTTGCAGGATGAACCAGGAGAAACAAGGGCCAAACCTGGCACAGAGCCAGGCCGGCCGGCCTAGGCCAGGCCGACCGGCCTCCCCTGGCCAGGTCTGGCCACGTCATTGATCCACAAGTCATGCCAAGTGCCCAGGATGATCAAGCACCGTGCAAACAACGTCGGTTTGATCCAAGGACCCGGAAGGCCTAGAGGTGAAAACACATGGATTGAAGGGCCCACATCCTAGGATTCTCGGACAAGCTTCAACTAAACGCAACCGTTACCGACCTTGGGAGAGCATCAGGACCGTTCCTGCAGAGGACGGTGCCAAGTGGCACCAGGGCCAGGCCGGCCGGCCTAGCCCAGGCCGGCCGGCCTCCCTCTGTGGCCGCCACGTCTCATCCTTCGCGTGAAGCCTAAGCAGAGCCTTGGCGTGCTAATGACGCTGACATCCACCCCCTGGAGGCTATAAAACGAAGCTCATTCACCTTGGGAAGACACACACCACATATCTCAAGTCTTTACTTGAAGGGAGCTCTAGTATCTTTTTCATTTCTTAGATTAGGATTAGAGTTGGGAGTAGAGTCGAGTCGAGCTTAGCTCGGATCTTCGGAGTCTTCGGAGTTCTGGTAAAGCTCTTGTATCCTTTCCTTCTTTTGAAGAGTTTATTTATACAATTACTTTCTTATTTCAGAGCTTAAGTTATCTTTTATATTTCTCTCTTGCTCTTCTTTAAGAGTAAAGATCTTGCTCTCTTTAGAGCAAAGTCCTATCCCCTTTAGTTTTAGTGTAGAGTTTAGTTTAGCTCTACCGGGTTTTATCTCGCGGGTTTGCTCGCCTTGACCGGGCCGTAAGACGCCTTAGGGAAGACGGGGATTTCTCTTGACAGGCCTCAAGAGAAATCTTAATCATCGAGTGCAGACGTGGTGTCTGGCTTGTTGATTAACTAGGAAGTGTGTTGCACCCCACGGTACAGCAGTGGTAAGCGGCAGGTGGTGACAGCCCTGTCCGTCCTTCGTAGTCCACCACGTTCGGGTGTATTCATAACAGTAGTGCTGAGCCCGGAGAACCCCCTCTCTCACATCGTTCTGAGGTTCTCCCGTTCTAGCCGTCGAAGCGAGCTCTGTTCCCGGTATCTAAGCTAGGGTCTAGGCTAAGGCTAGAGTGCCTTTTGCTCTGAGTTAGAAAGAGTCTAGGTCCGGTTTCTCCCAACGTCTTTCCTTTTCTTTAGAAATAGGTGCTCCGTGTGTCGCTAGTCTTTCAGACCTTCTATCCGGTCATTAACTTGACCATTATCCACCCAAACCTAGAGTTTGTGCCCCTAGGTTTGTGGCTTGATATTTCTGGCAAGATATATTATTTCATTCTTCAATACACTTTAACCATCCGCTTCCCTGCGGAAATATAAATACGATACCCTGGGGTTACACCCACGGTGAAGTGCTACAACGAGATATATTCTGTGCGCTTGCAGAATTAATTTTGCATACAACGACATATATCTACGCGCTCTTGAGCGTTGCTAAAACGTGACGCTAAGGAGTGCCAACAAGTACCACAACAACTTTGCGGGAACTCTCTTCTTGACTGGCTGCCCGTCAACATCACCTAGATCGTCTCGCCTGATCTTATACCGCATTGCTTTGCAAACTGGACAAGATTGCAAGTTCTCGTATTCCTTGTCGTGATACAGGATATAGTCATTAGGACATGTGTGGATCTTTGGTACCTCCAATCCAAGTGGGCAAACAATCTTTTTAGCTTCGTATGTTGTCGACGGCAGCTCGTTACCCTCAGGAAGTATGTTCTTTACAATGGTTAATAGCTCACGGAATCCCTTATCGGTGACACCATTAGTTGCCTTCATTTCAGCATCTCCAGCACTGTACCCAACTTCTTCTGCTCAGGTTTGCAACCAGGGTACAATAGCTTTCGGTGATCCTTCAACATGTTCTCGTTCTTTTGCTCCTTCACAGATTCACTATCTTTATGTGCATCAAGCAACACCTGACCTAACTCGTCTGGTGGCTCCACTTCTGCAACATTTGCTTCACACTCGTCCATCGGTTCATCTTGAAAGCCCTCAGCATCATGAAGAAATGCCCAGTCTGGAATGTCATTGTTATCATCATCATCTTCATTATCTTGCATCATAACTCCATGTTCACCGTGTTTGGTCCAAACGTTATAACTTCTCATGAAACCTCTACCATAAATATGGGACCATAGAGTATCTCTTTTCTTGTATTCCTTCCTATTTTGGCAAACACTGCACGGACTGAACATTAAACTCTTTGGTGATCTGTTGGCCTTAGCTGCATTGAGAAAAGATTCTAGGCCATTAATCCACGCTGATGTGGCTCGGGCGTCATACATCCATTGCCGGTCCATCTGCAATATTTAATTTCCCGTTTCAAAATTGATTCAACACAATTTATTGAACATAAACATATATTTCCAAAACTCCAACATGCAACACGATCAAGGTTCAAAAATAAAACATTACAACATAATTTATTCAAAGCAACATAAATTTCTCCACTTCCAACATGCAACACGGCCGAGATCTTCAACCATCCTTAGGATGCTCTGATATATTTTTTTCTTGGTGCGGCGGATGGTGGAGCTTGGTTTGGTGGTGATGGAGCGTAGCGCCGCAACAGATCTTCAAGATCGAAACCAGGTTCCTCGCCCCTTGCAACACATTCTTCGTGTTTCTTTTGCAAAAAAGAAAGTTGTGCTTTCACCCAAGCTCCTGGTTTTTTCGATTTCTCATTAGGTCCTACTGGAGTTTTACCCTTCCCGCGAGACAAATGACAATCACAAATCACTGGTACCACTACCTCCAGTAGGGTCCATATTGATATGACCACGAGCCTTTTATTTCTCAACAAAAGAATAACATTTTCTTCAAAAACAATTACCATCTATAAATTAACTTAGAAGTAAAGATTTACATAACATTTCTAATTAAAATTAAAAAACCTTAATAATAACATGTCACTGCAAAATAATTCGAAAAAAAGTAACTCTAAACGTGTCATATGCAAACTATCTAGTAAACTTTCTCTAATTTGAAATAATCAATTCCACATATCTTAAATTAATATACAATAAAAAGACATGGAGTATTTTAAAAAATTAGAATAATAATACGTACAAATGTCACTATAAAATAATTTTAAAAAATAACTCTAAATGTGTCATATACTATGTACTAAACCTTTTCTAAAAATCAACTAATCGATTGTACATATTTACAAATAAAAAAATATATGCACATTCCCTCACATCCTAAAATCACTAATTTATCTATCTAGAAACCATAAAACGAAAAATAAACACCATGAAAGAAGTGAGGATGAAGTTGCTAACCTTTGACGTACTTAGAGGAGTGAAATCCTCACAAATTTTGGAAAAAAATGGGCAAAACTCTCCCCCTAACAAGGCAAAATAGCCTCTTTGGTCCCTCAACTTTGCCCCAAAGGTCAACTTCGTCCCTCAACTTTCAAATCGGCTAATTTAGTCCCTCAACTTTTATTTTCGGGTCAAACTCATCCTTATGACGATAAAATGCTTCATATTAGCATGAAACTAATGCGAAAAGTCATTTTTACCCTTGGTTGCTTCTTTGTTTAGTTTTCACCTTCACAGTGTGCACTGGACATGGCCATAATGCTGTCATATGATCGAGCAAACCTAGCTAGTTGTCGTACTAAATGCGTCGCTCCTACCCATTTAAACTTGTGGCCACACATATTATCATGCTAACAAGATAACTACTTTTCTTTTCTTTTGCTGGCGGTGCATCATTTCTTCACAATGGCTTCCCTTACTTTAAAAATGATATTTGGACTATGCAAGAAAATCATGGTAGTGGCATGTATGTATTTGGAAGCTGTACAGCGAATGCGTGCAGAGAAAATTGAAATTGATCGTTGCAAAAATAGACTGTACCGAATGTTGCGAAAAGTTGAGCAAACATATGCATGTTGTTCTTGTATGATCCAGATCAAATCAAACACGAAAGGGCGCTTGTGAGAGACAACAAAACAATAGATACTCTATTGGATTAGTCCTACCATTGATTATAGTGACAAGGGTAAAAAAGACTTTTCATATTAGTCACAAATAAAAGTTGAAGGACTAGGACAAATTTGACCCACAAATGAAAGTTGAAGGGCTAGAATGGTCATTCTGAAAGTTGAGGGACGAACTTGAACCTTGAAGCAAAGTTCAAGGACCATGATGGCTATTTTGCCCCTAACAAGCCATGGAGAGAGGAAGGGGCTCGAGCTCGGTTTGAGCTCGGGGGGAAGAAGGGGCTCTGATATAGCCGTGTCAAGTTAGTATCGGCTGGTAACCCCAGCCGGTACTAAACGTTGACACTTAGTGCCGGCTGGTGTTACCAGCCGGTACTAATTTGGCACGGTCAGGTTAGTACCGGCTGGTAACACTAGCTGGTACTAACGTGGCATCTGCCCGTTGGTGGGTGGGGACAGCGATGCACGTTAGTACCGGTTGGTGTTACCAGCTGGTACTGACGTGGCATTTTTGCCACTGTTGGCTGCAGCCGGTAGTAAAGGTCCACTTTAGTACCGGCTCCACTAAGGGAGAGGGACCGAAAGTCCTTTCTCCCGTCAAATGATCGATTACATGCAGAACAAAACAACACATGAACGGAACAGATGGTTAAATGACTCTTGCCATTTTCTGGAATATTGGAGCTTTACATTGTGAAAATTGAATAAAGCTTTCAAAATTTTTGTGCAGTACTCTGCTTCATTTTTTTTTTTTGGCAAAACTCAGAATTCTCTAGGTAAGGACTTCCCTCTTACCAAGAAATGTGCAAGACAGCTGTCAAAGCTTTGCGCAGTGGTCACATACATTTTGTGTCGAATAGCATCAAATTAGGCAAACAAATCAGTCCGACTAAATCCAGGATTATGTCATGGTCTATCAACTGGTGCAAGTACAATTACTTTTTTTTGTCACATACAAATACAACTAAATAATGAGGAAGAAAACAGTAGTCAGAAGGCGTGGGAATAATACACGTACAAAATATTCTGCGTAGGACAAAAGTAAGTAAACCCACTGAGATACTAAAGTTTACTTGATGAGCCAACAAGACCACTACAAGATTATAGTTAGTCTTCCTTAAATCCTTGAACAATGAGGACGTTGCATGAAAAGCCCTATCCTCTCTCTTTTTTTTATTTTTATTTTTTTTGTTGGAGTAATAAGGCATGCAAGTTGATGTTCTGGGTCTGTCCATTCTTGCAAAACAGAGTTGGGACTTGAGAGGAAAACTCAAGGACGAATAGAAGTGCACTAGTCAGATTAGCGTGCTATGCGCGCTAGTATAAATTTTTTTATGTTCTGAAATATTAATAAAATAACATATATTGCTTGTATTGTGTTAGTAAGTAACATTGTATTGATTATTAAATCAAGAAATCAATTAAAATAATTAAAAGTTTAATTGACCAGTATTAGAATATAAATTCATCCCAAAATAGTTATACCTTACATCATTGGTCATTTGAGTCTGAGCGCCATACAATAATTTTCGTGATTGAGAATTTGATAATTATTAGGCATTTATGTTGTATTGGTTCTTTAAGCACGATATAATATTTTTCAAAAATTGTAAGTCCTGTTTTGTAAAAAAAAATGGTGGGCCCCACATATAGTGGTCTGTGGGTCCCATGTACGGGTATGCGGGTCCCACATATGCGGGTCATGTGGGCCCCACACACGCGTGTCACGTGGGTCCCACGCATGATGGGTCCCGTGGGACCCATGAATAGTAGCATCTACCCTAGGATTGCTCCAATGCTTGGAGCTTTAATATATAAAGGAGGAATAGATGAATAGGGGGCAAAAAGTG
This sequence comes from Urochloa ruziziensis, assembly GCA_015476505.1. NCBI lineage: Eukaryota > Viridiplantae > Streptophyta > Magnoliopsida > Poales > Poaceae > Urochloa > Urochloa ruziziensis. Next base: position 24,905,839 of record CM027124.1, read on the forward strand.
GATGATCTTGCTGGTCTATATATATGAATTTCGTGCAGCATGATTCACCAATGGATACAGCGTATAGTTTAGCAGCCAAGGCATAGGGACTTCTTGTCTTCTTCATCCTATTCGTCATTTTTTCAGTAACTTTGTTATGCTCTTCCATTCCCCGTTCTGAAGCTGCGATGCAGCTACGAAAGAAATAGGCATGATCTTGATGAGACATTGGAGTAGAACAAGGCAATATCGAGGCTTGGCCTTGCGGCAGCTGGGACCTGGGAGCGCAGAAGGGTGACAGTGCAGAACAGAGCAATAGCAGGAAGTCTCAATTCATAAGTACCAGCAATCTTCCCGTCCTGCATGCTGCTGCTTGTACCAGTTAATTGAGCCTATGATAGAGGATGTATACCCCATGACGATTGAAATGCTTGCAGTCTTGCACACTCTGCAATGACCTTCCTGTGAGGTTCTCAGCACATTTATGGAATAATGTAACTTATAACCTGGCTTTTTTTAGGAAAAATGTGTAACACTAATCTCTCATACAAATCAGCTACGTAATAGTGCTTATTTGCTTCTTTGCTTCCCATGGATGGTCGTTTCGTTTGCGGATTGGTGTTTAATACTTTATGCATTTGGTTAAAACTTTTGCTTGAATGTGGATAGCATTGAGCTACTATATGTAATAATTGTGGACTCGTACCCTCTTGTAAGAGATGGTTGAAGCCGGAACCTCTTTTCCATTATTAAAAAAAAGTGCTTATTTACTCGCTCTCAAAAGACCAACTAGCTGACAATTTTCTCGCTTCCTGTATAACTTTTGAAGAATTAACACTCACTATTCAAATCGGAAACTTAATTTTGTGCAACACTCTGACTTCAGAAAAAGAAGTTGTTTATATAAAACTCGAATTCTCTCTTGCAACTACTTTGTTCTTGCCAAAGATGTGCAGAACAGCTGTCAATGCTCGTGCAGTGGTACTATTCTTTTTCTCCCCAATGGCATCAAATTAGTTAAGCTCAGTCAGAATAAATCCAGGATTATGTCATGGTCTATCCACGCGTGCAAGTACAATTACTTTTCTTGTCACCCGTGACTAAAGAATGAAGGAGAAAACACTAGTCAAAAGGCGTAGAAATAGTATATGTACACAATATTCGTCATAGGACAACGAATTGAGTTAATTGCACTGAGATATTAAAGGTCATCCATCAAGTTTACTTGATCACCAGTTCATCACCAAGACCACTACAAAGCTTTATCTTACTCCTCCTGAGATCCCTGAATAATATGGTCAACTCACCTTATCCAAAGAATCTTTAAACAATAAGCAGCACATTCATTACTTAATTTCACTGATCATGAGACTTGTGAAGGTCTAATGCCCTTATTTTGTAAGTTGTTTAGGTGAGTCTACTCCATGGTGTCAGATCATATAGCCAGCTTCTGCTTGGAGGCACCTGGCAGAGTTGTGATGCTCCATGCCTTGCTACTAACTTATCTGTTCTTTTGAGATAGCACAGTAGCAACTTGGCCATGCAATCTTTTTAAAACTTTTCCTAAGCATAGATTTTTAATGGGATGTACCACTAATTGCCACCTTTCTGTCTAACCTTTTGAGATTTTTTGTTTAGGGCACGGTTTGCTTACTGATGCTACTTCTTTTAGGACAGCAGGCACAGGTATATTGGATATACATCCCACTTATCTTGTGCAAGGGCAACTAACACCACCGAGATGTATGCAACCTGCATTACATTCCTGATGGCAGTAAACCTGCATCTACTCCAGTGTGTAGCATTAGACCCCTATTAGCATCTTGATCTCCATTGTGTCTGTTTGATTTTTTGAGCAAGAAATATACAATTAGACAAACCAGTATACCATATACATCATGGCCATTCAAGGAAAAGCTGCAACAACTTCTCATCCTGCAAGTCAAAAGTGTACTCGTTCGGATGTAATTTCCCAGACCTGCTTCGCTCTGACCAAGGAAGATCCTGACAAGACGGTATGCAGAACAAGTGTACATGCTTCCAATTAATAAGACAGCCAGTGCTGGTAGCTCAAACGTTTGAGTATACATACGGGTACGTGTACTGTCCTTGAGCATACGGAAGGGGAAATGAAGAATCAGAAGACCAAAAAATGTGACTCGTGATCTCTTCTCTTGCAGGCTTGCAGCTGAAACTTTCATAATAAATACTGGATGGTTGTGAAATTTCTGCGCCACTGATTTTACAATAGTTAACTAGGATTTAAAAATATTTTTATTTTACTCGTGCTCGATATGAGAATCCAATATCTTGCGAAACTTAAGAGACAGCATTTTAAGCAAACCTGCAATTTTGTCTTCATGTTGCCTAAGTGACACTCATGGTTTAGTTGGTTCTACGACTAACAGATCGGCTGGATTGTTCGGGGAGCTGCTTCTTCTGGGTCGGTGAATCTGTTCTCTGCTGGAATGTTAAGCTTGTATTCTCATCAAATTGATGAATGGGCATCAGTATCATAATCATCCAAGTTGTGATTAATCACAATATATTAGGAATCAATCTAAAACCAACCACCCCAAGATGCAAGGTCCCTCGTTTTGCAAACAAAAAGTGCAAACAGAAACCACGAAGGTCAATGATCTAGTATGAAACACAAAGATGCATGCTCCGAAAATAGCCCACTTGATCCTCATTGCTAATTGATGTTCAAAACCTTCCTTTCAATGGTCTTTACTGTTGTATTGTGACTCAAATCCTACTTGGATTAGGACTCAATAGGGGTGTGCTTTAGGACTTCTAGTTCTACTAGGACTTGAGCGATGAATCCTACTAGGAGTAGGACTCCTACTTGCATATATGGAGCTTTGGAGGGGACTATATAAACAAGGGGTAGAGGCTCTATCAAATCAATCAAGCCAAGGGCAAACACCAAGGTCTCATCCAAGGCTTGTGAGAAGCAATTAGTAGCGCTCAAGAGGAATAGGCTAGATAGTTCTATAAGCACTAGATTCTTGTATGAGGCAAGAATCCGAGGGTCCTAGAGAGTCAAGTAGAGTTGTGAGGGAGCGGCAATCACTTGTACTCTTTCGGAGTTGTGCTTAAAGAATTTGCGGTCGGCTTCGCCAAATCCTATTCTCTTGTTGTGGTTGCTTCAACGTCGTCAACTAGGGTTTTCTACGAGATCCGTCTACTTCGTTCTTGATACTGTGCAAGCTCGTGTCGTACTCGCAATATCCTTTCAAGATCCGAGGGTTGCTGCGCATAACGAGGGGTATCAGATTCTAACAAGTGGTATCAGAGCCAAGGTCGAATTGAGCTGATTTTGTGAGAAGGTCGGCAGTGCTAGGGTGCACGAAATCAAGACGATGTCAGGGATGTGTAATCAAGTAGAGAAATTTGATGGCAAAGGGAATTTCAGCGTGTGGCAGTGTGTGGTAACAGATGTGCTTGTCCAGCAAGGGTTAATTGATGCTCTTGAGGGGACCAAACCGGAGAGCACAACCGCTGAAGACTGGAAGGTGATGGAGCGGAAGGCTGTCAGTACAATTCGACTATGTCTCTCCGATGAGGTAAAGTACTCGGTAATCAAGGAGAATTCCCCGAAGAAATTATGGAAGAGCTTAGAAGAATTGTATATGGCAAAGTCGCTGACAAATCGGTGGGTGCTGAAGCGTCAACTATTCAGGTTGCGCATGGAGGAAGGCACACGATTCGTTGACCATCTAAATGTCTTCAACAAGCTTGTCACGCAGCTGGTTAATGTGGATGAGGAAATTGAGGAGAACGATAAGGTCGTCATACTGGCTTCATCCTTACCACCATCATGGGAGCAATTGGTGATGAATATTCTCGTCGGGAAAACTACTCTCAACTTCAACGAGACAGTTGCATACCTGTTGGAGGCGGAGTCCTTGAAGAAGCCACAGGAATCTTCATACTCGGGTGATCAAGCATTGACTGTTTCAAGTGGAGCAGGCAAAGTCTTGAATCGTGGGAAGAAGAAAGGCAAGAGCAAGGGCAGCCGTACATGCTATCTTTGTGACAAAGAGGGTCACATGATAAAGGATTGTCCAAATTTGAAGGATATGAGAGGAGCATGCTCGGTGGCAAGTGAGGATGAAGGTGATATACTTATCGTCAGTCAACCAGGGACTATTCATGATTGGATATTAGATTCAGGGAGTTGTTTCCATGTATGTTCGGCAAGGGAGATGTTTGACGAAGGATCTCAACGCCCGGCGAATGGAATTGTTCACTTGGTGGATTGCAAGGATTATGCTGTCACCAAGGTGGGAACAGTTACATTGGAGATGCATAATGGAACACATTGCACACTCACGGGAGTTCGGTATATCCCGGGTTTGAAAAAGAATCTAATATCTGTAAGGTCGCTAGAACTCCAAGGTTGTGGCTTATCACTTCGAGGTGGAGTTATGCGAGTTACTTGCAAAGGGCAGGTAATCATGAAAAGTATCTGGATTAATGGTGGATACCGAGTGATAGGAAATCTTAATGGCGGTGCAACCATTGGGAGATTTGGTAAAAATCCTGATCAGGAGAAGGAAGCTGTCTCGTCAACAGCAGGTACTCAAATCTCAGTTGCAGTCAAGTGCAAGGCGGCAAAGGTGGTTGCAAAATCTAACAGTCGTAGAGGTGAAGCTGCAAGCTGTTGGAAGAAGGAAGACGTGGTGGGACCGACGACCACGCAGTACCGGCGAGCAGGTGGAGCTCAGAGGCGGTACAAACCTATGGCATGGAGGGTCATAGGAGAAGGTGGTGTGGTTAACCAAACTACACAACGAAGGAGCTCTCAGGTGGAGGGTCCAGACGCTCCAGCCGGGACACTCACACGCATATCGTGGCGATGTGCATGAGCCTCTGTGGTGGGGGCACTCTTGTGGTGGGAGTATAAAAAAAGAAGCCGATTTGGAGCGAATTCTTGGAGGAGCATGATGACTTCAATGGATTAGAGTCAAGGTGGAGATTGTTGTATTGTGACTCAAATCCTACTTGGATTAGGACTCAATAGGGGTGTGCTTTAGGACTTCTAGTTCTACTAGGACTTGAGCGATGAATCCTACTAGGAGTAGGACTCCTACTTGCATATATGGAGCTTTGGAGGGGACTATATAAACAAGGGGTAGAGGCTCTATCAAATCAATCAAGCCAAGGGCAAACACCAAGGTCTCATCCAAGGCTTGTGAGAAGCAATTAGTAGCGCTCAAGAGGAATAGGCTAGATAGTTCTATAAGCACTAGATTCTTGTATGAGGCAAGAATCCGAGGGTCCTAGAGAGTCAAGTAGAGTTGTGAGGGAGCGGCAATCACTTGTACTCTTTCGGAGTTGTGCTTAAAGAATTTGCGGTCGGCTTCGCCAAATCCTATTCTCTTGTTGTGGTTGCTTCAACGTCGTCAACTAGGGTTTTCTACGAGATCCGTCTACTTCGTTCTTGATACTGTGCAAGCTCGTGTCGTACTCGCAATATCCTTTCAAGATCCGAGGGTTGCTGCGCATAACGAGGGGTATCAGATTCTAACATTTACTGCCAATTTTTCAAAATTACTTCACAATTCGTACCAATTTCCTGTTAAATTGTTTAAAATTCCTGTTAAAGTCCTGCATTTTTAACATGCCCTTAAACAGGTCCAGCGTTATATCCATCCATCCGTAACCACAACAAAGAATTATTGACATGACAAAAAAAAAACTGTGAGGTCACACGCGTCTCCGGGGTGAACAGGTCTCGAAGGTCAAAACAGATGACAACATGCATCCAGGATACTGCTGCATTGTCAGTTGCAACTGCCCATGGACTTTTGGCAGGTCAGCCTAGCTAAGGGACCCCCCAACGTTGGTTTGGTGATTCATCTGTTTTCCCCATGGTCCACCCTAAGTTAGAGTTCTTGACTTGGGATCGCAGTACAGCCGTAACTGAATGGAAGGACTTGGACTGGTCATCCTGACGGTGTTTACCTCTTGTACATGCAGTACGCGGCATCATAGGGTACGCTTGCTGTCAAAGTACTGGTACTCGAATTATTGGTGATGCTATTATCTTACCAATTTGAGAGGAGCCTTGATGACCTTGTATGAAGACTTAATTATCCATGTCGCGTACAGGTCAAAATAGTGTACATATGTGCAGATTATTCAGGTTTGGAATTGACACGCCGCTGAACCTGATGAGGTGTTTACTGATTGTTACCGGGAATGGGAGCTGATAGCAGTGTTTGGATTACTAGCCTGATTATGATGGCCAATTTGGGGGTTACATTAGTCGAGTGATAATTGTAGCTATTTCATTGTGTTAGTCATTTTTTCCTCTTTTTTCTACAGTATTTTAAAGTATTAAAAGAATGATGCTTTGTTTGGTTCCAACATTTTTTTTATTTTTGATGGGTGTGGGGGAGGGCACATTCAGAGTTCACGAAAATTTGCAGAAACTATCTGGCACGAAGCCAAGACCGTCTGGTTTTTTACAAATTCGAAATCTGTTCTTTCAAGCAGCTGAGTTGGGAGCTCTGCTTGAGCCCTGGTTTCATCATATCCAGTGACCAACCTAATGTCAATGGCTGTCATGCTTATCCCATTACAGTGGATTCTAATGGATGGATGAAGACAAGAGGTAAAATTGTACATTGCACTGCGCTCTTATCCGTTGACACATTCCATTGATTCAGTAAAGGTGCCATTCTAGCTAGAACCTAAACCCTCCGTAAATTTAACTATGTTCACAGCAGTTGGCCCAGTTTCAACCTACAGGTGGTGTACCAGCATCGTCCTCTACATGGTTCGCAGTCACTACCCTAGTTCTAGCGTAAGCTGATCTTTGTGCATTGGTCAGCAAGCTATGGTGACTGCAGAGTACTAACTGTTCATCGTGGCTCGTGCACTCCTTATCAATCCTAAATGACGTATATGTAAACAGAGTGATACAATTTGAGAAAAAATAACTGATTCACCTACTACAGGCTTCCTATTGAGCAGAGTTTGAAGTTTTGCCAGTAAGGCAGCAGTAACCAGCCTGTTGCCATCAAATTCCCTTACAGTTGTTACCAATTTTTTTTAAAAAAATCTTGATATTCATGTGACAGTCCTACAAAAATAAAATTCTAACTTTTTCATATAACTCAAATCTAGAATAATATTTTCAAAAAAAAATGATTGCATTGAAGAATATGTTTAAGGGTACACACTCAGCTGAAATTGTTAGGTAAAAAAGTGTTGCTGAGACACCAATCCATGTTTCAGAAAGCAGGATGCATGGCAGAGAAGTTCAGTAAAGCACAGATCAGAGCAATACACCTTTCTGCAGCATAGCAGGACAATAAACTAGTGGCAGGGGCTATAGGGTGGCCAAGGAAACAAAAGGCACTCTCCAAAGTACGCCGAAACAAAAGCTTGTGTCAGCATCAAGGTCAAACCATATCCGTACTTTTTTAAGCCCTCTCGCCTGCTCCTATAAATCCTGGGCTACATACCACCCCATGACCAAACCAGCAACTCATCACGAGCACACCTCCGGCACACAGGTAGACACAGAGAGAACAAGGCTCAGGAGTAGAAAGCAGAGAAAGAAAAGAAGATGGGGAGAGCACCCTGCTGCGACAAGGCGACGGTGAAGAAGGGGCCATGGTCGCCGGAGGAGGACGCAATGCTCAAGAACTACATCGAGGAGCATGGCACTGGGGGCAACTGGATCGCGCTGCCACACAAGATAGGTAATGAGCCAACTCTTGCTCATCCCGTCCATGCATTTTTCAGCCATGTCATGTGACTGATGATTCATGAAAACTGCAGGGCTGAAGAGGTGTGGCAAGAGCTGCAGGCTGAGGTGGCTGAACTACCTGAGGCCAAACATCAAGCATGGGGACTTCACCCCTGAGGAGGACAGCATCATCTGCAGCCTCTACATTAGCATAGGGAGCAGGTACAGACTGCAGACCCAGTTACCCACTCCCACTCTCTTTACAACTAGACTGAGCCTCATCCATGACCATGCTAACCATTATGTGCTTAACATGGCCAGGTGGTCGATCATTGCCGCACAGCTGCCGGGGAGGACTGACAACGATGTCAAGAACTACTGGAACACCAAGCTGAAGAAGAGGCTCCTTGGCCGGCGCAAGGACCGCGACACGCACCACCGCCAGAGCGCCACCCCTGCCATGAGTGAGATGTCCACCGAGAACATGAACGACGGTGAGCGGGCACTTAGCGCATCGGCGATGGAGAGGATCCAGCTCTGCATGCAGCTGCAGGAGCTGCAGAACCCGCTGGGCGCCCACCATAACCCCTTGGTGTGGCCTGGCACCCTGAGCAGCAACAGCTTCAACAGCAACAGCAGCAACGTAACAGTGGCTGAACAAGGGCAGTCCAGCTCCATGAACGAGCCCCTGATGGATGCGCAGATGGAGGGCGTTGCCATGGACGGCCTTGGCTCCCCGTCGAGCGCGGAGAACTCGAACATGATCAGCATGGAGGCCGAGCTTGAAGAACTGCTCTATGGAGAGGGGAACCGAGGCAAGGCCGGTGTCGTCGACGGCGGTGTGCAGCAAGGGGATGTGGACTGGTGGAGCTATGACCAGGGAAAGTCACCTGTGGGCTCCTGGGACTTCACCCCTGAAGCAAACGCAGTGTTCCAGGACTACACATCTGTTTATGACATTTGAAGTGAAGTGAAGAAGCTGTGGATTAAGATAGAAGGTGATAGGAGTTGTCTAGAGTTGGCTCCGCATTTGTGATAGACATAAAGTGGATTAAGCATCTTGTAAGAAATTAGTGGTAAGATGTAACGTATAAAATAAATGCATGTAAAAAATGCCAGGTTCTAAGAAATGCTATGGCATCTTTCTGTCAAAAGAACAGGTTGATAAGGGACCTGTGATGTTGATGTTGATAGTTGGAACAACAAGAACTGGTACCTACTGTAACTCTGGAAGCACATTGTCAATTTCGTAGTGCTTCTGAAGAAATAAATGGTGTTACAATCATCAATATGGAACTGACATCATTCAGGACTGGCAGTGACACTTTTTTGCTGTCTAATAGACACGGTTACAGTGGCTACTGGGAATAATATACCTCTTTAAGTGTTCTGTGCGTAATTCTATGTCATTTGTTAGGAGTCAACATATTCTCCGGCGCTCATCACTGCTATCTTTTTTTTACAAATACTAACTTAACAATAAAGAAAATATAAAATATAAATCACACAAAAATTGTTTTGGTGAACTTAGTACTGCCATATTTCTACACATTAAAATGCATATTTATGCAATTCCTGTCCAAATCGAAGTTTGATTTGTGGTTATTGTACTCTGGTACCATTAGCATGTAGAAATAGAGGGACTACGTTGAAAAACGGCTACCCAGGCCTGAAGTACGTTGAAAAAATCGCAACACCGTCCTTGGCAAAGAAAAATGGAAGCATGATCCTGAAGGGCATTCCGCGTGAAGGCACGAATGGTGTGTGTCGGACGGTTGTGGCTGCGTCACTGTGTCAGCATGCTGACCAGGAATCTTGTTCTATGGCCAGACGTGAGATGGCTCATTCAACTCTTACCCATCACCCAAAAAAGGAAAGGGTCAACCTAGATGTCATGTGTGACAGCGTGAGTCAGTTTCACTTTCATGTGGTATGGGTAGTACTGTTTTTGTTAGTCCTAAAATCAGTGCTCCGTTGGCACAGTCAATGTATAGCGCTAAAAATCCAGATTATATTCAATTTTTCAAATGATCAACAAGCTTGGAATTTTTTACGTTGCAAACAATTTAACAAAAAAATAGAAGTCAACCTTTACATAATTCAAAAGGTTACAATTCAGTAAATAGAAAGTTACTCTGTAAAGTTAATTACATGTTCAAGTATATAGGAAATGTACTTTTTTCTAAGAGGGTGTTATATTGATTACTCAGGAATCAGGTTATAATCCTTTGCAGTCAAAGACTCGACACAAAGAGGAACCTACATACGCCACGCTACTTGTCAATGGAGCAACTATTTCTACTAGTATGGTAGAATGGCGATGCAAGCGAGTAGCAAAGCTACGATACAAAAATCTTGTGGGCAGTGGCAGTGTGGAAGAGGATGGTGTATTCTTTTTTTTTTTCCTAATTTCATCCCATTCATTGCTAAAATATACTAATTTCACACACCAAAACTTGAACATATTCAGTTATACTTCTGATCAAAGATATTAGCATGGGCCACCTTACAAGTTGCCAAAACCTTTGGAGTTGGGAGTTCGACTCAGGCTAAACATTTTACATCAAACTTGATTTCAGTTGCTCCAATGCTGCGAGATATATTTACAGCTTCAAATACAATCCATATCAGGCTAAACATTTTACATCAAACTTGATCACTGACTGAGCTTGACTAGGTTGGGCGCAATGCCTGTACGCATCTTTGTGCTCTTGCTTTCTAATTATTTTGCCGTGGAGCTTGAGCGGCTTGTCGAGGCTGACACTGGGCCTGGGCAGCTGGATGCCCCTGTAAAGCTTAGTGTGTCGACCAATGTTGGGTATTGTTGTAGTTGAAGCGCCTAATGTTGAATACAACAGCAACACCAGAAAACAACGCCATTAGGACTATTAAGCACCTTGAAGATAAACTATGCATAAATAAAATTGACTTAACTGTCGGTCTACTGCGGGTATGGAGAATATATATTTATGCAACGGCTCGCTGCCCGATGCATAAAACTGATCTGAACTACGTAATTATAGAACGCTTACAAGGCTAACATGGTACATGATGGTGGTGACATTATGTTTATAAGACGAAACGGGTCCTCCAGCAGACACTGCGTGTCTCTTGACCGGATAATTGCGTACTATTTCGATCCTATGGTAGTATAAGTAGTGCTAGTGGCAGTACCTTTGGTGCGTTTTCGAAGGGAAGAATGATGGAAATTATGTTGTAGACTGCAAGCACCAATTGATCCGATACTTCACATATCTCTTTGGACAGTTTCCGTTTTGGCTTGGAATTGGAATGCCCCACAACGAGCCTACCCAGGATCGTGGTCTTGGGTTTCTGGCATTCCACGATTATTGTATTGGCGCGTTCAAAGGCCTGACGCAGTTTCTCCAGTGCAAAACCCATGGCCGGGTCCTTCACCTTCTCCATATGCACCAACTCAAGCACACGACTGACACTGTTCACACGCTCACCCAGTTCAGTGCACTCCTCAATGTTCTGGCGCACTGTTCCCATTGCCTCATTGATCTGTTGCGCAACGTTGGAAGTTTCGTGCACCAGGCTGCGCAGTTGCGCTGCAGGAGAGGGCTACATAAATGGATTGATCCTTCAAAATTAGTGGAGGGGGCAAATTGTGTGCATGAAAACATAAATGCAAAAATGTACAGGATGACCACTTCTATATATATAATAGTGATGTTTTCTCATAAAAAAAATATAACAGTGATGTCAGCAGGAAGCATATACGAGCTGTTCTCTCTTCTCACTATACAAAAAATGGATATTAGTTGAGAGACCGCTTCTCGTTTCTCTTGACCATGATTGCTTGTTTTAGTTGTACCCTGTGTTACAGCATCATGGGCCAACAAAAAAGAGAGTTTGCATTCACAAATATTCATCCTGTTTTTTTTTACTTCATTTATTTAATTATCCTATCAAACGTTACTCCCTTCATTTCAAAAGACTTTTCGTCTAAGCTAACTACACACAGACCCCTCTTTCACATTGGCGCGAAAACCTCATTCACACTGGTTGTTATTTAACCGACACCATATAGCCAATGAGATCAGGGTGTTATTCGCACTGGTTATTTAACCGGCACATTTTACAATTTATTATAATCGGTAGATCTTGCACCCGGCGCATATAGTAAAAGTAGAAATTTGCAAATAAAAATAAAAAAAATCCTTAAGCCTAGACAGGTCACCCTCGAGCTACGGTCACGCATATTCGGTACCCAACCTTTGAACTCATAACCTCCCGCCTCCTGCAACCCTTTCTTACCATCCCATTTAGACGTCTTTTCTACACGCATGAGGGAGTTATATATTCCTTTTAACCCTTATTGCCTAAAACTTGGATCTATTATCTGGGCATCCAAAACTTACAAATTTTGTACAAATTTTGTACAAAGTTTTTTTTCATCCAAGACTGTATGCAAAAATTACATAATTTAGAATTCAACCCGAAATTCAAATTATAAGAGCAGAAATAAGACATGCTAACATGGCACCATGGCTACTTACTGGACTAAAACAAAACCAGGCCCACACGAGCACAAACCTAGCCAACGAAGGAAGGAAAAACAGAGTTAGGCCGCCGCACCATCGCGTGCCCCCGGCCCCGGATGGAGGCAGCAAATGGCAGACTTACACGCATGTGGGTTGCCACACACCAGCAAGTCTTTCGCATAACAAAAGAGGAGTGAAGATTTAGCGCAATGTTTACTTTACCCTCGCTTACGGTCGATCCCCAAGCGCCTCTGCATGTGGTGACCCCCAATACTGCCTTTATCCTTCCTTTCCCAGTTTCACCACACACGTGCTCTCTCTCTCCCTCTATCTCCTCAGTCTTCACCGTGCATCCTCCATTTTACCCCAGATCCGGCGTGAGTGGAGCGGTGGCCAAGTTGGCGGCCATGCGAGCGGAAGCCTCGCCGGCGTCCAGCGGCCGTGCGCGTGGCGGTAGTAGTGGAGGCCCGACCGGCGAGTTTATCAAGTAGAAAATGTGCACGGTGATCTCATACAAAGAAAAAAGTACTACTTCTAATAAGTTTTATCAAGTAGAAAATTAGTCATACTGTATTTGGGCATCTATCACAAATTTAACAAATGTAGGGGAAAACAAAGAAAGCGGACCTGTGTTATGTCTGAAAAAACAACTTCGATCGGTCGTTCTGGATTGGGTATCTGTACACAATGAATGATTCAGCCATACTATCTTTTATCTGTACTTATGCTTCGAACCATAAAGAAAAGGTTACTGCTAACAAAGTTATACAAAGCATATATGGGGAAACAAACATACCGATGATGGTGGCGGAGAAACATACTCAGTTCCTTTGGACAGGGAAGCCACCTGGTAGACAGTGAAAATTCCACGCATAACTCTTCCATCTATATATGCACGAGAGCGTACAATGCAAAAAAAAAAAAAAAAAGAGTTGTATGTATGAGAAGATAATCATATGTACCATCGGATTTATGCGCAGAGAATGGGCAGTCAGTTCACTCCGTTGGGAGGCAAGGATGGCAACCGCTACATCAATGTTTGTATTGGATATGACCTGATCCATCTTGCTTAACTGCTTGGACATATTTCCAGCTTGGAGGTAAACGCACATGATGGTCCTGTTTTCCTGGCAGTAGGCGATGAGCACGCGGGCTCTGACAAGGGTCTCATTGAGCGCCTCAGTTGCCTTGCTTATCGCCTGGTTCTTCATCAACTCCTCCCTACCCTTTAACAGCGAGAGCGTAAGATTAATTCTCTGCACACGCTTTTTGATGTCGAGACAATCTTCCTTGTTCTGGCGAACAGTATCAACCGCATCGTTGATATTATACACAAGGCTAGTAATTCCCATAACAAAGCCCACTGCCTCTGAAACAACGCCCACTGCCTCGGCCATCTTATCTTACACAGAAGTAGAATCTGTGCACCAGATGAAATACGCAGCAAATTAAATGAACAAACTGATAAAAAGAGAAAATCTAACATATTAATCCTCAATCGCTGTGTTCTGACCTTACACAGGCTATTGCTTCCTCGCCCCAGGCTTGTGCCAAGCAAATTCGCTGCCTTGTAAGTTATAACCGGCTCTGCGGGGATCTTCTCGAAGGCTCGGATGATATATTATATCGTATGAACGATGATGATGCCCTCTCCACCCAGTGTTGCTTTTGATGATACCATGGAGCACAGAAGGTGAGGATCGATGCTTATGCTTTACGTACTGCAGCAAAAGATAAGTCCCAAAAAATTATCAGGCATATCGACTTGACTACTTGTACCATTTACAAGCTTACAACTCAATAAAATTATCAAGCATCGATGGAAGAAAGAGGTTGGGAAGGAATCATGAGACAGTTGTTGAGAACGAAAGGAGGGTCTGGGTCTGGCTCCTACCTGATCATCAGTCGGGTCGGGTCGGGCTCGGGTCGGGTCAAAGGAAACCCGAAGTGTTTTTCTGCTGACCCGAACCCGACCCGACCCGCAGCTCGGGCTGGAAAACCTGACCCGCGCCCGACCCGGAGCTTGGCCCGCGGGCCGTGGGTCGGCCCGATGACCCGACGCTGCCACATGAGCTATACCTTGTTTCGTACAGCAAACAGCAGAGTGTACAGAATTCAATTGATATATGAAAAAACATCACAAATACTAGTTCTCAAATAGCTATTACACAGCTATTTTAATTCTCCAACTTGCAAATAGTTCACACAACGATCCACGTTCATACACCAGGAGTACGATCACAACAGAAATGGCAGAATTAACTAAAGTGTACATAACAACACAAGGCATTTTCACATAATAATAGAAATGGTGACACATGTCTAGAATTAACTAAGCCTAAGGCTTCTCTTCCTCATCATTCAGAATCAGATTCCTCCTCATCAACATCAATAGTAGTTCCAGCTGCTTCCTGTGGCTTGGCAGCAGATGCTACAGAGAAGAATGGAAACTGTTAGTTGGTAGGAAAAGCAGGAAACATGCAAAAAGGCTAAACAAGATATTATAACAGTTGCATTTACCTTGATCCATCTTATCACGGTACCAATCTTGCAGGCACATCAAAGCTTCGATAGTTTTCGGAGTAAGAGAGCTCCGAGTGTGGGTTATGAGTTTACGGCTTGTACTAAATGCCGACTCTGAGGCAACTGAGGCCACCGGAATAGCAAGAATATCACGAGCCATTAAGGCAACCTCTGGATAGCGCAATGATGCCTTGTTCCAGTAGTCCAAAACATCCAAGTTCTCATCTATATCTTCTACAGGGTCATCCAAATAAGCTTTCAATTGTGACCTCTCTTCACGAGTCCGACGAGAGTTAATGTACTTGCCATAATCACTGAACATATCATTATCTGCACTCAAATTATTGCTTTTCTTTGCACTAGGTTGATCACCAACAGAATAAACAACAGAACCCCGGTACCCCTTAAAAAGTTCTATCATTGTATCTTTAACCTCCTCGACACGGCGCTGACCATCATCACCATAAAGCTTTGTGTAACAAAATGATAACAGTTCCAACTTGTAACGAGGATCAAGAACAGCAGCAACCGAAAGAATAGAACTATAATCAGTCCAATACTTATCAAACTTTTTCTTCATTTCATTCACCATTGCAGTCATGAAATTTTCTTTTTCACTTGCAGCTTGAATAAGTCGTGAATGCACCATGAATACAGATTTGAAGTACAGGTTAGAGGTAGGATACTTAGTACCAGAAAATATGCAGGTAGCATCATAAAATGTCTTCAGAAAGTTTTTCATGGTACTAAGCTTTTCCCATTCTGTAGGAGATGGATAAAAGTTTGACTTAAATGTGCTATCTCTATCAGATAAATGTTCCAAAGCTTATTGGAAGTACAGTGCAGTCTCAATCATCTTGTATGTTGAATTCCAACGAACTGGCATATCAACATGCAATTTTCTTTTAGCCTCTAGCTGAAATAACTTTACTGCATTGTCATAAAAACTAACCATTCTGCTATAAGAAGCTTTTATGTACTGAATTCCATCCCTCAACTTATCAACACATTCATCAATCAACTTCAAACCAGCTTGGACAATCAAATTTAAAATGTGCGCACAACAACGAACTTGGAAAAATGTACCCCACAATGGAAGAACACCTTTTGACAGCAAGCGAGTTCGGAGGGTAGTAATCATTTTATCATTGTATGAAGCATTATCTAGAGTCATGCACTTCTACCACTGTAAATGGATGTGCCCCTCCAAGAAGAAACAAAGCTACTGAAGTTCTAACAGAGTCCAAGTCAACCGTATAGTTTTTAAGTGCAACTGACCCATCATCATTCTTCTCAGCCTTCAAGAAATAGCTACCAACTTCATTTCTAGCAGTCGGGTGTTTTTTCTTAACATGCCTCAACATAGAAGATGTTCCATTTTTTGTATCAGCAGAAAATGTTTTCTTACAATGCAAACACTCAGCAACTTCAGGTGCACCTTCTGGTGAAACAATCTTGAAGTCTTTCCATACCTTTGACTTGCGAGAACTCGACAGATTCGTAGATGAACTAGCCTCTGATCTTGCTCGTTTTCTTTTGCCTTTCTTTGAACTTGCTTCAGCCTCAGGTGTCACCTTCTCCTGGGAAGCCACTAGTTCCTGTGTGCCTCTGCCTTCCTGCTGCTCCTCATCATCTTCCTCAGATTCAACGGTGACAGGGCTCCATGTGTTTGCCATGGCGTGACTGAATCAGTGAAGCAATCAACAATCTAGAAAGTAAAAAAATGGCGACAAAAAGCATACAAATCGATTAATATACTACTGCCGAGCTAAATAGAAATCGAAGTTGAGATCCATAAAGAAACCATTACCAGATTTGGGAGAAGAGGGGGAAGAGGTTGGGGCGCCGGCTGGCAGCCTGGTCAAAGACTGGGATTGGGAGCCGCCTGGCAGAAGGCCAATGGTGCAGGCGTCGCTTGGCTGAGCGCCTGAGCAGCAGAGGAAAGGGATGGCGCCGCCGCCGGCAACGTGCGCACGAGGGTAGGGGCGGCTGTGCGGGAGGAACTGGGAGAGAAAGGGGTGGATTAGGGTTAGAATGAAGTCTTTATATGTCTATTTGTTGGGCTGGGCCTCTATTGCTCTCTGGGCCACACAGGAAGGGGGTTTTTGTGGTTTTAGGTCGGGTCTTCGGGCCGACCCGTGGGTTAAAAATCAGGCCCGCGCCCGACCCGAAAATCTTGTCGGGCTGAAAAACTGGCCCGTGCCCGACCCGGGCATTTGACGGGCCGGGTCAGGTCGGGTTTTTTTCGGGCGGGTCGGTTCGGGTTTGTCGGGTCGGGCGGCCCATGATCAGGTATAGTTTGATCGTATGATGAAAAAGATTGTTTGGTCATACCAAAGCCGATGTGATTCTTTCTTCTTATTTTGCGAGGTGCATTCGTACGCATTATAACTACTTTTTTTGAGAATACGCATTATAACTACTAATCGGGCGGAGAACGTCGGTGGGCGTGGCTGGCAGTTTAGGCTTTTACCTAATCCGGTCTGCCGTTCAAGATGTGTGACGAGGAGGACGAAGGCAGTAAGCGAAGGAGACAGATCACGCGAGAGAGTTGGATCGGATCAGATGCAATGGGTAACGGAGGGTAGTGTTTGGCGTCACCGAAGGCCCACGGCGTTGTCTCGGCCCATCAAGCGACTTCAGTTCACTCCCGTGCTAACCTCATCTTCTACCTCCCAGCACCACCGTCGGTCTTCTTCCTAAATGTTGACGTCCTCTAACCCCTTCCCCCTCCTCCACCACCGCTCCGGCAGTTGCTCGCCCATCGTCCGCTGTTGCCATCCACCTCGCCTTTCCTTTCGGTCGTCGCCGTCGACCCCGTCGGCGACTGGCAACGCTCCCGCACCCTCCGCCGCCAGTCAACCCGCCTCCTCCGCCGGGCCTCCAATGCCCTGAAGCCCCAACCATGCAAGATGTGTGATGAGAGGACGAACGCAGTAAGCGAAGGGAGGCAGCCGCCCTACTTGCGAGGAGATAGATCACGGGGGTGGTCGCCCTGCTTGCGAGGAGACAGATCACGGGGGAGACATCTTCTACGTCCCAGCACCGCCGCCGGTCTTCTTCCTAAATGTTGACGTCCTCTAACCCCTTCCCCCTCCTCCGCCACCGCTCCGGCAGCTGCTCGCCCATCGTCCGCTGTTGCCATCCACCCCGCCTTTCCTTTCGGTCGTCGCCGTCGACCGCGTCGGCGACTGGCCGCGCTCCCGCACCCTCCGCCGCCAGTTAACCCGCCTCCTCCGCCGGGCCTCCACTGCCCTGAAGCCCCAACCATGCAAGATGCGTGATGAGGAGGACGAAGGCAGTAAGCGAAGGGAGGCGGTCGCCCTGCTTGCGAGAAGACAGATCACAGGGGAGAGTTGGATCGGATCGGATCCAATGGGTAACGGATGTTAGTGTTTGGCGTCACCGAAGGCCCACGATGTTGTCTCGGCCCATGAAGTGAATTCATTTCGCTTCCATGCTAACCTCGTCTTACACCTCCCAGCAGCGCCGCCGGTCTTCTTTCTAGATGTCGACGTCCTCTACCCACCTCCCCCTCCTCCACCACCGCCCCAGCAGATGCCCCTCCCTCCCCCCCCCCCCCCCCCCCCTCCCCATCGTCTGTCGTTGCCATCCACCTTGCTTTTCCTTCTGGTCATCGCCGTCAACCCCGTCGGCGACCGGCGGCGCTCCCGCCCCGCCGCGCCCTTCGCCGCCGGTTAACTCGCCTCCTCCGCTGCCCTGAAGCCCTCCCTCTATAGCCGAAGTTTGCCGGAGATCCCCCCCTCCCCCCCTGAAACCCTGAAACCTAAAGTTCTACCGCATTCACCGCCACCCGCGGCCGCCCTACCCATCCCCCACCCTCGCCGCCTCTAGAAACTCTGCACCATCATATAGGCAGCCATTCATCGGAGGAGGGAGGAAGTCGAGAGGAAAAAGCGTCGGTAGTTGTTGGGCCAAATTTTTCCTCGATGTTTCATTGTTGGGCCGAATTTGCTTCGTTTTAACACAGTTGTGGGGTCTTCCAGGACGATTGGTTTCTCATCATTTTTAACAATGTATATAATTCATCGGTAACGGAGGTAGAATTAGGGAGGAGGCAACCGGAGGGCGCGCCTCCCGCCTAGGAAACCAACCGCTCGTCGTTGCCGGCCGTGTGCCACCGGCGCTGGGGTTGGAAATTTAGATCGATGAAGTGCTGTTGCGATGCTCAGCTACACGCCGCCGTCAGTGCTGGATGAAAAGGTTGTGGCGCCGCCACCAGCGAGGCGGGACCTTGAGGTGCACCGTGCACGCGATGCGCAGCACGGCAGCAGTGCGCTCCATCCGCTATTTTTTATTTTATTTTATTTTTTTAGTAGAGTAGACGCTCCATCCGCTAATTAAAATGGAGAAGATGGTAACAAATATTTAATCTTGGTAGGTACTAAAGGTTAAAGGGGGAGGGATGAAAATGGAAAGAAAGATGAAATGAGCTGTCGTGGCCCATCTAATCCTCTCACATGCACCAGCCCAACTGCTGCCGAGGTCGTCACACCGACGCAGGTTCTCATAAGGCCCACCTGCAGCCCACTACTTATCGGCTGATTGCTATCCCTTAGACAAGTATTATAGGAGGCTGTAAGTGGGCTAAATGGTGAGGTGGATGGGTGAGAAGAGGAAAGAGAAGAAAGGTGGACTGTAAGCTTGCAGCCCGCATATGCACAAGAACTAAAAAGTTTATGAGAAATACAAGTGGGTCATGTATCAATGGTGAAGGGCTTAACCACTATATGAGTGGGCTGAAAGAAGACTGTAAAAAACCCTTACAGCCAACAGTGGGCTGTATTATTAACCTTGCTCTTAT
Organism: Urochloa ruziziensis; assembly: GCA_015476505.1. Classification (NCBI taxonomy): domain Eukaryota; kingdom Viridiplantae; phylum Streptophyta; class Magnoliopsida; order Poales; family Poaceae; genus Urochloa; species Urochloa ruziziensis. The sequence continues at coordinate 24,925,382 of CM027124.1, forward strand.
GAGTTATGATTGTGACACGGAAAAATACAAATTGAGAACAGGATTTGCAGTGCCAATCAATTCGCGATTCAGTAAAGCATGTAGCTTTCTGGCGAGTGATTGTTAAACCTGTTTGCTTCGTTTGTCTGCCCAACGGATTCTTTCTCCCTCACGAAACACTATTAAATCAGCATAGAAATAATCAATCAAAATTAATGGACTTTTTAGCGCAGCGAACAAACCCATTGCTTTGCCGTCTCCAAGGCAGCCGCAACGTCTGATATGTCCAAAGTCCGAACTAGCATTTTATGCGGAAGTAGGCAGGTAGCCTGAAGGCAGCTCCTCAATATCCTACCAAAACGTCCCGACACCTACCAATTTTGTTGCGAATACTACATATGCAAGGGACAACCTTGCTAAAGTTGTAGCAGAGCATCATCCAAACTGAACTAGCCAAGCTAAAGCAATGGTGATCCGAGTACTCAGATGAGAAGACAGCAAAGCCAACGTTTGTACATTTTTTTTTTGAACATTAACATTGGGCAAGCGAAACATCGCTGCTGCACTCTCACGAGGACTTTTATTACCTGCACAGCGCTGACAAGTTCAATTTCGATGGAAGCCGCTGGTTATTAGTACATTTTCTGATCCCTCATACTCAGCACAAGCTAAAGCAATGGTGATCCGAGTACTCAGATGAGAAGACAGCAAAGCCAACGTTTGTACTTTTTTTTTTTTTTTGAACATTAACATTGGGCAAGCGAAACATCGCTGCTGCACTCTCACGAGGACTTTTATTACCTGCACAGCGCTGACAAGTTCAATTTCGATGGAAGCCGCTGGTTATTAGTACATTTTCTGATCCCTCATACCCAGCACAAGCTCGTGCAATTGGAGAACTGTCAGTGACCAACAAGCAGAAGTTTGAGCAAAGCCATCCTTATGTAGAGGCCATTCTTAGCCTGCCTAAAATATGCAGCTCTTGGATCACTATCAACGTCTGCCGTGATCTGCAATAGAATTGATCTCATTTAGGTTTCTTGGGCAGCGTTGGACTGCACTGAGAAATAGCACCAAACATCAAAGAGAAAAAAAAAATGCTGCTAAGAATGTGAAAAAAGTTCCAGCCACCAACTTCTCAAAATTTCAATATGGTTTCCAGCCAACTTCCAAACAACTCATGTCAAGTATACTAAAGATGTATAATCTGACATCCATTGTAACCAACTGCAGTCCCATGCTGTGGGTAAGCAGCTACCCTGAGTTTACAGGAGGTTTTAGCATTGGATGGCTGGAACATCACATACTTAAGGAAAAACTGGTACTCCTACTTGCCATCTAATTACAGTAGGTTTTGGCATTGGATGATTGGAACATTACATCTATACTTAAGGAAAACTAGTACTTCTACCTACACAAAGCCATTTCATTTGGTACAGTAACTACTAACTAGTGAAAACAGACACAGGTTCACTAAGGGCCAGTTTGAGGCAGTTGCGCTGTGATGTGCTATGCTTGATTTAGTTTTAAAGTTGCAATGGAAAAGCAGATCTCAAAAATCTAGCATATTGTTTGGAGAATTACAGTTTTAACTAGTTATGTCTTCTGATAGTTGATGCTTAACTATTTCCACTCGCATGAATATTTATATAACTATTTTCTTTCTCTTATTTGATGCCCAACTTTTCAACATGAATAAACTCCAAAAAGCTAAAAGTGTAAGCAAGATGATCATCGTTAAAACGCTAAACAGAGCCTATTGTTCACACTTAAATATTCCTAAAAAAGGGCGTACCCAGTGCCGTAGACTCCCGCACTATGCGGGATCTGGGGAAAAAAATTTAAATATTCCTATTACTTGAAATATTAAATAAAACTGCGAAATGTTCATGCAACGCAGTGTAACACCAATGAGACAAAGCCAGCTCCCACAGTTATTCCTGATGTCAGCTACAACTAATATATCTCATTGGGGGGCACAGACTACTATGATGCAACATATGAGTACTGCGAAGATAATTCGATTCATAAGGACAATTTCTAACCTCATCAAGCCTTGGAAGGGGATGCATGATCACAGCATGCTTTGGCAGCACGTCTAAAACCTTCTTGTCCACAATGTACTTACCACGAGCAGCTTCATAAAGATCAATCCTCTCACCAAATCTTTCTTTTTGAATACGTGTTTGATAAATAACGTCACACTTGGATGCTACCTCCAACAAATCTGAACTTTCTTCCCATTGAACACCTTGGGAAATTAAGTAGTCCTTGATGTCATCCTTTGGACAGAAAGGAAAACAAACATCATTTGATTCATTACATATGGCTAAAATAGAGAATAGAAAAACAAAAGTCAATGATATTTGTTGACAAGAGTAGTACCTTCATTTTAACAACATCCGGAGATACAAAGTATATCTTAATGTCCTTATATTTAGCAATCAAATAAGCCAGAGAACGAACTGTCCTCCCATTAGCAAGGTCACCAACCAAACCAAGTTTTATTCCATCTAGTGTGCCGATTTCTCTCTTTATTGTGTACACATCCAACAAAGCCTGAAGAACAGAATAAAATTACCGATGAGAAATGATAATACAAAATCCTCAAACCTGAAAGATAAGATACAATATAATATGTATTTCTTTATCAAAAAAATATAAAATGTATTTCAGCAAGTTTCTTTGTTTTAGAGAAAAGGCACACCCCAAAAAGTACTATCTGACTTATCAACATGATGTTGCAGTTAGAGAGGTATTCCTGATGAATATTTGATAGTTTGTGGTACAACAAATTCTTTCTGGTGCAGGATATACCATCAAGAAGTTGCTAACAGATGAAGTTCTAGTCAACTTATAAATAAATAATACAAACTATATGCCAGTACATGATCTGTTTGAAGGAGATCTAAAATTGGTATATTCCGTTGTGGTCGTTTTTATTCTTCTGATGCTACTACAATCATAATACAACAAACACTAAATGGAGCACCAGACAGGTCCAGAAACACAGACAGAAACAATGTGAAGAAATGCTTCAAGAATATCCAGGCTAAGTCCTTGCATAAGTGTCCATCCTCAAGTCCAAGTGCACATCCTTGTCCTTTTTCACATCCCATAGTTGCCAAACTCCAAAACGGCCATCAAACAACTCATTGTTGCTTGTGAATAACTTTGAAACATCCCAACTAATGAAAAGACTATCATCCACTACGATGCAGTTTTAGCTCTTGTCTCGACATGAAAACTCAACTGTCCTCCAAGGATGAGAAAGGGACAGAAACTGAATATTTACCTGGGTTGGGTGTTGCCCTGGTCCATCACCTGCATTAATAACTGGAATGTTCGCAGTATCAGCAGCCCTCCTTGCCGCACCGCTTTCAAAGTGTCTCAGAACAATAATATCAGAATAACCCTCAACGGTCCTTATGGTATCTGCAGCATGGACAGACATGGTTGGTAACCTCGAGTTCACTCAAGATACACAAATTGATAAAAGTGTATACAAACTTAACAATTAATTTAATCATATAGAGAAAGGTTGCCCTGTGTTCCTGCTGCAATATTTTATTTTCTCTATAATGAAATCCATTTCAAATTTTACTAATTCAGAATCAAAATTTAGGGGTAAATCCAAAACTGACAACAGCAAACCAGAATATAAATCCATTTCAAATTTCACTAATTTATAATTGAAATATATGGAGAAATTTAAAAAATCAATAGTTCACCAGCAGTAAGTGACTATAGTTTCCCAGTCCATTCCAAAATTCACTGATTTAGAATTGAATTTTAGGGGAGAATCAAAAGTTGACAATAGTTGACCAGTGGCAATTGACAATAGTTGACCAGAAAGCTCGAAATGCCCATTTCCTAGCCTACCCGCTTACGATCAGCCAAAATCCATTGTCAACGGCACCCAAAATTCCTCGGAATTTTAAAGGAGCACCGACATTCCCACTCCAACCCCTCCCTCACCAGTTCAAAACCTCACGAGATTCTCACACACAGCTTTAAAAGCTTACCTTCGAGCGTTTCCCCCTTGGCAGCCGAGGAGAACTCGCGCGCATTCTCGGTGGTAAGCACCTCCCCACCGAGCCTCCGCATGGCGGCCTCGAAGGAGAGGCGTGTGCGCGTGGAGGGCTCGTAGAAGAGCGTGGCCATGAGGAAGCCCTCGAGGACGCGGCTGGGGGCGCCGTGGGAGCCCCGCTCCACGGCCTCCATCTCCCGCGCCACCTCGAAGATCTCGTTCAGCGCGGCCCGGTCGAACTGCTGCGCCTCTATGACGTCGCCCAGGCGCCCGGTGGTGACCTGCTGCTGCAGCGGCGCGGCGGCGGCGGTGATGGAGGTGGCGGCGCCGCCGCCGCGGAGGCGAGGGGCGGGGGAAGGCGGGATGGCCAGGCGGTAGCTGTGGCGGGAGGAGGAATGGAGGGGGAGGAAAGGGCGCGGGAGGGCGGCGCGCGCAGCGGCGGCCATCGGTAAGCGGCGGCGGGAGGGAGGGAGGGAGGGTTTAGGGTTTTGCCGTTTACGGAGGAGCAAGGGAGCGGCGGGCGGCGGGAGCTGCTCGGTAGATTTTGGCTGCGCTGTGCTTTGGTCCTGTGGTCCACAACCTGACAAGGTTTTTTTTTAAATGACGAGGTTACACGAATCAGGAATATTTTCCTCGAGGTGGCTTTGTAATTTCCGCAGCTTTTTACAAGTCGGTATAATTGTTACAAGAGCCCTGTTTAGATGTTTTGCGAAAAAATTTTCGAGTATGTTCTCTCATATGCATGTCATATTAAATGTAGTCGAAAAAAATAACCCATTATATGGATGGAGTGTACTTCGCGAGACGAATCTAATGAGCCTAGTTAGGTCGTGATTAGACAATAAATTGCTACAGTAAACATGTGCTAATGACGGATTAATTAGACTCATTAGGTTCGTCTTGCGATGTACTGACAGAATCTGTAATTGGTTTTGTAATTAGTCTATATTTAATACTTCAAATGTGTGCCCGACATACTCGAAATTTTTTTCGCAAAACATCTAAACACGGGCCAAGGATATCCCATTACCTAGTATTTTTCATCTTGTTCCCTTCTCGTGCCGTTAATGTGCCGACGTTTCGAGAAGGTGTTCTGAGAGTTCAAGTGAACGTAATTTACATACATATCTACGGCCTACGGGTTGTTACTCACGAATAATATCATGAAACACATAACTTTAGATGGAAGAGGGGTGATCGCTCGTCGAAAGGAGATCAACGTACAATTTCACCACTCTTTCATCAAATTTTACAAGGAGGTCAAGCAGAGTGCTCCCTTGTTTCAAATTATAGTTTGACTTTTTGTCTAAAGTTTGATCGCTCGTTTTATTCAAAAAATTGTACAAATAAGTAATTTTTAAACATTTTTATTAATAAAGCAAGGTACAACAACAAAAATATGATATTTTGTAAATTTTTTGAATAAGTTGAGTGGTCAAACTTGAGGTTAAAAAAGTCAAGCGAAATATAATTTCGAACCATCATTTGTTGCATACCATTGCCTCCCTATTTTGCGTTAGAAATTATATTTCTATGTTTTACTTTCTTTCAACTTTAACAGTATACTTTTTTTTCAGAAGAACACCAAACCGTGTCCTTGTATCCAATTCATATAGGAGAACAAAATGGGGTACAAATGAAGAACAACTTGGCACCAAACGACAACAAGAAAATAAAATTACATCGAAGAGCTCTCTGGCCGTCTTCTTCCTTTGCTTGTTCGTCAACCACTGGGGCTTGTAAAGTGCACTGGACAGGTAGTAAGTGAAAGGGACACCTGCAAACACCATCGCCAAAGGCTTTAAAGACCGTAAAAACCCACTTGTTGTTTACAACAAGATCTAGCAACCTTTCACCACCACAACAAAGGGTTGAAGAAACTGGATCTTGCCACAGAACAAACTGAAGGAAGAGGTCGAAGTCGCCGCAACAAAAGAAAGGCATCTGCATCTCCTGGTCGACACACCAATTGGAAAGATCTGGAGGGAGGCTACAGATCTTGCAGAACGTACTCTCACTAGCCTTTCGTCGGCGTCGGATCGGACGTCGTCGAGGTAGGGGAGAGAACTTATGCCATAACGCCATCGTCGCCGCCACCTTGTCAATGCCGCTGGAGACCAAACCCTAAAAGAAAAGGGACACAAAGCAGACTACAAAGAAGCTACAATGCCTTCGGGTGGGCAGAGGAGGGGGAGGGGGCTGAGAATGTTGGTGGCGGGTGACGAGAGGCTGACGGCGGTTAGGTCTTTTTGTGAGCAGAGCATAGTGACACGAAGCTGGCATTAAATGTCTATGCAACCACTTTCATCCTCATTGGACCTTGTGGCTGCAAGATTTGAAAATTATTTTTGATAAGTGTGATTATGATAAATTAATTTTCATTAATCGTAACTAATTATTTGTCATGAAAAATAGTATATGCCGATATAAATTGTTATCGGCAGTAAGCATGCTTGTCTATCATAAATTGCATATGAATTTATAGTTTCATCATGAATTTATGACACAAATTATTATCAGGGTTTAAACCTAAAACTGCCATGGAGTATGGAATATGGATCCTAGTGGCGTCATGTATTAGAGATATAATTAGTCTATGATATCATATTTCTCATGATGGATTAGTCATGTAACAATATAGTTTTAAAAGCTCTCCCAATTACTAGATAAAACTCTCTCTCTCTCTCAAATTCTGCATTTATCTCCAACATTTTGCAGAGAGGGAGAAGACCTCACATGATGTCTTCCTCATCTAGTTTACCTTTAAGGTACATGTGTTACATCTTGGGTGGAGATCAATAATCATCGAACACATATGATTCTTACAAAAATAGAAAATACACAAAATTCTGCCCCATTTTTAATTCTGCTTGCTCTCTTGGTGTGCACCAAACCAGGATGACTAGGTACCTCTGAGTTATGTTTTTAAAACGGGTTAATTGAATACACACCACCGTTCTTTTCTGATTTTTGACCCACACCACCACTCATTCGGTTATAGGAGTCACACCATTATAATTTTGTCAGTATTTGAACCACACCATTCTCTACATCTTTTTGGCTGATGGACCCACATGCAGAGCACCGTAGATTCGTATGGACTAAAATGCCCTCCTGCAACTCTCTCTCCAACTCACTTACATGTGGGGCCCACATGTCATCTCCTTCCTCCCTCTCTTCTCCGATTCACCTTCCGTGGTGCCTCGTCGCACCCAACCGTGGTGCAGCCACGGCCGCTAAGCAGCAGCAGGTAACGCGGCTTGCGATCCCGGCTCAAACGGCAACGGCGGACCCCCGCGTCAAGGAGTGAGGCAGAGGAGGTCTTTAGACGCTTCTCCTCCCTTCCAAATTCCAATACGTACCTGGAGGAGGCAGTTTCGAGCGGATTTGGAGGGGGTTGGTCGCCGCTGCTCATCGCGAGGAGGGAGCCCGGCCGCATGACAGCAGGACTGCGGGAGCCCGCTTGCCGGCGCTCTGTGGCGGCCACGGTCAGCAGCGGCCATGGTGGCGCCCGCAACCAGCCCTGGCCAGGCTGCCGCCCTCAGACCCCGGCCGGCCATGGCGCCACCGCCGCCACACGCCTCATCCGCCTCCCGCTTGCCGGCGTCTGGCACCGACGAGGGGGCTTGCCCTACAGCCCCTACCGCCGCCCCTTTCCGTTGGTCAGAGGAACGAGGAAGGAGATGAACAGAAGTCTGGAGGAAGGAGATGACATGTGGGTCCCGCACGTCAGTGAGTGAAGACAAAATAGATGTACGAGGGAATTTTAGTCCATACGAATCTACGACGCTCTGCATGTGGGCCCATCAGCCAAAAAGACGTAGAGAGTGGTGTGTTTCAAAGATTGGCGAAATTATAATGGTGTGGCTCCTATTGCCGAAAGAGTAGTGGTGTGGGGTCAAAAATCAAAATATAACGGTGGTGTATCCGATTAACCCTTTTAAAACAGGGCACTCGATACGTACGAGGGCACCCGATACGTACATACAAAAATCTGGGCAACTCCCATTTTATTTATGTCCTCTCTCCTCAACTTTAAGCATTTTCATTTAGAAACAATTCAATCAGACTCACTGTCAACCCCAAGGCCATAGAGATTATAGAATTAAGGAGATTATGTGAATATTTTGTCACATGGAGCAACAGATTCACGACCTTATAGAATTAGTCGAAAACAATTTATTCAGGCTAGAATTAGGGCCTCTTTGGATCATTAAGAAAAGTATACAAAATGAAGAGGTGGCAATTGTGTAAGAAACAAACAATTGTTTTTGGAGGGGGTTCACTCATGTTGAGGAAGAATACAACACAACTTAACAAAAGGTCAAAAGGCACAAAGAGTTAGATTAGATTTCATACCCAATTCTTAAAAAAATGGATGACACAGTAAAGTGAGAGTAGCGAGCACAATGCACCGTGGTCATGTTTTGCATTTAGCGTTGCAACTCACAAGTCACATGTGAGTATTGCGGGATGCAAAATCATTCCATGTCATCCGTGTCTTGATACAACGATGAATACCCTAAGGCCAGTCTCAGCGGAAGTTTCATGGACACAATTATCTAAAGTGACACATCATATAAAGGATGTTTGAAACTATGATGAAACATCATCTCTCAATGCAAAGTTTCATCTCTTGTTATTCCCTATGCTATATGCAAGACACAAGCTGTCTAGGTAACTGCGTAGAGAGGGTTTCATTAGGGCAGTCCCAACCCTCCAACTAGGATAGTTTCTATAACATTAATTAGATTGCCACGTAGGACCTTTAGCTTATGTGGCACTGTATTAAATAAGAAAGAGAGTAGAGAGAGGAAGAAACCGGGTCTTGCATGAGACCCAATGTCTACACGAGAACCTATGCACTAGACACTATCAAACTTTGCATTGGGGAGATGATGGTTTCTTCATGATAGATAAAGAGTAAATATGATTGGTAGAGAGGAGAGATGATGCATTTATTAACAATCCACATCAAGAAATCATGGGTTGTGGGGTGTAGTTTCTATAGTGATTTCTTACTTATGTGGCGACATGGAAACTACCCATAGACTCTATGGGTTGGGACTGCCAACCCTCCAACTAGGATAATTTCCATAGCATTAACTAGATTGCCACGTAGGACTTTTAGCTTATGTGACACTGTATTAAATAAGAAAGAGAGTAGAGGGATGAAGAAACTGGGTCTTGCATGAGACCCAATGTCTACACGAGAACCTATGCACTAGACACTACCAAACTTTGCATTGGGGAGACGATGGTTTCTTCATGATAGATAAAGAGTAAATATGATTGGTAGAGATGAGAGATGATGCATTTATTAACAATCCACATCAAGAAATCATGGGTTGTGGAGTGTAGTTTCTATAGTGATTTCTTGCTTATGTGGCGACATGGAAACTACCCGTAGACTCTATGGGTTGGGACTGCCCTTACCACGAAATCCATTTCATTTCTTTCTTCATTAATACACTGCCACATCATAAAAATAGTGACATGACAGTCTATTTAATGCCTATAAAACTCTCACTAAAACTGGCCTAATGATATCGTTGGATAGGTTGTACCCTTAATGTGGGTCATAACATTAGTGAGAGGCTGAGAGCTACGGCGCTGCGCCTATCCTGAGAAGCTCTTGTTCACATTGGCACTTTACTACCTCGATGAAACTATGTCATTTCCTTTATGATCGTCATTTGGTTCAACATGGATCCTGGTTATCAAAAAGAGATAATTATTTGAACGGTATTGCTTTATCACGGGCGTTCGACGCGTCAAAAATTCCGGACGCCACGCTCACCGTTCACGACACGTGACCCAATATCAGCAGATTCACCACCACGGGTCTAGCATATTCCAGACCACCGCAGCCTCAACACGCTAGGCGCACGTCACTCCCCGTCAGGTTTTTTTTTTTTTTTTTTACCGTGGTTGTAGCGGTTGCCACGGTAAAAAAAAGGACCGGTTTAGGTTACCGGTTTACCGGTTAAACCGGTCGGTTAACCAATAGGAGCGGTTAGTTTGTGTCAGTTAGGGGCGGTAACCGGCTCTATTTACGTACCGGACCGGACCGGTTGGCCGGTTACCAGTCAAACCGGGCCGGTTTTGAACTGTTTTTTAACCCTGCTCCCCGTACAATGCCCTCCTCGCTGCTGCTGCCGCCGGCAGCTCTCTCGACGACTTTGCTACGCTCCCAGACAGTGGGGCGTCAGCCCGTGGTGTCCGTCGGCGAGTGCTCCGTGGTGGCCGTTGGCGGACGCGTAGGCAGCGGGAGATGGCGGCACTGCGACGTGCTGCCAAGCGAGCTCCGTGGGGAGCGGCGGACCGAGCCCCTGGCTGACACCGAGCTCCGCGCCCTGGCCGCTGCTGGCCATGTGCGCCGCCCGAAGCTCCTTCTGCGGGGCAGGCTCACCACGCCATGGTTGCCGCTCGATGCTTCCCTAGCCATGGCTATCATCCGGAGCTTTGCTCACAGGCACGCCATGGCTGAGCTCCTCCAGTGGCGCGAGCTCCCCACGAGAACAAGGCCCCCCACGGTGCGATCTCTCCGCGGCCGAGCCCCCTGAGTGGCCCCCCAACGGCGAGCTTGCTGCTGGCCATCCTCTTCCTCCTCCGTCTACTTGTGCAATTCTACTCTTTTTGCTAGGGTTTGCTGCATGTTGTAAAAATATGTTTCGCGTGTTTCATATGTTTCAGAAGAATGTTGCAACTATTTTATGTGAATGTTGCAAAAAATAGATCTGGAGGTTGCGAATGTTGCATATGTTGCATATGTTTCACACGCAAGTTGCAAGTGTTTTATCCGGATGTTGCATTTACATCGAGAGGTTTTGACTGCGGCCGTGCGTGGCTGAGAGTTGGGAACACGCTGTTTTCAATGTTGCAAACGACGACTTTCCATGTTTCAGAAACTGTTCTTTGATGTTGCAATAAGTTTGTTTGAATGTTGCACAAATGTTTTTTCCCTAGTGTTTCAGTTGTTCCCAGCGCATGTGGTAAATGTTTCATGCATCGACGATTGATTTTAGATGTTGCAAACATTGATTTTCTATGTTGCAGATGTTATTTCTTTGATGTTTCACCTGAATAACTCAAAGTCGACTCCTATCAACCTTAGAATGTTGCATAAAACAAGTATTTGACGTTGCGACGGGATTTTTCCTCGCTATTTTTCAAATCTTTCATCGATGTTGCAAGTATAGATTTTTGATGTTTCAGAAGCTGTATTTTGATGTTTCAATCGAGCGTCCGATGAGAAATTTCCCATTGGACATCCGGGCGCTAGCACGCCCGTTATTTGCATCATCTTGATAATAGACGGCATCACAATTTATCTACTCCCTCCGTCCCTAATTAACAGTCGCCGGACAAAAATCTCGGAACCCAATACAGCAGCCAAAAGACCATGCAATCCCTACAAAGGAGGAATGGACATGACAGGTTCGCGTTGTTAATGCTCTCTACTCTCTCCGTGGCACTCTCTCCACTTGTGCATGTGGTTGTCATTAATGCTCTACTCTCTTTTCTCGCTCGGTGTGTTCTCTCTCTACCAATTCTGCTCACGTACAGCTAGCTGCAGAGCAGAGAACGGTGTAGGACGACGATTATTCCGGGACACAGTACTGTAGCTTAGACGACAGTTAATTGGGGACAGAGGGAGTAGTTAGCGTGTGACATTCAAAAAGGTAAACAAAAGAATACAACATTTTTGAATTTAAAATGTCCAAAACTTGGATTTCTAATTACTAGAACATGTAGCGCGCGTTGCGCGCCCTATCGTAAACATAAAATGAATGAATGTGAATTTCAAGACGCAATCAGAGTTCGATAACTATCTTCAGAATCATAATCGTGAATATATTATATCACATAATTTTCATCACGTAGGATATGTATCCTATATTATACTATGATCAACCAAAGATCATAACTGAGCATAAGAACCTGATTGGCACATTAAAATTTAGTAGGAGGTCAAGATATGTTCCACGATAAAGCCAATATATGTTCTAAACTCAAATACAGAATAAATCGACACAAGCAATAAAAAATAACGGGGCAAGAAAATGATCAGCCACATAACAATATAGCATACAGGACAAGTGCCTCAAACTGGTGCAAGCAACGGTAGGAGACCATATTATCACGAAACGATGACGCGGAAGCACCATCCTTGCCATGCAGATCTTTCACCACCAAATGATCATTGTGTAAGAGGCAAATGGATTATATGCTGTCGACAAAACAAAGATAAGCCCACCATATGAGATAAAATCTTATGAGGGAAACCATGCATTTTTAGTATCATTAATACAAAGGATGACAAAGAATCTACGTTCTTTGCAGGACAACAGAGTGCAAAAATATTTTTTAGTAGCACTGATGTGTGGCTAATCGTTTTCGTAAGATGAGGCATATAACCCCAGTCTCATGTGAAATAAAACCATTCCACCAAAAACCTAATGGAGCAAGAAACATAGTCAGATTAAAACCACACATCAATGCATCATCAAATTTATAGCAGCCAATGCTATTATTGTAGGTTTCAGTTTGTCCATTGACATCAGTTATAATGCCAATTCCAAAGAAAAAATAATTTCATGGGAAACCAAGTCACTCTTCATATGAAACTTCAATGCATAAAGCTATTATTCACAACGCCACCACCAAACAGTCATGTTGCAAATCATTGGGACACAGGACTGCAGTTTATGAGAGCAGTTGTCACCTAACATTGTGTTCTAATTAGAGTACATTCTTTCTAATGGGATATTATCCTGCATGCCTTGACCAAAAAAGTATAAGGAGTTCTGTCGTAACGTAAACACTCAGGAAATCTCTTTATCACAAGCAAAATCATAACACAACTGCAAGCATAATCAAACCAAGAACATGAAAATATGCTTGCTTCATGGAAATCTGAACACTTGGATAACCCACAAGCACGTGGATCTAATAAAGACAGGTACTGGAATCATATTCGGTTTTCATAATACCCTTTTATCTAACTACTACCATTTATCCCCAAATAATTCATGCCCCTTTGTTTTCATTTTTCAGGAGCTGCAACTCGCGTTTCTAATAGATTAAGACAGCAGAAAAAAGGCAAGCAATAGACTCATTTACATCTATCTTGCCCAATTTATTGTAGTGTAATCAGCAGCTTTCACAACCCTCTAAGCCGCCCAAGAAAAATAGCACTTAGCAGAGGGGACAAAATTGAGTTCAAGTACTGCAAATTGGTAGAGTTCTCATTGCCTTGTTGCAACCTCATCTACTAGGCATTTCTGGTTGTTGTAGCAGGGTCCAACTTCAACAGTTACAACAGTAAGCAATAGGTTTTAAGACAAGGCATCTAGTTCATAAAAAGCGGGATAACATGTAGCATATTAGCTGTCTGAAGCAATGGATAATGTATCACATACTGACATACACAGCACATGTCCAGACTGCCCCCACAATTTTGTGATGACTCCAACACTAATATAGTAAGATACAACAAGCATACACCATTATGTCCTAAATCCTAATCTTCGCTTATCCCTGGTAAAGCATACACCATGTGCTCCTAATTCCTAAGCCTTGCTCTTGTTTGGTGTGATGTGGCGAGCAACAGAGGCACCAGCGGGGGCCGTAATCGCGGTGGTGCGGGGAAGGGCCAGCTATGATTAAGAAACCCGATCAACTAATAGATTCACATTTAGCGTCTTCCCACAATCCAAAGCAAATCAGGAGTAACAAAAAAGTGGAGGTATGAATATTATGTAGCATTTCACTAAGGGCAGAAGTGGCACCAAACAATCTGGTTCGTCTAGCAAAAATTCTCAAATGGGTTATATGTAGCATTTCACTAAGGGCAGAAGTGGCACCAAACAATCTGGTTCGTCTAGCAAAAATTCTCAAATGGGTTATATATGCAGTAAATAAATAATAAGCAGCCAGTTTGCGAATGTAAAGAGGTTGAGCTGCTTACACCAAGATGATCTGACTAATGAACGACAAAGATTTAGGGTATGGTTACAAACACTGTACATAAACACTGATTAGGAGAATGCTTTTATGTGAATGACCAATTAGCCACAATTGAAATGCTATGATAGTAACCCGTTTTATCTACACAAGGTGACACAGTTTGTATGGTTGGTTGGATTGCTGCACGCACAAGCATACACATAAATTTCAGTTAACACAGCAAGCAAAACAAGATTTGGGTCATTATTAACATTCAGAGTGGATACATGGAAACGAAATCAGCTTAAAGAAAGAAAGAAAAACAAAAGGCACCTTTTGTTTTGGAAGAAATGAGTCCTGTGTTGCATGTTTTCAACCAAACTCTTTGTTTCATCTTTCCAGATGAATTAAGACACCATTGAACCGGTCTTCTCAAAGTACCCATAAAAAGCCATGTGCCTGCGAACACCTGAATTTTCCATTAACCAAATAAAAAAGATACACACACCTAAAGGATGATTCAGACTTTTAGGTCAGCATAAGTTTAAATAAATTATCAGCATGCACAGTGAGGTTTATTTGACCTCAGTGGATTACTTTTTATCTGCCAAATAAATGTTATAATTCTATCAAGCTAAACTCAACTGACTGAGTGAACTTTATCCCATCAAAATTTAATTTCAGTGTATAGCTACCACCACATGAGCAAAATAAACAATAATCTAGAGTGTAGACATTCTTACTGGTTGTATTGTGCATAAAACAAAAGAATTGAAATATTTGTAGGACTGATAACCAAAAGAGACATTTTATCCCAGGATACAGACAAAAATAGATCTGACATTCCGACCACTCCTGCATCCTAAGCTTAGTGAGCCAAGAAGGCATGTAACAATCCAATGTATGGGCATTTTTTATGTCTGCAGTAAAGCTATGTGTCGTCCTTGGACCTCTCTATGGAGTGATTTTTATATCCACCAAAGAAATGTCCTTGTTCTGTTAAGATAATCTTAGCTCGGTGAATAATTCAGACTTTTAGCTGAGAGAACGTAATGAATTTTATCATCAACTGGCACACAAGAGGTTCCTTTAACCTTCCATCAGATTTAATTTCAGTGTACAGTTTTGACTACAGAGCAAAATGAACAAAAATTTTGACATTCTTGTTGCTTCTTCACTGAAAATTTCCAACTCACTATGTAAGGAAAATGGACCTAGTAATAGGCCATTAGTGATTTTGGTGATTGTATGCCAACATCCACCCATGGACTAACGACGTTTGCTAGTGTACAAGATTTAGTCGCATGGATGCATTAGTGATGGACTTGGATGAATCAAATACCAAACAAGGTCATGAAGGCATGCACAAGACTTTTGAAGACCTTAAAGAAGCCCAAGACATCACACAAGAGAAGCCGGAACAAAAACACACGAAGAAACAAAGAAAAAGAGCATAGGACAAATTAACAGTGAGCATAGGATGATACGGTGCTATTGCTCCAGTGCTCATCGGATAAGTCGGTGGTCAGCACAGTCAAGCCAGCAGGGCCAAGAAAGGACAGAGCACCGGATGATTCGATGGTTGAGTCATGGACCAGCGAATGAATCGGTGGTCAGCGCGGGAGATGGCAAAGTCAAGTTTGAATGGAGCATAGGATGGTCCGATGCTATGTCAAGATTACCAGCGGATGAATCGTGGAACAGTGGCAGGCCATAGATGCATTACAAAGGACAAGGAGCACCGAACAGTTCGATGGTACAAGACATGGACCAGCGAATGTGTCGGTGGTGTCGGCTCGGCTCGAGATCGGCTCAGATTCGGCTCTGGCAGAAATATGCATAGCATCGATTGATCCGATGCTACCTTGGCACCAGCAGCGAATCAGTCGGTGGTAGGTTCATAGCCAACGGCCAGTGCAACGGCTAGTTGGGAAAATTGCTCCGGTGCAATGCGTCGGTGCTCAGCGAATGAGTCGGTGGTCACGCAGAAACTTGGCCGTTGGAGCAACGGCTAGTTCATGGACTTGGGGCTATATATACCCCCTTGGCCGGCCATTTGAAGGTGCTTGAGACTTGGGGAAGCTATTGTGAGTTGCTCTACTCATTTGCAAGTGCTCATTCCACCAAAGTGCTTAATAGAAGATCTAGGTGATTAGCATAGAGCTTAGTGCTTGATTAAGTGCTAGTTAGACCTTTTAGCGCATTGCTTTAGGTGTTAGCCTAGAGTTTAGGCGAGGTTTGCACACCTCTTTCTATCGGTGCTTGCGCGCACCAAGAGTTGTAAGTATCGGGGCTTGTAAGTCTTGCGAGACCCTCCAACCGAGTTTGTGGAGTGGCCGCCGTTACTTTGTACTAGGGAGGTGAGGCCCTAGGCATTTGCCGAAGCTCAACCAAGTGGAGGCGGCGAGGAGCATCCGGGAGAGGCCAAGCGGAGACCCACTCGCGTGTGGGGAAGTCCCGTAGGCTATCCTACGGAGTGACTCGACCGGGGAGTTCATGCCCTTGCGCGGGCATTCCCTTTGAGAGGGGCTCCAACAACGAGGACTAGTGGAAAGCCGTGGCTTTCCGACACCTCGGGATACATCGCCGTGTCGGGAGTTTGCTTACTCTATCTCTTTACATTCCGCATTACTTATTGCACTACTTTCCGCTTTTACCTTTCCTAGAATTGCCATGTGTAGTTGCTAGGATTGGAACCTAGGGTGCAAAACTTTTAGCGGTAGAGTTAGCAACACATAGAAAAACCTAGTGCACATTTAGATAGAAATTGAAATAGGTTTTTATATGTGCTCCTAGCCGTAGTTTTTAGATTACCCTAATTCACCCCCCCCCCCCTCTTAGGGTGTCACGGTCCCTTCAATTGGTATCAGAGCCGGAGGCTCGTATTTGGACCATTGGCTTCACCGCCAACGAGCAAAATGACATCCGTAGAGATTGGGAGTGATGTAGGAAGGCCTCCACACTTTAACGGCACAAACTACCCCTATTGGCAAGTACGTATGTCTTGCTATCTAGAAGCTAGAGGGCTAGATGTTTGGAGAGTGACGGAAAAAGGGATGAAGCCCCTTTCCCGGCCGGACAAACCCTCAAAGGCCGATTTGAGTGAGTTACACCTCAATGCCATTGCTAGAAACTCAATTCTTGAATCTCTTAGCATGGAGGTGTTTAATAGAGTTTATGACCTTAAAACCGCTCATGAAATTTGGACCACACTTAAAGAGCTTCATGATGGTTCAAGTGACGTTAGAGAACAAAAATATAGCTTGCTCAAAAAGGAGTTTGATGATTTCAAAATGTTTCCTTATGAATTAGCTAATGACATGTACTCACGATTAAATGTTATTGTCAATGAGCTCAATTCATTAGGATTGACCAAGCTATCCGAAGGTGACGTCACAAGAAAGATCATCTCCGTTCTTCCAAAGGACAAATATGCTCAACTTGTCACCTATCTTCATGTCAAAGGAAAATTTGATGAGATGAAGCCTACAAAGGTGTTGAACAAGATCACCGCTCATGAGATGACTATGAAGATCACCAAAGACCCTCCACCTTCATCTTCAACTCAAAAAGTTGCCTCATCAAGCCAAGAAGAGAAGAAGGACAAGGAAGAAAAGAAAGCATCTTCCAAATCAAGAAAGAAGTCTCATGAGCAAGCATCCAGTTCAAGTTCAAGCTCAAGTGATGCTTCAAGCTCAAGTGATGAAGATAGTAAGGATGAAGAAGAAGAAGAAGAAGATGAAGCTAGTAGTAGTGCTCCCTCGGATGAAGAAGTCAAAGAACTCATGATAGGAGTAACAAAGCTACTACGGAAGCTAGAGAAGCATGGGATCTCCATGAGCAAGATTCCTCACCACTCCAAGATGAAGGAAACCAAGAAACATAGATGTCTTGGATGTCGTGAGAAGGGCCACTTCATTGAATTTTGCCCACTCATGGAGGAGAGACGCAAGCGACAAAGAAAAGAAAGAAGGGAGAAGAAGAAGAAAAGCAAGGAGGCCCTCATTGGGATAGGACTTGATCAAGTCAACAAGAATGCCGGTTGGGATGCACCTAGCTCAAGTGATGAAGACAACCGGCGCAAGTCAAGGTCCTTCTTGCCATCATCAAGCTCATCGCATATTTGCCTTATGGCCAAAGGTATGAGTGATAGCGATGTAAGTGATGATGACTCTTCTTCTTCCATTGATGAGCTTGCGGATCTTGTTCGTAGTCAAGAGGTAGCTATAAACCAATTGCTTTCCCAAAACAAGGTCCTCAAAGAAAAGTTGGCTAGCTCATCAACCAATTATCAAGAATTGGCCGAAAAATTTGATATGATCTTAAATGAGAATGATGAGCTAACATCTAGAATTGAGAGCCTTGAAAATGCTAAAACTACCTCTCACATTGCATCCACATCTTTATTTGATGAAAAACCTAAAATGGATGCATCTACTTGTTGCATTGATTTAATTGATGAATCTTGCTCACCATCTTGCAATGAGAATGTTGTTATAGAAAATTGTGATGATCTCATTGCTAAAGAAAATGATGAGCTCAAGCAAGAAGTAGAGAAGCTCAAGAAGGACTTGTCAAGCCTTAAGAAGAAAGGAAATGGCAAGAGTAGCAAGAAGCAACCTCCTCAAGATAACCGTCCAAAGATGGTGAAGAAGCTTGAGAAGGGCGAAACCGTGACTTGCTACTCATGCCATCAAGAAGGCCACAAGTCCTATGAGTGCAAGAACAAGAAGAAAGGGGAAGAGAAGAAGAAAGTCACCTCCAACACCAACACTAAGCCTTACTTAAAGGTTGACAAGAAGAAGAGCACACCCTATCTACTAAAGAAGAAAGATGACAAGGTGGTGGCTCACATGATCAACAAGCAAGGCAAGGGGTGGAACAAACCTATTTGGGTGCCTAAGGATATCATCTCTACCATGAAGGGCACCAAAAAGGTTTGGGTTCCAAAGGCAACTTAGAGCCCGCGGGACTCGGGAGGATTTGGAGACTTGGCTACAAAAGTAAAGCATTTCAAGCTAAAGCCAAGTATCTCAAGATTTGGTGTAAGTTGAAAATCATTTCAACACATACCCGAATCCTCCCATGCATAGCTAAGGAAACTAGATTTAAATTCATGCAAATTCAATTAGCATCTAGTTCCTATGCTTGTCTAGGAGTGCATGTGCATAATTTAATTCAATTGCATTGCCTAGAGTAATCGTTCATATGGTAGGTTGCTTGTGTTTCTCTCTAACCCATGAGCAACCTACATGGTTTATTAGTTGTAGGAAAATGGCACTAGATTTTATTTTATATATTTTGTGCCAAAATTACAAGCCAAAAGATACTCCCAATGTCGTTATTGAGTAGTGCATGTCTCTCACAAGTAATTCAAATACTTGTATGCACACATTTAGGGGGAGCTATCTTATGGTTTGTGATTTTGAGACTAACAATGTTTGCAAGCCTATCATGTGTGTAGTCTCACGTTGCACGAGAAGAACCCCCGGAGATAAGCAAGCTTCTAATTTCAATTGGATTATCATTCAAATTGGTATCTCTTGTTCTCAATTGATATCATTTTTTTTTGAAATTTATTTAGAGCTATCTCCATGCATAATATAGATTAAACTCCTCATCTTGTCTTAATTGACTAGTTGTGCATATGATTTGCCATCCACCATATGTATGCACACACTTAGAGGGAGCTTAGTCTATGTTATGTGAGTTTCATGTTCATGATCTTGATTGCCTTCCACATCCAAAAGATCATGATCGATGAAACTCTCCCTTGTGTTTTTAATATCTTCCTTTTCGGTGTTTGATTCCAAAGGGGGAGAATTTTAGTGACCAAAGCAAGTATACCTTAAGGGGGAGCCGTCCTAAAGCAAGAACCTCAACTTGAGCATAGGAAAATTGTAAGATTTCAAGCTTGGGGGAGATTGCAAGAAAAAAACTTGGTCCAAGAAAGGGAGAAAAGTGGCATTTGAGTAAGGGGGAGCCTTATGACCAAATGATCAAATGGGGGATTCAAAAATTCAAGTTTTCAAATTGGTAAGTGCAAGGTATGGTTTCAACTTGATTTCATTTGCATATTTCAATTATCATATGTTCTTGCTCTTGCATTGCATCAAAGCAAGTAGTGGTTAGTTTATTTTTATTTATTTTTGCTTGCTTTGGTTGTGTTGGCATCAATCACCAAAAAGGGGGAGATTGTAAGGAAAATGGACCTAGTAATAGGCCATTAGTGATTTTGGTGATTGTATGCCAACATCCACCCATGGACTAACGACGTTTGCTAGTGTACAAGATTTAGTCGCATGGATGCATTAGTGATGGACTTGGATGAATCAAATACCAAACAAGGTCATGAAGGCATGCACAAGACTTTTGAAGACCTTAAAGAAGCCCAAGACATCACACAAGAGAAGCCGGAACAAAAACACACGAAGAAACAAAGAAAAAGAGCATAGGACAAATTAACAGTGAGCATAGGATGATACGGTGCTATTGCTCCAGTGCTCATCGGATAAGTCGGTGGTCAGCACAGTCAAGCCAGCAGGGCCAAGAAAGGACAGAGCACCGGATGATTCGATGGTTGAGTCATGGACCAGCGAATGAATCGGTGGTCAGCGCGGGAGATGGCAAAGTCAAGTTTGAATGGAGCATAGGATGGTCCGATGCTATGTCAAGATTACCAGCGGATGAATCGTGGAACGTGGCAGGCCATAGATGCATTACAAAGGACAAGGAGCACCGAACAGTTCGATGGTACAAGACATGGACCAGCGAATGTGTCGGTGGTGTCGGCTCGGCTCGAGATCGGCTCAGATTCGGCTCTGGCAGAAATATGCATAGCATCGATTGATCCGATGCTACCTTGGCACCAGCAGCGAATCAGTCGGTGGTAGGTTCATAGCCAACGGCCAGTGCAACGGCTAGTTGGGAAAATTGCTCCGGTGCAATGCGTCGGTGCTCAGCGAATGAGTCGGTGGTCACGCAGAAACTTGGCCGTTGGAGCAACGGCTAGTTCATGGACTTGGGGCTATATATACCCCCTTGGCCGGCCATTTGAAGGTGCTTGAGACTTGGGGAAGCTATTGTGAGTTGCTCTACTCATTTGCAAGTGCTCATTCCACCAAAGTGCTTAATAGAAGATCTAGGTGATTAGCATAGAGCTTAGTGCTTGATTAAGTGCTAGTTAGACCTTTTAGCGCATTGCTTTAGGTGTTAGCCTAGAGTTTAGGCGAGGTTTGCACACCTCTTTCTATCGGTGCTTGCGCGCACCAAGAGTTGTAAGTATCGGGGCTTGTAAGTCTTGCGAGACCCTCCAACCGAGTTTGTGGAGTGGCCGCCGTTACTTTGTACTAGGGAGGTGAGGCCCTAGGCATTTGCCGAAGCTCAACCAAGTGGAGGCGGCGAGGAGCATCCGGGAGAGGCCAAGCGGAGACCCACTCGCGTGTGGGGAAGTCCCGTAGGCTATCCTACGGAGTGACTCGACCGGGGAGTTCATGCCCTTGCGCGGGCATTCCCTTTGAGAGGGGCTCCAACAACGAGGACTAGTGGAAAGCCGTGGCTTTCCGACACCTCGGGATACATCGCCGTGTCGGGAGTTTGCTTACTCTATCTCTTTACATTCCGCATTACTTATTGCACTACTTTCCGCTTTTACCTTTCCTAGAATTGCCATGTGTAGTTGCTAGGATTGGAACCTAGGGTGCAAAACTTTTAGCGGTAGAGTTAGCAACACATAGAAAAACCTAGTGCACATTTAGATAGAAATTGAAATAGGTTTTTATATGTGCTCCTAGCCGTAGTTTTTAGATTACCCTAATTCACCCCCCCCCCCTCTTAGGGTGTCACGGTCCCTTCACACTACATAACACTGAGTCTATAAAACTTCAAAACTTCATTTCGGGCTGAGCGGACTCACTGAGAATTAATTATGGGAGAAATTAGTACAGAAATTTTCTTATATGAAGAATATGCAGGCACACATTTTATCAAACACATATAGTGCGCGTGCTAAGCTATCAACCACTCTACTCTGCATGTTGGCTATACACAAGTCCAAGACTCTATACAATCACTGTATGTACATGCTATGTTCGAATGAGATCCTTCTAATGGAACTGGAAAGCTAATCACATAATGCTTACTAAAAGAACAGAAACACTAATGCATTCGGTGAGAAATAAAGGTGGAGCTACCTTATGTACCTATCCACCTACCTCATGAGCAAGACTGATTTTGCTGGTTAACCTTCCCCCTGCCTGATTTTGCTGACAAGCAGCGGAACCAAAAAATAAAGGAACAATCATGAAGAGAGAGCGAGGTAGAGAACGAACTAAAGCTGCAGCAATTTCTGACCTCAAATCTGCAGTAGGAAAGAGGCAGCAGCATCGAATCTAAAGAGAGACAGAGTGATGCATCCCTCTACGCAAATTTCCTCTCAAAACATCCGCATGACTGTACACCTTCCCTAAATCACTGCATCTCCAACCAATCAAAAAGTTTTAACCCTAGCCAAGATACATCACGCTGCTGAAATGAATCAGAACGCAGGGAAGGAGATAGAACGGGAGGTGGGCAGGCTTACGGAATGGTAGTCGTGGAGGCGGGGTGGGTGTATCTGCGGGTGTCAACCTCCTCGCCGACATTTTCATCCAGCCCTTGCTGGTGCTGTGGCGGTGACTGCTAGAGGTGGAGGCCTCGACGCCACGCCTCTCGCCGGCCGCCGCGGAGGATGCGGGGGACCGGAATCTGGTTCCATGCCGCTGGGCGCAACCGTGGGCCTAGGACCCTTGCGGGTCGCGCGCCTCCGCGGCCGCCGTGCGACGAGGGAGGCCGCGCGCCTGCGTGCCCAGGCCGGCCCCGCGCGGGCCTTGAGCTACCGTGTGCCAAGGCCGGCCTCGCCGGGCCGCGCACCGAGGCCCCCGGAGCTAGGGTGTCGGCGTCGGATCTGGATACCGCGGAAGGCAAGTAGCGTGGCGCCGGCAGCGGAGTAGTGGACGACGGTAGCGGAGGAGAGGAGCGATGGATGCAGGTGGGGAGGGAGAACCGGAGAAGGAGAGGGGAGGCGGCGACGAAGAGGTGGGAGAGAGAGCGCGGCGGCGGGGAGGAGAGAGGGAGAGAGAGAGAGCGCCATGGGGTGGAGGGTGACTGTGAGGGGTTAGGGTTCGGGCTGCGAGGTTTGTTTTGAAAATTTGCCTAGCAGGGGTTTTATGTAAACATGACAGCTTTCCTTTCTTCGAGTCTAAATAAACTTTAAGATGAGGGTCTGATGAGAAATATACAAACGAGGTTTTCATACGGGCTGGACAGATGGGCTGAGTTGTGATTATTAGAAAATACAAGGACTTTTTTGCAAAATAGCCTTCCCCGCGAGCAGGGCTGCGCGGAGGCACGCGAGGCAGCGCTGAACGCCACGTCGGCCGTGAAGTGCGGGGAGGGCAGGAAAACCCAGCTGCTTTTAATAAACCCGATTCTTCCCCAACTGTTCTGCCCAAAACCAAACAACCGAAGTTGAAAAAGAAGATCAACACCGAACCCACCGTCGCCTTTCCCCTCCTCCCGGTCGCGGAGTCGTCGTTCCTCGTCTTCGGTACTCGCGCGCGCCAGCTCACTGCCTCCCTTCTTCCCTCCCCATTCACCCCCAGATCTTCCTCCATCCCCTCCCGCAGAATCCCAGATCTCTCCCAGCCCCGAGCCCGGAGCTCCGGATCCCTAGCGCCGCCGCGGGTGCCAAGGCCGCGGGCGTCGCCATGGGCATCGTCTTCACGCGGCTCTTCTCCTCGCTCTTCGGCAACCGCGAGGCCCGTATCCTCGTCCTCGGCCTCGACAATGCCGGCAAGACCACCATACTCTGTAAGTACCGCCCCGCCCTCCTGCCCCCCTTCCCGTCCCCGAAATCTCCGCGGCACCGCACCGGATCTGCGGCACCATTCGGCGAGGGTTCCTGATTCTGATCCGCTCTTGTATTTTTTTGTTCGTCTTCGCAGATCGGCTGCAGATGGGCGAGGTCGTCTCCACGATCCCGAGTGAGTTCCGGTTCTGATTTACCGACTCTGCCTGTGCATTGTTCTTGTTGGGTTGCGGGGTTGGTGGACTTATGTGATGGCGTGTGTGTATTGCTGCAGCGATCGGGTTCAATGTGGAGACGGTGCAGTACAACAACATCAAGTTCCAAGTCTGGGATCTCGGTGAGTTGCTCAGATCCTGCCACTATCTTTTGCATCCGGATTGATCATCGGCTGTTTAGATGGATATCTATGGGCAAATATAAGTGCAATTTCAAACCAAAACTAGGATAATGTTATGTGAGCTGGGCAATCGTAACTGAGCAGGATTGACCTATCTAATGCTGGTTCCGAGACAGACAATTGAAAATTGCACCCCCATTTTGTATGCTTGGATAGAATGTCGAACTATAGTCAACCAATGCATGCTCACAGCTGTATGCAAGTAGCTGTTTCCATCTAATAACGTGGCTGTTTTTGCATCTTGCCACGGCATCACGTTTGAAGCCAGGACCACTTTTCCTAGCATTAAGCTGTACGCTACTTTGAACCTGTCAGTGGGTCCCAACTTTGCATGCTTGTTTGCTAGCCTCCATTTGTGCTACTGCTACCCAAGCTAGCATGTTATCTTAGGATCAACCTTCCAGATGTAAAAACTTTGGGCTTGTTTTCGTGTTAAAGTTTTGAAGACCCATTATTCTTGTGCTTTTGTCTAATATATGAATCACTAATTTGTACTGCTTATCCATTTTGGGTATGTTTTCTGGGGAAATAAGGTGTTCAAATTTCAAAATGTCTGATATAGTGCTTGCATACCTTAGTTCACACTTCAGAGAACTGTGTTATTGTTTCTACATTCTGGTGCATTATCATAATGGTACACTACGATGTAAATACTTTGCATTTGACTGCAAGGGCATGCTAATATCGTGGGTTAGTTTGAACATGTTTGGTACTAGCATCTAGCACTCATAAGGGATACCCAATCTTATGCAGTGATACTTGGGCTCTTGTGCAAACACAACTGTAGAAATGAAGGAAAGACAGTGTAAAACAGTCAAGTTGAACTAAGACAGAGTAAATGGACATCATTAATAATTTAATACAAAAATGATGCTAGAATATATTTCGTGGTTCTTTTGCGAAATAGCATGATGCTTTTACAGGTGCATAATTATAGCCATGCAATATGCATCATTTTAGTTTCTTTGTCACTGTTGTATTGGACCCCAGCCTCTGCACATTTATGTGCAGGAAAGGCTGTGTGCTAAACAACCTGCCCCCAGACCCCGCATAGTGCGGGAGCCTACGGCACTGGGTACGCCCTTTTTTTGTTGTATTGGAATAAATAATTACTGGACCTGCCCCCGCCAGGATTTGGGGTTCAGAAGTTTAGGATAATTGAGGGAGAGTGAAACCTAACTAGCTTGGCTTGATGCTTGATGTTTGAAACTTGTGTATGATTCTAATCTTGTATGGAATTGGCTCTATCCTTATGAAGTTAGGATTATGAACAAAGAGAATATTTGTAGTGTCATTACCATTTAACGTTACATGTAACTACTTGTCTTTGTTTTAGTTTATGCTTGATGTGAAGTCTTGCACAAAAATTGCAATGAGAACTGAAATTGCAGCCTAACAGCATGCTTACTGTAGACTTTTGTCACCTTTTTGTTACCATGGAAACATTTTTTGGCTAGTGCAATGTAGTTTACATGCTGAGTTTTGGCACATCAATATTAATATCCACATGCGAGAATATTTCCTCATGTTTCATGAATTGTACAGTTGTGCCAGATTTATCACTTGTGTTGTCACAGTTAACTTCCTAGTGCCATTTTTAATCTTTGTTGGTATTTTTGTTATCGTTTGGTCCTTCAAAATATCCATCTTTCTGTATTAACACCAACTTTCTTCTCAACAGGTGGTCAAACAAGCATCAGGTACTGACTCCTTATGATCACTGTTTAACTCTTGAAGTCATTTCTATCGCAAATAGTATTAGTCCATTTATTTGCCGATGGAAAACAGCCCTAACTGAAGTATTCCACTACCACCTTTTCATTTTTTATCATCTGTAAGTAATTGGTGGAGAAATAACTTAACTATACCCTGTCACTTCAGTTCCATAAGTAAAGTCATGAGCTGTAAAAGCATATATGTTTAATGAAGAATAAGCTTTTTTTTTCTAAGGTAGAGCTGTAAAGAATAAAGATTATTTGACCGAGCAGAAAAAATATCTTTCATACTTTAGCTTTTAAAATGGAGCCTGTCCTGGGGTTACCTTGTGCCTGACTGCCTGTCATGGATGCCAATGCCATACTTTGTTGATCAATTCTTGTCAACATTAATCATTTCATAATTCGGTGGCACAACATATATGACATATTTGTGCGTAGTACAGTGGGTAGGCAATGGAAACTAGTCCAAATGAAGGATCTGATTGGTCTGTAAAACATGGTCTGGTTGCTAGTAATTATGGTATAATTTTCTGTAAAATGTGAACCAAGATATGGTACTCTATACAAAGGAGCTCCAATGCACGATGCTTACTGTTGCTGATAATCTGTTTTTGTACTCTTTTTCATGCGAGTCTTTTTAGGGGGAAAAACCCCTTTATGGCCCTACAATTACTGTAGTAGTTGTAAGTGTTGGAACAATCATTTATGGGTATATCATTTATGGTGTGGCATGAATTTTCTTGAAGCTTGATACTCGTCATGGGTTTCTTGGAGAGACTGACATGTCAACCAGTTTGGATTTCATTGCTTATTCCGTGTCATTCAAATATCAAAACTAGAAACAATTACTTGGCACGATTATTTTAGATTTTTCTCCATGAAGTAACACATTTCATTTTCCATCAATATCTTTGTCGTGTGTGCATTTCCAGGCCATATTGGCGGTGCTATTTTCCAAACACCCAGGCTATCATATATGTTGTTGATTCAAGTGATACGGATAGGCTTGTAACAGCAAAGGAAGAATTCCATGCCATCCTAGAGGTAATGCCCAACGCATGATGACCTCTCATTTCTACCAATCAGTTGGATATTCCTGGCCTTATTTGATTGAGAATTAACATGTCTTGCCATTATCTCAGAAGAAATGAAAAGGTTAAAACATTTTCACCAATCGATGCGATGATTATTCACGCTGATTGCAACACTGTAGCTTGTGATTTGTTGATTCCTTTAGTTGATGCCGTATGCATGTATATAATGCAATGCATTTCAAGGCAGTGAATAAATTTGCTGAACGTTAGAGATTGTCTGGCCATTCTCTATTCTTTTATTTGTAAACTGAACCTGCTTTAGGTAAGTTCCTCTGATAGAAGTAACAAGAATCTTTTGTTCATCCATTCATAATCTGACAACAGAACAAAGAAGCAATTCATACTAGTGGAATTGGTTGTGCTCTATGTTAAATGGATTCCCAATACAGATACATGATCTCTTGAAACAAATGATAAATCAAGGGGAGTAAATATGATATTAGTATATGTAGGAATGAAAAGAAATGTAAAAGATAAAGGTCTAAGAGTCACAACATAGTTCACACAGTGGAAAAATGATGTATTTTTGGCTAGTGAATGCTGTAGGAGGGCGGTACAATTTTGGGTGGTTTAGTGCTGTTGTGTGTGTGTCAGAAGCATCGAGGTACCCAATTAGTGTCTGATGCAGTGATACTGTTACTGGTTTGTAAGGTTAGGGCAGCATGGGGGTAACATGTGTCATGCCGTTTGATATAGTATCACATTAGTATCATTTCATTTGTAGAATATTCCACTACTTTGTTTACTCTAATTCTAAATCCCATACTTGATCTGTTAGTAATTTAGCATTTGGAACTTGAAATACTACCCAGTGTCAGTGTGCCTTTAAACCTTATGCAGGACTCCGATCTTAAGCATACTTCACAGAAAGGGTAGTTTTCTTTTTCTGAATAAGAAGAGCTAGTGTGTGCAATTTGCTTATTTACTGATTTTGTACATGACTTATTTGGCAGGAGGATGAGCTAAAAGGTGCTGTTGTCCTTGTATATGCAAATAAGCAGGTAAAAAGAGACGTTTCGATTTTTATTGTCGTGGATTTGGTACTTTTCATGATTATCATAATTAAATTGCATGCATAGATTTCTTTGCATGTGGCCTCGTGAATGTTGATTCACTCAGCACTTGAACACATGGGAAAAACGCTACCTTTTGACTTAGGCTGTACTCCTTTCAGTATGAAGTGTACTTTGTTTTTGTAATATGATTGTCTTTTTTCTACTATACTGCTTTTATTATGAGGCTGCATTATATGTTGGAGTCATTGGTCATCAATCCATACAGCGTGCAAACTCTTATCTAATTGTTTAAAAGATTTATTCTGTAGCTGCCTACCTGGTATGTTCACTGTTGAACACGATGACACTCGTATATCCAGAAGGCATTTGCTTTGAGTTGTGCGTGTTACTTGTTCCCTGTAGGCAGTAGCTACAGTTTGCTGTATCATGTAGTTTTTTGCATTTTGTCTGACATGTCAATTGTTTTCATGCAGGATCTTCCAGGCGCACTCGATGATGCTGCCATAACAGAGTCATTAGAGCTCCACAAGATCAAGAGCCGCCAATGGGCGATTTTCAAAACATCTGCCATAAAAGGAGAGGGGCTTTTTGAAGGTTTGGATTGGTAAGTCGCGTGAAACTATCCTGTGCTAAATGGTGTTTATGGTTGACAATCTGCTAAGACCACTAGTGGCTAAATGTCTTTAATAAAATCATTTATGTTAGCATGGATACAAGTCTTCCCTCTTTTTAAGTGGTGGCTGTCCTGTCCATGTCCTATGATCCAGGCTGCAACTCTATCCAATAATTCAAAATCAAGCTAACACATTTACTTCTTGATCGGGACACACGGAGACATAATTATAGGAAGCAAGCTTATGTGAATCTGGTTTTCTATTATTGCAGGCTCAGTAACACACTCAAATCTGGAAGCAGCTAATGTAGGAGCCTCCTTCACCATGAACCATTGCTGGATGGTAAACAATAGAGCTGGTGCTATCCTTTTCCTCACAAGTCAGCGCTGATAATCCCCATTCTCTTTGTTTTAACTCCAGAAGCTCTACACCACCGTCAATTATATGTAAAGTGCTTGCTAAAGTTTTCAGATACTACATTAGATGTACCCTCATACTGAGATCAAGAATACTAGGTCTGTAGAAAATGATGAGCAAACAGTGCCCGTGTCTTTGCCCGTAAATCTATTGGATTGTGACATTTTTCTTCAATGATTAAACGCACCACATTTCTACCTTGTCTTGTCAATGATGAGTCGCACCACATTTCTACCTTATCTTGAGCATCTTTCTTTTTTGTACCTTGTCTTAAGCATCTTTTGCTTCGTCTTAATCAATGACATCGTTACAAATTGTTGCAAATCATAACTGGACGCCTGAGGTTACTCATTTGTACAACAAAATGACATTCAATTTGAAAATAATCTAGATCCTCCCTACATACTCTCAAAAGGGTAAGCATTTTAAAAGTATTTTTGGAGGGTAAGCATTTGCTAACGTTTTTTAAAAAAGGGGGTATTCCTTTTATATGTTGGAACAAAAAATTAGGAGTATTTGGGAATGGAGTGAGCAGGTGCTTTCATGATGGATCCTCCTTCTGGTGCCAGAAAAAGATTTGCAGGTAGGGCCCGGGGCGGCCAGGCTGGCTTTAGCACAACCGATCGCACGAACCCAACTCATCCGCTGACGAGATGAGACAAGGAGACATGCGAATTGACGTCAGCCGGGACGTCACCTGAAAGCAAAGGTCATGCGCTGAACGGCAAGCCTGCTTGTAGTTTTGCACCACAGGCGACTCTTCAACCGTCGTCTCACATCAGAGGCAGTATACTTAACGACTTGTACCATGGAATAAATCGTTTCCCGAAAGGCTAACGTGCCTTTCATGGCAATGTCATCAACAATAGGACACGTGTTGCGCCGATAATTCTTCACAATTGAGTCGAAACTGAGTTTTTTTTCTTCTTCCACCTAGACGTATCTTACAAGCGAATTGCGTAAAATTAGTAAAATTATAATAGTGACGGCTTTTGCTTCTAGATATAATACACTTCTTCCTTTGTAAAGGCCTACATTGGAAGAGGTGAATTGCTCTAGCCAGTTGAAACTGCAACTTAATTCTAATCCTTTGGAGGCCGGAATTGAGTGTTTCCTTCACTAAAAAGAATTCTATCTCATTAGAAGAAGTGTTCTCAACCTTAAAGTCTAACGTACCTATCGCAACAGAGAAATATGTTTGTCCTAAGAGACTCTCCAACTCTTGTCATCTTTATAGTTAGTACATTCACAAATCATGAATGATTGGATTTCTAAATAGTTGATTAATAATATTGGATGGAACACTAGCTGGACAAGGGCCACTGCTGCTAGGTGGGAAATATCTATCCATTGCTGTGATAGCCGAAATGAAGCTGAAGACGACAAAAGACTTGTTAGCGTTATGCCGAAAGGGCAGCAGTAATTGTAATGGGACAGGTCATGTCCTGTTTCTTTGTCTTTTGATAAGCCATGTCCTGTTTCTTTGGAGGCCTCATGTGGCGAAGAGGTAAAAAAGAAGGTTGGAACGTTCTGGAATCAGTAGCGGGGGAGATAAGGCCAACAACAACCTCATCTATCTCCAGTGGAGTGCTCCCAAAAAAAGAAACTCTGAGGATAAGGCGACGAGTGGGACGTGCCGGAAAAGGCAGCCAGCAGTTTGATTACCAGATACTCAATGCCAGTGCTCTTCAAAGAGACAGAGTAAGAAGGGGCGCTAGCGCTACTAGTTCGGTGAAATCCAGCCAACCCTTATCTGTCGGAAATCATGCATCTTCTGATACCCACATGATTCACGAATGATGCCGTTTCCAAATATTTATTTGGTTTATATGTTTATAAAATGTTGTTCGAAAAAAAAATATGTTTATAAAATTCTTCTTTATCGAATGTGTAGGAGAACTGCACGTTTTTATATTTAAAACATCAAAGTATTTTACATTAGATTCTACGTCGCCTCGCTACTGAATTAGTGATCCTCTAGAGCTATATTGCCGAAATATGAAGTTTTTGTTCATGTATGGAATGTCTGATAAATATTAACTTAGCTGGTCACGCTAAACTGACTTACTCGGTATGGCAGTATCATGATATAAACTTTTTTCTTCAAAAGGTTACACATACATTGGTGGCTATTTTATCAAATTCCGCTATTTGCGTATATGGAAGCATTTGTATCTACATTTTTTGTAAAAAAAGGAAAAGCAATGATAGTGAGTCAACGCTAGGTGCTATTTGCGGTGGCGTTACATTTTGCAACGCGCTTCGCTGACGAGCACTTGCTTCCCAAGCAAATCAGCATACCGTGCACCTTCAACCAATCCAAGAGTTCCACACAGCTCTCTCCCCCAAACACACCCGTCGCTCTCGGTCAACGACTTTTTCTCGGTCAAAAAATCTACCTCATGGACGGTTTGCGGCCCAATCAACCTAACAATGAGAAAAAAAGAAATCGTGACTGACCGGGTGCAGTAGGGAAGAAGAGAAAAAGAAGAAAAATGCACCTAGTGCTAATAGCCCACGTCATCTCCAAAGCCTACAGCTCGCGCTAGCTAGCACGTCCGACGCGGCACTAGGCCGGCCGGCTCCCGCGGCCCCCCAGCTGGTTTTCCACCCGGTTCGTTCCGTAGCTTCCGTTCGAACGTTCCAGAAGGACACGTGTCGCGCGGTGGAAGCGGGAGCCCAGAGCGCGTGCGCCGTGAGTGGGCGCGAGCAAGTCAACGCGGGCGACCCCTCGTTGACTTTCAGGTGGCCCTTCCGGGTTCGCCCGCCGATCGAGCCCGCACGCGATTTGTTGCGCGACAGGGATGGGCGCACTAATCCACCCACCCGGTGCGCCCGCGGCTTCATCATCGTTTCACCTTTCTCTTTTAATCTTAATATAACTCTTTGGAAATTATTACTATTCATACTACGTACATTACTTTCACTCTGTGTGTGTTTTTTCACTCACAGTCGTTCAATCATTCATGCATTGCGTCGGGTAAAAGAAAAAAAAACGCCAGCCGCTCCGCACCAAACCAAGGCAGTGGCGGCGCGATAGTTTACTCGGCGAGGAGTAAACAAGTTTATCCGGAGCAGGGCGGTATGTGTGCTTGTTCGCTAATGGTTCGTGTTTGTTTAGTCAGGGCGATTAGGTTATCCAGACCTGATGTTAACTACTAATGGCAAACAAAATCTTTAAACCAATGCGAAGTGGTGGCAATAGTACGTCGGTTAAGCGTATGTTTAATCTGAGCTATAGACCGCTCGTGATAGGTGGGCTGATCGACCTGATTGCCTTGGTTTGAAGAAACTAGCTAGCTACCTGGGCCCCACCACAGATAGTGCTCAAAAACCACCTGTAACCAACTGAAAACAATCACACATGTTCAAAGGCACGCTGAGAGATCCTGTTTACAAGCAGGCTGTACTAACATACATACGGAGTAGTTTCGTGTTCGTTCACATATAAATTTATTTGAGTTCTTCTAGTTATTTATGTAATAGACCATATGTAACTTTAAACTTTCTACTTCTTCTTAAATGATCTTTTTTAGATAGAGGAATATCCGGCCTCCACATCCAGAAATGAGACTTCTTCTAAATGATATGGCAGTGCTTCTGCCTTTGCTTAAAAAAATGTATTTGATTTTGTGAAATTCTTGTCAATTGCAAAGGCACACCATGCCCAATATGAGTAAAACTACTATTATATCTTTCTAACATCTAACACTGTGGTAGATCCATATTGAGCTTAGATTCACGAGCACTTTTGCTCCTCTTGCACGCCATTGCCGTGACGCGAATTATTTTCTTAGGAAGGAAGATCTATCTTACTACTAGCAACATATTTTCTGTCTTGTACGGCAGGATTGAAGAGGTCAGAGCTGAGAAACGAGAGCGTTGCAAAACCGAGTTTGTGGCCACTGCCAACAGCAAACCAACACTAGGCGAGCAATCCAAGCCAAGCATCACCTCACCACCACTCACAGCCCACAGTGTTTTAAATATGCGCGTTGAATTAATGTGCCCGGCGAAAAGCAGAAGGGCCCCACCATAATAACATCCCGGACGATCGCGCACGCCACGTCATCATCAGGATCAATTTCTGCGATTTGTATAGGCCGCGGGCGGGCCCACGTCGGCACAGACCAAGTGGACAGCTCCCCGCTCGCTACCCGTCTGACTAATCTACGCGGAAACTACCGTGTGCACCAGCAACTTCTACATAGGGAAGCTGCGTTCTCAAAGCTGCAACACTAGCATGGAGAGGAGCTATTAGGAGGACGTTTATTCAAGCGTAGTACTCCGTATGCATATTGGTGTCATTCAAGCAATACCCTTAATACTTTGTAACCAACGGTTTTATCAACTATATATATATGCAACCTGTGTTTCAGACTTTCAGGTATCATGCTTGTGTCGGCTGCGGTTGTAGTTGTAGCTGCAAACGCGCAACAGCCGGCAAGCAAAATCTATTGTGTAGTTCAGGTATCATGCTTGTTTCAGGTATCATGCTTGCTGACTGCGGCTTGCAAAAAAAAGATGATTGTGTTCTACTTACCAAATGAACAACATTAATTGGGAGATAATAACGATATCCAAGACAACATAGGCTTGGTGTCACTAGAACACATAAAATTGATGGAATGATGGTGCTCTTGTAAAATGTCGTGTCATAAGCAAATAAGTTGGCCATATCAACATCTTGCTCGATCTCTTCATGCATTGCTTCATTTGTCTAGCATATAATAATAATGAATGTACACATTTAAGTACGTAAATGCTACATGCATACTAACACACATTTGGACTATTCTCATGTGACCTCAAATTAAATAATTCTCAATCACCCTTTAATTAAGCCATATAGTATTCATTGAACGGTCTTGATTGCTTAGCAAATATGCAAGCCAGAAGCCACCACATACCATAAAGCTACCTCAACTCTCTCCATGATCATCTTGATACTTAAAAGATCATGTGTATTTTCAAGCACGGATTCAAAATGTTTAAAATAATAAGAAAAATAAAAATTCACGTGTTTATGCATCATATTCACATATGTACTAACAAAATCATCTTTCCAAATTTCAAAAAATGCTCTTCTGATACAAATACTCAATTATGCCGACTTATGTTTCCTATATATACAATAATTGGAACTGTATGCAATTAATTGTATACCAAACAAATATCTAATTGTCGCTACATATGTAACTATGCTACATAATAACGTGTTAACTCTAGCAAGTGCAGGTCTAGGTTGGCAAGGGAACAAGGGTACCTACCATAGTACACCTACCAATTCCTCCCTAAATTACACGATCTTCTGTCTTAGCTCAAAGTTTTCGCGGCCATTAGAGCTCCACGTGTCCCCCTTAGGCGATTCACCAACTCCACCTTCCCAAGCTCCCGCCTTCGCAATTTCATAGCTTCGTCACTTGACCCCCTCCCTATTAATACAGCTCAGCAGCTCACTTCCATTTCTCACTCCCACAAACAAACGCAAGAAGCTCGAAGAAGCCGAGCGAAGCTCAAGAAGAAGAGGAAAAAAAAACAAGAAAGAGAGGCTCATCAAGGACATGATGGGAAGCGAAGGCAGCACGAGCCCGGCGGCAGCAGGAGGCGCCGCCTGCGCGGTCTGCGGCGGCGCGGCGGCGGTGTACTGCGCGGCCGACGCGGCAGCGCTCTGCAACCCCTGCGACGCCGCCGTTCACGCGGCCAACCTCCTGGCGTCGCGCCACGAGCGCGTGCCGGTCGCCATGGCCGCCGCCGCCGCAGCGGCGGCGTCAGGCGTGTACGACGACCTCTTCGCCCCCGACGACGTCGACGCAGCGTCGTCGTGGCCGGCG
This sequence comes from Urochloa ruziziensis, assembly GCA_015476505.1. NCBI lineage: Eukaryota > Viridiplantae > Streptophyta > Magnoliopsida > Poales > Poaceae > Urochloa > Urochloa ruziziensis. The sequence goes on from CM027124.1 coordinate 24,960,279, forward strand.
GCGCCGGCGCCGCCAGCGCAGCAGGGGCAGTGGAGCCCCCAGGACGGCAGCTCGTCGGCCAGCTTCACCACCAGCGACAGCGGCGGCGCCGACGGCGGCAGGAGCCTGTTCGACTTCGACCTGCTCTCCGACGTCGACCTCGCCGCCGCCTGCGCCATGGGCAGCGCCGGAGGCGGGTACCTGCCGGACGGCGTGGCGCCCGTCCACCACGGCGCGGCCCCGCCGATGTGGGCGGCGCATCAGCCCGCCGCCGGCATGGCCGCAGCGGCGTGGGCGGCGGCCGCGTGGTCTCCGGCGGATGCCGTCGTTGTCCCCGGCGCCGCCGCCGTTGTCGCCGCGGCGGCGGATCGGGTGGCGAGGGTGCAGCGCTACCGGGAGAAGCGCAAGAACCGAAAGTTCCAGAAGACCATCCGCTACGCGTCCCGCAAGGCCTACGCCGAGGCGAGGCCGAGGATCAAAGGCCGCTTCGTCAAGCGCGCCGGCGCCGGCGCCGCCGCGTCATCGGACAACGATGGCGCCGCCGCCGCGAACGCGGCTTCCGACGCCGGCAAGTTCTGGCTCTCCTTCTCCGACGATGACCGCGACGAAAGTGGCGTCGGGTTCTACGTCGACGCCGCGGCCTACGGGGTCGTGCCGAGCTTCTAGAACGTTCCGGACACCGCCTCGCGAAGAAGGGCCTTGGTGGAGAAATTTGGGTGGCGTTTCGCCCAGCTTAAAACAAGTTAAGAAATGGGCGCGCGCCACCATGTCGCCATGCTATGGGCGGCCATCGTTCTTGTTTCGTCTCATGTCATTGTTGTGGTCAATTGTTCCTTCGTGGTCAAATTCCGCCATCGCTATTTTTAAAATGATGGTCCGGAATTTTAATTTGGTGGGTCAATTGGTGAACTACTAGGGGGATTCATGTGTTGTAAGATAGGTTAAGTAGATGTTCACCATTAGTTCTCATGGATTGAAGTTCGATGCTAAGAAGAAGGTTAGTTATCTGGTGATTTAATTTCTCTCTCATATATTTACCGAGGCAAAAGAAAATTGTTGAACAAATCCGCCATCGATATTTTAGATGATCGTGCGGATTTTCGATGAGGCTAATCATTGAATATTGTCTTCCATATTATGGTAAATAGCTTGTGTGACTGTTCATTGATAAGTTTAGTGTTCTTGGCTTTCTACTCCAAGTTAATTAGTCCTATGGTAATTTTGGTTTTATTTCACTATTGCAGCGAATAATTATTTGGTAAAAATCTGCATAGTAATTGGTGAACTAGGGGTTAATATACCATACGATAAATTTTTTATGTTATTATTACGACTGACCAGTATGTATCCTCTGTAACGAGTACCTTTTAAATGATAATTCAGATTCTTGATGGTCCAACCGGGGAATAGGGATGATTATATTAATGTTCTATAAGATAGCTTGGGTAACTGTTCATCGGTATTGGTTGGATTTCCTATACTATTATTTGATATCTAGTTCTATGTGAAAACATACACTGCTATTTTTTGTTCATCTAATAATGTGGATTTCCAGTGGTAGAAGTCACTTTCATTTGTGAATTAGGTGATTATTAATGCATTTTAAAGTTTGTGTAGTTGTTCACATGTAGTTTTCGCTGTTCTGTCATCTGCTCTAAGATAATAAACCCTATGTGATTTCTTATCAACATATAGTAGGGTGCATGATTCATGGCTCCAAATTTTATAGCTCGGTTTGGAGTGCGACATGTTCATTGTCTCCTTTGTTAATTTAGCTGTTTAACTAAGGATGCCTGTCATGGTAAAAGCATTTCTGTTTTCGGTTTGTGGGATGTTTTCTAAATGAGGAATTAGTCTTGGAAATAGTCTAACGCCATCTTTATTCTAGTAAATTATAGTTGTGATGACGTTTGGCCGGTGATCATTGCATAGTGTCTTCTTTAAATTTACTATGGCCTTGTTTAGTTCACGAAATCTTTTCGTGAAAAGATTTCGGGTTTTGATTTTACCGATTTAGAAGCAGTAAATGTAAACAAAAAATGTGAAAAGTTATATGGATAGGGTGGAAATCTCGAGACGAATCTAACGATGGTAATTAGAGGGTAAGTAATCCATAATTAGCGGATGGTTACTGTAGCATTACTGTTGCAAATCCTGGATTAAGTAGGATCATTAGATTCGTCTCGTGATTTACAGCCTATCCATATAACTTTTCACTTTTTTCGTCTACATTTAATACTTCATGCATCTAAGATTCTCTTTTGATGTGATGGGTGAAAAAATTTTTTGGGTGGGAACTAAACACAGGCTATGTCTTAAGTCCACCCGTCAGAGACTGTTTATACCCTCAGCAATGAGATTGTTCATAACCCGGATTTTTCCAGATTGTTTTTTGAGAATCCAATTTTTCCAGATTGCTAAATGTGTGTTGAGGTCTTCTTCGGTGCTCCATACTACCCTATGGTAGCGAGGAGCCAAATCTAAGGCCGAGCGCACGGCTTTAAACTCGCGCTCGATGCAGAACGCGCCGCTCTCTCTCTGCCTCCCAACGCTGTCGTCTCTATCCACAAGCCGCTGCCCACTTTCCTCAGCCCGACGCACCCCGCCTCTGTGCATGCGCGCCGCGAGGGGCTGCGAGCTCCGCGGCCGCGCGCCTCTACGCCGGCTAACGCCCCCATCCCCGGCCTGTGTCAGATCCGACGAGGAGCTCCGTGGGTAGCCGCCTACCGGGCTAGACCGGGCCCGGCACATCCGGCGTGAGCGCGGCGGGAGCAGCGTCGCGGGCAAGACAACGGCCGCCGGCGAGGCCTCCATTGCCGAGGAGCGGCGGCGGATCGCGGGACGAGGTAGCCGGTGAGTTATTTTTCTTTTTTTTAGAAAAAATGTTTGTAAAAATTTTCTCTCCACTTTTTTCTACAAAAGTTTTGTTCCAACATTTTTTCTACAAAAGTTTTGCTCGAACAATTTTTTATCAAAATCTTGCTTCAAAATTTTGTTGCAAATTTTTTCTCAAAACTTTTCCCAAATATTGTCTCGATTTTTTTTCAAAGTTTTGCTCAAACATTTTTTTCTTCAAATTTTGCTTCAAAGTTTTACTGCCAAACTTTTTTCAGAACTTTCCATCAAAACATTGTCCTCGAATTTTTCCTCTCAAAAACTTTATCTCGTTTTTTTATCTAATAGAATGGGGACATGCGGATGCGGCTGGGAATCGACCCAGGACGGTCCTTACGCCCCGTCGGTGGGCCCCGTTCGTTTAGCGATGAGTCCATCCGTGCGACCATGTGCCGTCGTGGGGAGCGAGCGCACAGGGGGCTTCGTGCGGGCGGAGCGCAATACAGCAACACCCCTATGGTAGTATGGAGTATGGAGGGATGGACAATTTTGTAATTAGACTGTAATATAATTTTTTTATTGGAGCTCCTAACCTAAATGAACATATGTGTAAAAAGAAATAAATATATCGGACCAAATGAGTATAAAAATAAAAATATTTTTCTCATAATACCTCTATACCACTATATTACTCGATCTATACCACATTATATCACAGGTTAAAAATAATTTTTTTCCCATAATACCTCTATACTACTATACTACTCGACCTATACTACCTTATACTACAGGTGAAGGTCTAGTAGTATACAACTAATTTGGACCGTCAGATCCTTTATACTGGTCCTTTTTGAACATCAGTATAAGGTAGTATAGAGCACCGAAGAAAACCTCATGTGTGTTACATCAGTTGGCTACTGGGCTGAGCAGGCATAGGCCCAATCATCAGGAATCCAGAGGATAAAAGGACAGATTGCGCATTCGTTAAAAGAAGCTAATAAATATTCATAATGTTGTGTACTAAGTATTTTTCTCTTGTTTTCAGGCATGCCAATTCCTCTTGTTTTTAGCAGCTTTGCAGAAAGGGAATGCGAATATATGTTCTGCTGCAGGGTTTGGTCGTATATTTCCATGCGGTGTTTCAGGTTGAGTTTACCGTAGAGGGCATTCAAAATCAATGCGATTTTAGTGTTGAATTTTAGAGTTCTTAGTTTACTAGTCATAATCCCACCAGTTAGGAAATGCAATCTCTTATGCTCATCCATACTCTAATTTAACTGATAAGGCCGAACCGGCACTGGATACATCCCCAAAATCTCCTTCCTATATTACATGATAAATACCAACCATCTAAGATTCTAAACCAAATAAAGAAACAATAAAAGGTAGCACGAGCACCATGAGAAGAAGGCATGCCAGCAGCAAATACAAAAAAGAAATGGGGGAAAAGGCTATTAATTATGGGGAACAAGATTCAGAAAACAATGTACAATCATCCATGTCATTGACCTCGTCCTCCGGAATGTTCCATTTCTCCGGTTCCTTTAGACAGTCATCAGTAGACAGGAAATGGAGAACCTGAAAGATGACATGCAGAGCAACCGACATTTGGTCATCACTGAACATTTCACACATGTCGATCATATCAGCTCAGGTAGTAAATTTATGCATTGTACCTCAGCCATTGAGGGCCGCCACATTGCTGGTCGCATAATGCAGCGAGATGCGACGGCGATCATTCTCTTCAGTTGATCCTTGTCATAGTCGTCGCCGAGGTTTGGGTCGGCAAGTTCAGTCACTTGCCCAGCCTCCAAGAGTGGCTTTGCCTGGACAGCAAGAGGTCATGTATGTGAATTGCTGTTTAGTAAACACAGCATTTGTTTACCATATTTGTGTCTCTAGTGCTCACCCACTGCAGAAGGCTTTGCTTGGAGCAGTCAATAGGTCTCCTTCCTGTGACAATCTCCAGCAGCAGAACCCCAAAAGCGAATATGTCAGTCTTCTCATCAACAATGCCGTGCATGAAATATTCTGGTGCCAAGTACCTGCCCAAAGTGATTTTTTGAAAATTTGAGTCGAATTACAATGTGTTTGCAAAGAGTTTTAACCTCAGATACTGTTCTCACCCAAATGTGCCTTCTATGGGTATGACAGAGTGATGAGTCCACTGCTTGGGGAGCCACTTTGCTAGTCCAAAGTCTGAAATCTGTTGAAGAGATTTACCTGAGGTTTAGTTCGGTTTATTTTTCTTGCACTTAACACTACTTTTATGCATTGTTGATGGTTTGCAGCATTTCCGTTGGTCTTCAGACCATGAAAGGAGGACAATTATTCAGCCATAATGGATTTACCTGAGGCTCAAAGTCATCACCAAGAAGCACATTGGAGGCCTTGATGTCACGATGGATGATCCTATGCCTGCAGAACATATGCAGATACTGCAAGCCCCTTGCAACACCAATCGCAATCTTGTACCTCAAAGACCATTCAAGGGTCTTCCCACTCTTCCCTGCAAAATTTGACCTCTGTTGTCACAATGTTTCCAGCAAAATTTCACCATCTCTAAATAATACTGATGACTGAAATTCAGTGTACCATGCAATGCCGATGCTAGAGTTCCGTTTGTGCAGAATTCAAATATCAGGTATAATCCATTCTCAACGCAGCATCCAAGAAGATATGATGTGTTTGGGTGGCACACATGCCCCTGAATCCCAAGCTCGGCAAGGAACTCTTTCTCCTTCTGTTCACTGGGCGTGCCTTTTGCCAGCCTCTTCACAGCTACATACTGGCCATCAGATAGGACGCCCTTGTATACTTCTGCATAGCCGCCTCTTCCAGCCAAGTTATCTGCAAAGATTACAGCCTTGCATTCTAATCTTGATTCCTCAATTCTTATGACGACACCAAATTCAGTAAACTATTGTTACATTGGGAGTAGGCAAAACTCTAAAAACTCAATAAGCTATTTTGTATACTGATGATCCTATTGCTGCTGTACTTTTTATGATGCCAAATTCGGTGATCTTCATTTACTCATTAATTTTTCATACACTAGCCTGAACAGAAATTATGAAAATTTAGTGAATTACTTGAAAGGACTTACCTGGATGGAAGTCATTAGTAGCCACTGAGATCTCCTGAAAGCTGAAACACTTCCAGGCAGGCTTCTGATCTTCGGCATACGCCGAACCAGCATCGCTTGCCCTTGCACTGTCATCACCGATTGTCCTTAGGAATGGGAGCCAGAGCTTCATGTCTGACAATCGCCTCCATAACCCATTCTGGCCACGCCGGTTCACCTCATGGCTAGACGTGCTGTAGCATTCTTCAGTGACTTGGTGCTCCCCTTCCTCTGGACCATCAAGAACTGCTCTCGGCGAGCTCTTGTCCTCGCCGCCTTCATTACTAGATTGAACCAGTTTTCGCATTGAGTTCGATCTGAGTAGCTTCTGAAGTGGTGGGAATCTTCTGCTCCATGTTGAGCTTGAGGATATATTGCTTTCTGCTGCTTTCCGTTTCAGAATTAGTATCAACAACATTTTTTTGAGAAATTTTATTTTGACCAAATGGTCTTACCATCGAACGACCGAGACTTCAATCGGGTATTACATTGTGGTAGGCCTTCTCTTCCAACAGCTATCACAGAGCAGTTTTTTGGAGCATGCATGAAGCAGTAGCTTGCAATCTCAAAATGGCTCCTGTCATGTTGTAACTTTAATTTCAGTCTTATAGGCTTTTAACTAGCAATAGCAGTTTCACTTAGAGATGACGCATAAAGCATTTCTTGAATTAAAGTTACAATTTGCTTTTCAAAATAGAATAAAGTATTTCTTGAATTAAACAACAAATTTACTTTTCAGAAAAGGATTTACTTGACAGTCCATACCGACTCCATATTTCAAAATCTGACATCGCAAACTTCAATAAAATTGAAGTTCAGTATTTGAACACATGAGAACTGTAGTAGCCTGCTGAGGTTACCTATGGTATGCATTTCTTGATCTCCCAACAATCAGGATGTTTCCATCAGTCATTGCAGCTTCTTGGGTCAGGGCTCTCCCAATGTTTGAGCTGCAAACCACCTTAGCCTCCAAATTGATCTGAAAAATAAAAGAAAATAGAAAGAGTTACATACTTGTCTCACGCTTTAACTACAATACATTATCCTGGAACTACTACTAGTAGTAAAAAGTAAGCACAGAAGAGAACATGGACAGGCAAAAAAGACAGACTCAGAGCAGGGCATAATCATGGCTTAAAAGCCCAACTTCACCTAACTGGCTAACAGCTGAAAAGATACATGACAAAATTGACAGAAGGGAACACCAACTAGCAATTATGTAGAAGCTTTGCTTACAAGCTCCCACTGCACTGTGATCACAGATAGGGAAGGAAAAGGGAATCTTACCTAAACAAATAGAAAATACAATCCAAACAGAATTATTGAGAACTACACTCTGGCATCACCTGAATTCATCAAAACACACATAGGAACCAAGAAATCGCCAAAGCCTAATAAAAATTCCATTGATCTCTAACCTGCTTGGCCTCGCACGCCTCCACGAATTCCCCAAGCATGTAGATGACGAAGGCATTCGCCTTCTGCAGCCTCTTCTTCCTCCCCCTCCCCCCTGCTCGAAACAGAGACCAACACCATGAACACCTGACGACACAAGAATACGATCAGCACACTGATCAGCAACTCACCGAGGACGTGCACGGCGACGACGGAGTCATTGGCTTTGGCGACGGAGCCGATCGCCCACGACAGCAGCTCGGAGCAGCCCCGGGAGTTGTCCGGCACGCCGACGAGTATCCTGGAGCCGGAGAGCAGGTGTCGGTCACCGTCGCCGCCGCACTCCTCGATGGTGTCCATGCTCTGAAACACCAACCCTCCCTCCCTCCCTTTCTTACTCAGCTCAAAGCTCTAGCTGGCCGACAGCAAGTGGCACACCGGCACAGTGTTGCTGCGAGGGCGATGGCGACGACGGAGACGGCGACGGCCGGGACAGCGACAGGGATTTGTAGGTGAAGGACATGAGCTTAATTCTCGCGTGCATGGCGATAGGTATGGCAGTGGCCAGTGGTGGGGGTGCAGTGAAAAGGTGGTTAGTTAGTTGGAGGCAGTGATGGCCATTCCATTAGCTCGCTCGCTGACTGGGCTGCCATTGCAGTGCAGGACTACAAAAATGGGGTTGCTTAGGACAGAAGATGCGTGCAGGTACAAAGATGGGTAGAGAGGGGCACTCTGCCCAACTGCCAACCTAGGACTGGTGCCTGAATCTGATTGGATCTTGCAGTAGATGTACTTGAAGCTGGTACCCGATTTGATCTTACAAGGGCACTAATTTCTCCAAATGGGTTCTGATTGGGCTCTGATTATGGAGAAAAGCTAGGAGCTAGTTCTTAGCTTGTACTTGTTTATAATTGGGAAAATAAATTCTAGTATTATAGTGATGCCTCTTGGTCAGAACAATAACCATTTTGTGGGGGAAAAAACATAGTTGCTTCTATTTTCACGGGATGAATAATTCACTTTCCTATGTGTCGCTTTAGATTGAGTTGGCAGATGATTATTTTTGTAGACTTATAAATTAATATGCTACTCAATGTGGTAGTTACTTGTGGATGAACTTGTCCAATGGGGACAGACTATGAGTATATGACCGTTTGTAGGATATATTTTTTCTACATTTCTAAAGCTTGTTGACATGCATAGATGCTCTAGAAGTTACATCAACAAGTTTTAAGATAAGACAGCACCCAGTCTGGGTCAATGTACCACTAATAATGTATAGTCTGAATAGATGTATATGTTGCAAATGACACTTCAACTGTCCACATGTTTTACTTTACAACATGCAAAAGCCTTGCACGCTATTGAACTACTAATTAAGGAGGACGGGGATGAGACCATCCATTAAGTTACAAAATCCAGATGCTGATCCATGACATCAAGCGACTCAGTCCAAACGCGGAAAAGGACATGAAAGAACACAACCATAAAATTCCATAAACACTCAGATAAAAAAGTGAACTCCGAAAACAACTAGGCCCTGCTTCAGCAGTGCTCCTTGTTGCCTCATCCTATCAAGAATTCTTTGAAAATGGATTGGGCATGTGGTTGTACACCCTAGCATTCCATAACATTATTGCCGAAACACCAGACCACCTACGTGTCACATCCTTCGCGAAGCTCTTATGGATCCCACCTGTGCAGCAGAGCTGCAGAGACCACCCCGCTAACTACAGGGTGTTCATGGTGTAGAACCACCTGTGCAGCAGAGCCTCAGAGACCACTCCGCTAACTACAGAGACCACCCCGCTAATTACAGAGTTGCAATATTCTTTGGTCCCGAAACCTTCAAAATGTTTTTTATATCTTGGTTGCAAGTTTCAAGCTAGTACATTAAAATATTAAACTTTAATTACAAACATTCATCAAACATTTATCCAATTATTGTATCAATATATGACAATAGTCTTATAAGTTTCAGAAGTTACAAATTCCAATGCTTCCGTAGATAAAAAAATTAAGACTAAGAAATTTGAATAAAAATAAAAAACTTTTTATACAGTATTTTCAATTATTTATTTACAATTTTGAATAGTTTTCAGCTTTATAAGTTGTAGAAATGACAATTACAAACTTCAAATTTGACTTGAACCTCTGTTCAAATTTCTAGTTTCACACACGCAAGAGTAGTTGGAAAATGGATACCAGGATCGGAGTTCATTATTTTCCAAGCAAATTTGACAAAACTATACTACATTTTTTTTGGCGGTGAAAACTACACTACATTTTTTTGACGGTGAAAACTACACAACATTTGTGAAATGTATCACAAAACAACAGTTGTTTCCTAAATTTTTGATATAATAGAACACAATTTAATAGTTAAATTAAGAGAATTACACTTCCAATTGACATGTTTTTCGCAAAACTACACTTAAACTGGCATTTTGTACCGCTAAACTGCACCTTTTTGTTAGTCAATATTGCAAAACTACACTTAATAAGTTTGTGAGAATGATAATAAAAGTGTAGTTCTACATTGTTTGAGCCTTGGAAGTGCAGTTGTCATACAAAAAGGATATGTAATGTGCAGCTTTTTAGATAGATTTACAAAAGCGTAGTTTTCGTCATCCTAGTGTACTAATATGTGGTTTACTCATATTAATTCAACTGCAAACTAGAACCTAAAGAAACCCTGAATTTTGGTATAAAAAATCATCTTTTCCAAAAACTGAGGTGTTATTTTTAAATTCTGAACCATTGAATTTCAAATTTTGATGTTCATCAGTTCCAGTTCCTAAAGTTAAAATTGGAATCTTGGAACATATATTTACATGCCTCCAACGTATGCCGACAAGCCAACACTAACTTCAAAATTCCAAAATTTAATGTCGCACATCATGATTTTTTACACTTCATCAACTGAAAATGATACAAGCGAACTAAAAATTTACCAAAAGCGGTCGTGCAGTAGGAAGGCAAACTGTGAGTATGCCGGTTGAATGTTGTTGCCATTGCATTGATTGGACGAGGCAGAGCAGTAATGCCGGTTGGTACAGGGAAAGAGGCTTGTTTAGGGTGGAAGCCAAGGCTCACTCGCGTCCATGCATCCAGTGGAGGGAATTGCCTGCCATCCCTTCGATTCTCCCCTCTGCTTGGAGGCGACGTCAGCGGCAGCATGAGTGTGGAGTGGCCTAGCCCGGCAGTTCAGTTAGCTACCTAGCTCGTGATCATGGCCAAAGATCCACACCACCATGCTGCTCCACTGTTGCGGCAACGGGACATTTGGCTCCCACAAGCAGCGAGTTGCGCCAAATAATCATCATCATGGGCGGCCGAGGCGATCGTGAGTTAGTTTAGTTTGATCATGAGATCGAGCTGTTTTCTTGGCTTGTTTCTGATCGCTTGCATGGAGGTGAACGATCATTGCGTGGGGATATGGTGGGTCCCGCGTTGCAAGTGATTGTGTGTGTGGCACCACATGGTACATTTTTCTAATGTTAAAAAAAGTACTGCAGTTTTTGTCACCGGCCGACTTGAATTCTCTGCGCTCGCCGGGCGGCGGCCGCAGGCGGCTCGCCGGTCTGCACAGAAAAAGAAAGAGAGGAGAGGGAGACGAGAAGGACCTAAATGTAAAAGAAGATTAAAATTCGAGGTGTCTTTTGCATATATCGAAGGGGTATGGACCTAAGTGGCACAACTTTACAAGTTTCAGGTGCCAGATGTGCATTTTTCAAGTTTGTGGACCTAAGTGGCATCTCGGGACAAGTTCATGTACCCGGTGTATTTAACTCATTCGTAAATAGCTCTTGAAAGGGTAAGCATGGGCACCACGTTAAGGATCTCATAATCACACTATGAGCATTCATTATAAATTTCTATGTGCAAAAAGAAATAATATCTTGTACCGTGAGGTTCAATGACATGTAGGATCGTCTAAATTTTACAGGTAGTTCTTGAAATTGTAAGCATATGCATCACAGCAGCTAAAATCTTTTACAATATGGAAAATTATTATTCACTATAAATCATTTCAAGGATATCCACATATCTATATCCCCATACGAACTCAAACCATAAATCATAGAACAATCTACTCAAACCCTTCATTGAAGACATCAATGAAAAATACAAAGGAAAACATGTGAGATCAGAAATATTAATATTTGGAATATTACTATGTCAAGTATGTCAAGTATTTTTTTTGCTATAAAGAAATCTGGACAAAACGGGTTGGAAATATTTTTGTCATCAAGTTAATCTATTGAGATAAATCTGTTATGTAGAACCTATAAATAATATAATATATACATCTCTTAATGAATGAAAAATTAAGCATTTATACTGAAGAAAACATCCTTATGAATCCACTCAAATAATTGAGCAACAACTGACACTGAGGGAAAAAAAAACATGAAAAACTCACTATGCAGGGGGAAAGAACTCCAATGATTGTCTAGTAACCCCCTATCTCTCCATGATATTTCATAGCTTTCGTATATGTCTATGTATCACAGAGAAATCCCATCCTGTGTTTCAAAACAAATTGCTCTAAGATCTGACTTTAATTGGTGAATAGAATAATATATCCACACGCTTATAAACATATAACCAACTGGAACAACAGTTTGAAAAAAATTGCAATTAGTCCATGTAACTTCTGCTAGCTTTTATGAAACGGAGAAGAACTATTACTACGTCCAAAAAACTCATGTGGTTTGATGAACTCCTATGATATATGGCAGAGCACCAAACATAATGCATTTTCTTTATTAATAAAGAAAGCATGGAGAATAGCAATGCAAATGAAATGGTTAAAAAAATGTACAAAAATTTGATATTGTGTTAAAAACTGACAGTCGTACCGGAATTGAATCCTTTATCATGCAGTAGCAATGAATCGGCTTCCAAAGCTTGTTGCAAGTCCAAACCAGATCTAAAAAAAGAATTTAAAGTCAGATCATCATAATCCCACAGGCTCGTTGGAGATTGGAGGACAAATTCTTGCCGAGTACAATGCAGACATTGCACTATGCCTTGTCTCATGGAGATAGAGCAGAACAAAAGATGGAGACGGACACTTGCTTCTTCGACCTGCACCTGTATGTTGTACTCTGTTTTTTACTTGATGGTGAACTCCGAATAGCATGGTGCTCGGTTTAACAAAGACTGCTGATGAAAAGCATATGCTGCTTTCCTGAGAAGATGTGGTTGCCGTGGCAATGGAGTTTATGCTGACTATTGGTTCTGGAGCGGAAACCACGCATTGTCAGACCTGACGACCTTTACCCAAGTCGCTTAAGGCTGTCCGCACTGGTGACACTTTACTCTACCCTTTAAAAGAGAATATTTTATCATAGTCATCGAGATTCTCTACTCTAAACAACTTTCTTCCGCACTTGTCATACTTTATATCCCATACTCTATACCAACTATACCAGATTCGCGCGGGCCTCCTCACTCCTCTTGCTCCGGCGCGCGAAGGAGCAGAGACCGGAGGCGTGGAGCGCGGGGCGGCGGGCGTGGAGGAGCTCGCACGCGGCCAGAGCTCTCCCACGCCGGCGCGGTCCCACCTGGCCTCTCCGCCCGCCTGCCTCCACCTCCCGCGCGTATGGACCGCGCATGGACCTCGCCTCCACCTCCCGAAGCTCAGCCGCACCCTCCCCCTCTGTCCTCGACCGGCGGCGGAGCTCCAGCACCGGCCCACTCCCTCTTGAAGCTCGCGTGCGGCCGTAGCCGTACGAGAGGCCACCGCTGATCGATTCCAATCGAAAGAAGCATGCCCAGGAGAAAAGTGACCGAAGAAATATATCAACTTGCATTGAGGCATCCGTCCAATATTGAACCCAAACTAGTACCTAGAGCAGCATGGTCTCTTTCTTCACAGAAATAATCATCATTATAAGCTGGAGCATATGGATGATACGAAATGACCAGATTTTCAGAACGTGCCCCCTACAATATTCTCATGCAGGAGATATTTCGCTCAAGTTTTTTCTCTAAGTGTTCTTAGGGTGAAGGATGCTTTCCAAGACCATATGACTCAATGGCTGCAGCAGACTTTGTAAATCTTTGGTTTCCTTTTCTTTTTCTTTCTTCGTTTCCTGAGCGGAGGATGTCGATGTACTTGGGCTAAGTGGTTGATTTATAAATATATATAATCAGTAGGGGATTACCCTCCTGTTTCATAAGAAAAAAAACACAAAATATAACTGGAGGAGGGCCTCCCGTTTGCGTACGCGGAGGTCCCCCCTCCCCTTCTTGATCCTCGAGACAGAGCCCTCCCCTTCTTCATCCTCGAGACGGAGCGGCGGCGGTGACCTCGGGGAGGGTTGTGGGCGGCGGCGGCGGCGGCGGTAGCCGCCGGCCGCGGGGGAGGCGGTTGAGGAGGGGGACCTTATGGTCCCGGGGTTGCCGGGGGAGGGTTGCCGGGAGAGATGTCCATCGCCGCCGGCCTTAGAGGGGAGGATTGGAGGCGGCGGCCGCCCGGCGGTGGTGGCGGGCGCGACGGCGGCGGAGCGGAGGCGGCGCGGGAGCGCCGCCAGAGCCGGGCGGCGGGGGACCCCCGGTGGGCGGTGGAGGAGGCGGGGGAGCTCGTCGGCGTCGAGATTCGGCGGAGGTCGTCGGCGCCGGGTTGGGGGCGGCGGTGTATGGGTCGGCGGCGCAGATCTTGGGTTAGGGTTTGGGAGGGTGGCGGGCGGCGCGGCGGCCGGCCGCGGTCTAGACGAAGGCCGGCGGGGGAGACCAAGGCCGCGGGGTTCGCGGAGGCCGCGCCGGCCGGCGGCGGCGGAGGCGGCCCCCGGCCGCTGGAGCCGAGGGAGGCGGGGGAGCGCGGGGGAGGGCGCGTCGATGGGTTAGCGCGGGGGAGGGGGAGGCGCGGCGCGCGGGGGTGAGGAGGGGAGGCGGGCGTGCGGCGCGCAGATGGAGGAGGAGGGGAGGCGGGCGCGTGGAGGGAGGAGGAGGAGGAAGTGGTGGTGGGGCCGAGGGAGGGGTGAGGAGGGTAATAAAATGGGTAGTTTCTATTTTAGGAAGGGCCTCCCTTAACACTAGAGGGAGGCCACGTCCAGCGGGGCTTGACCGTGGCGGTTGCTATAGTTCACCTTCTAGTACGAGGCCAACAAATGAAGAAAGAAAATTTTCCAGTGCAATTATGCTAGGGTCGACCCTATGGTTGCAAGGGCCGTGTAGACTGTTCGAGCAAACTAAAAACTATATAGGAGCCCTTTAGTCTAAATATTTGTTTTTTATTATAATGTAGAACAACCCGGTTTTTCCACAACCGAATGCGCGCGCCTATGCTATCGTGCGGACGGTAGAGCTTTAAGATTCGCGCCGGTCAACATACCCCTCCGCGCTGCTTCTTTTCCGAACCGTTAGTGGGATTCAGTATTGTGGGCCCGGAGCGGTGAGCGGGAATGCCAAATCCAATCCTAAAGCTCACGCGCGCGGCGCGCCCGAATCAGAATCACGCCTTTCATTTTCAGCCTGTTGACTCCACGAGCTCTCCATTGACGAGATCTCGCAGCTCTCCCACTCGTAGTCGCCATGAAGGAGCCAGTTGCAGATCCACCACCGTCTCGCCCACCGCCGCCCCAACCGTCTGCGCCACCGCCTCCCTCACCTTCTGCGCTACCGTCTGGTCGGCTCTCGTCTGCTCGTCTGCCGTCTTTTCCGCCGCCGCGGTCTTTTGCGTCTCTTGCGCGAGCGCAGCCTTTTGCGGCGGGGTCTGCTCATCCGCCTTCTTTTCCGCCGCCGCTGTCTTTTGCATTTGTTGCGCCACACTGGTCTCTTGCGTCCGTCTTCTGCGTTTCTTGCGCCACATGCGTTTGTTGCGGGGACGTTTGGTCGGCCGCTTTCTTTTGCAGCGCCGCCGCCGCCGCCGCCATCTTTTCCATTGCTTGCGCCACCCTCTCATTCCATTGAGCCTAGGAGCGACAAAGCTGTAGATCCCCAATGTGTGTCTGCAACCTTAACGACGGTTGCTGACAGAGAAGCTTTCACACCTGCTCGCAATCTACTGCACGCATTTGGATTGAATGGAGATAAATTTTGTCATTTTTCAACTATTTGTGTCTCTATAGCATACTCAGATCCAATGATACGGTTATATTTGGAGCCAACTCTTGGCAATTCAGACTGGCTTTGGAGCTATATCTGAACAAGTCAGTTTGGCTTGAATACTTCGAGCAACAAAGCATATCTATTAGTACCAATCCTTTTTGCTGTGCATAGCAAAGTTGTTTGTAAAGCTCATGTTAGTTGGTACACACAGTTTTGTTTCTTCGAAATTTTTGCAAACTGTGGAATTAATTTTATAATGTATAAAGTTGCCCAATGGATATGTGTGTAGATTATTCCATTGAAACAAATTGTGTCTCTGTTCTTCACTAATATACAGAACAGCTCCTTACTGCCATTGCTGGAATTCTACGGTTGCCATTGCTGGAATCCTTTTCCTGATTGGATTGCGGCATACAAGTAATTCGCTTAATGATTGACAACTACTGTTTTTTTCCATACGGCATAATGATTGAAAACTATGAATTTCTTCCATATGGAGAAAATTTAGAATATAAAAGGTTGAATACTGCAATAGTTGAGTTTGCATAACAAAGTCAAAGAGTTTGAAACAAATAAATTTGCAACACCAAGAATGTGTTCTCTCCAGTTAGCCTACCATTTGAGTTTGCCAAACAAAATGTAAAATCCTCAATCAAATAATTTACCAATAATTTATGGTAAATGGAGGTGCGTGCACTAGTAATCTTTCCTACTCGAGGTCCATAGTGGCCACGCACAGCTCTCGTAAAACGCTCTAATCCACCACTCTTGAGCGCTCTAATGCAGAGTAGATATATTAGATTAAGCAACCCTAGAATCAAATCAAGCAACCCTATACCAGATCTGCCGCACGACAGCTATGAATAGAACAAGAAGGATGCGTCACTTGAACGGGAGAAGAAGAAGAACGGCGCGTGCGGTGGAGCAGCGCCGGAGAAGAAGAAAAACGGCGCGTGGGGTGGAGCAGCGCCGGAGCGTGGGGTGAAGCAGCGCTGGAGGAGAAGAAGAACGGCGCCCAACCGTTGCAGCCTTGCTGGAGACAACCTGAACGGGAGAGCTACGCCGGAGCCGAAGTTGTAACGTCAAGCTCGCGCGTGGGGGAGAGCTGCTCCGGCGCCGGAGAAGAAGGACAACCTCGTCGGCCGCAATCCCCGCCGGACTCCGCGCGGGATCTCGCAGCTCGGCCGCCTCTCAGTCTAAGCAGGAGTTCAACCGGCTGTGGGAATGCCGGATGTGCTGTGCTCGGGAATGCAAACGGGAAATGGGAATAGAACTGTCCAAACGGGAATAGCAACTGGAAACAGGCCGGGGTTGACCAGCGCGGATCTAAAAGCACTACTGGACGGCAACAGATAACAGTTGCGGCCGTATGCCGTTGTGGCTGTGCATTTCCGAATGTAAAAGGATAAGATAGCAGTAGTGAAGAAACGACCTTCGGTCTCTGGCCACTTAGTCCCGGTTGTGTTTCCAACTGCTATGGTACTAAAGTGCCGGTTTGTAAAAACAGTGCCCCAAGATGCACTTTAGTACCGGCTAGGGATACCATCCAGTACTATATTGCACCTTTATTTCTTTCTCTTCCTTTCTCCCTCTTCTCTCTAACTTCCTTTTCTTCCGTCTCCTGCGTGGCCTTATCTCTTCTCTCCTGATCTCTTGCAAGCGAGCTCCCCCGGCCCTGGCAGCGGCGGCGGCGTCGCGCGTAGGCGGGCGCTCCAGGGCGGCACCGGACGACGTCTGGCTCTGGCGTGGGCGGGCGCTCCCCGACGGCACAGGAGGGTGGCCGGCGGCCACCGGCTGGCTGTGGCGCAAGCGGCACTTTGAGTGTGGGCCGACGCGTCCCTAGCGGTCGCGGCGGTGGCTACCCTGGTGACCCAACGTAGGGTGAAAGGCATGTTTTTATTGACCTTTTTTCGTTTTTAGATTGACTCGTAGACATGTAGTTGAATGAATTTTCTCTTTAAATCTTTATTGTATAAATTCTTCTTGTGAATGTCTGTAATCTCGAATTGAAATTGAATGATGCAAGAAGAATTTCTGTGAATGTTTGTAATCTCCTGTTTGTTTTCTTCCCGCCTCTAACTTATCGTTTTTCTGTTTTCTTGACTTCAAGAACAGAGGAGCATGATGATGCAGTAGAAAGAAAAACTAAGAGAAGTAACTAGAGAGAAAGGGATGACCAGTTGGAGCATTTTTTTTTTGCGTCCAAAAACTTTTAGTACCAGGCAAAGTTGTTCACCGGTACTAAAATTCACCGCCTAGTATCGGTTCTAAGACCGGTATTAAACTGCACGCCATTTTAGTCTCTAAACTTTAGTACTGGATGTGAAACGGGTACTAAACACGGCTTCCTAGCCTGTACCGATGTCGATTTTTCCTCTAGTGCTTGAAAATGAAAACAACTTGTATGTCCAGGTCTAAACTTTGGTCTTGTTTGGCTCTTCATAAGTTGTATGGTTGGATAGTTAAAAACTGGACAATAAGCTGAGTTCTAGCTGATCTAGATGGTTAGTGATAGATTAGTTGGAGGATCGTAGGATGAAGTGATAGCCGATAAGATGGCAGCCACTCATTGATTGAAACACCAACTATTATTTGGCAGTTGGCAATGCCCCATTACATGCCCCACATGCATTCCTCCACAAAATACAACCGTGAAGAGACTATCTGCCCATGTCAGAGCAGCGACGCCTAGGGGCTCAGCCCCGCGCAGGCGCATCCACCCCGCCCGGTACGCCTCTTGCGCTATGACGCCGCCTAGCCCGACCCGTCCCCAGCTCGACAGCTTCTGCGCTCAGGCGGCGCTGCTGATGGAGCTTCTGGAGGAGCCAACCAGTAGCCAGCCGCCGCTGCGTCACATCATCGGTGGGGTGGGGTGGACTGGGGCTCCAGATCCGGCTGCAGGGCCACACGCGGAGGGGTGGCGTGGCATCAGCTGGAAGAGCACGACGCACGGGGCTGGGGCATCTCGCCTCCGGCCACTGAGGCCCGCCGCTGCCGCTGCTTGTCGTCGGTGAGGAGGAGGCAGGGCAAGAATGAAGATGAGGAGAAGTTGCAGGCTTACAGGTGGGTCCCAGCGCCATGTAGGTGTAAAACCACCCTCGAAACTGCCGAAGGACGTAAAACGAACGGATTCAACACTTCGGGGTGTCACATACCCGGTTTTGAAGATGATGGGGGAAAATCGAACTCGGGCAATAGTTGAGGTGGTAACTCTGCAGCTGCACATGGCAAACAACATGCTGAGTTAGATGGAAAAAGAGAGGCTGAGGTTACGGTGCCAAATCAAGCAAAGAATTTGCAAGAAGAAAAGGAGGCGGCAACAAAGACATCTTCAATTCAGAAGGCCAATACACAAAAACAAAAAGATAAAGATGACAGTGAAGGGGAAAGTGAGGACCGAGGCTTACTATTTGGGGATCTGGTAATGCCAGGAGGCTCTCACCTGAACTTTGGTTCATTTCAGCAGAGCGAGATTAAGAACTTGTGGAAGCTCAAGATCAATGATAGTAAATCTGTGGCAATCAATGAATATGGGACAAACCTGTACAAATTACAGCATGACCCTCTTGTAGTGACAGAGGCTAAAATGGCAATGTGGCAAGGACAACTTCCTGAGGTGAACAAGAACCTGAAGAAATCAGAACTTCTTCAAGAGGAACCTGGGACTACAAACATGGAAATGGAGGTACAAGTAGTCCAAGAGCAAGAAGAGAAGGGCGAAGCAGTCTGCCCTAGTCCAGAAACTGGAACTCAGGAAGCTCCGCTAGCGGAATGATCAAGTTAGGAGGATAGTTTGGTGCAAACAACACAGGGCGGGGAGTTTACAATGCCAGTTTCAGCACACAACGATGTCTCTGAGAAAGAACAGCCCAAGGCGGAAGAGGAAAAGAGAACTAGCAGTCCTTTAGTAGAGTGGGAGCAAGCAAAGCAAGCCAACAGACAAAGCTCAAGGATCAAGCAACAAGGGATGAGGAACCTGAAGGTGGCTGAAAAGGCAGAGATAGCTACAATGAAGAAGAACCTGGAAGGTAACCATCTCAACTCTAAGAACTCCTTTGCAGTTCTTTGTAATTTAGAGTTAGTAAGTAGAACCAATAAAATGGGAGTGGATATTAGAGAAGTAGCAATGGAGTCTTTTGATATTCTTAGAGATTTAGAATCTGCTAGGGCTAATATGCTCTCCAGATTTGAAGCTCCTGATACCAATAATGATAATGAAGCTGATGACACTCTCCCCTTAGAGGAGGTGAAATATATTGAATGGAAATCTGAATCTTCTGATTCTGAGGCTGAAAAGAATGACAGACTGAAAAATAAGCCTGTTAAGAAGGGCAAAGCAAAAACAAAGAACAAACCTTCCAAATCCAAGAGAAAAGAGGCCCAACCTCCTGATGGGAGCTCATCTCTTGAAGAGGCTGTGCCTAAGACTAGCTCTGGGTACAACTTGAGAAAAAGTAATAGAAAAAGAAAGATTTAATGAAAGGCATAATATGGAACTGTAGGGGGGTTTCAAAAAGGGGTATGAGCACATGTATCAGAGATCTACTAAAAGATTTTGGAGCTGATGTGGTTGGTTTGCAAGAAACAGTGAAGAAGAAGTATAGTGACAAATTCTTCAGGCAAATTGACCCAAACAGATTGTATGCCTGGCACTGGTTGCCCTCCAAAGGCAGATCTGGTGGGATTCTTTGCGTCATCAAATTAGATAAATTTGATGCATTAAGTTTTGAGGATAAAAATTCTCAATTGTAGCAAGAGTATTTGATAAAGTAACACAAAAAACAATTACTACTGGCCATAGTATATGGCCCTGCTCAGGATGATAGAAAAGAACAATTTCTAACTGAACTGTCTAGCATTTGTTTGGCTAGGAAAGATCCATTACTAATTGGAGGAGATTTTAACATTCTAAGATACAGCGAAAAAAGAACAAACCTTTCATTGGGAATAAATATACGGATATCTTTAATGCAGTCATAAACTCACATGGGTTAAGGGAAATTGTGTTGAATGGGGGGATGTTCACCTGGAGCAATAACCAGGAAAGCCCTACGCTGGAAAAACTTGATAGAGTCCTGATGAGTGATGACTGGGAATGCAGATTCCCCTTTACTAACCTAAGAAAAATCCCGAGATATATGTCAGATCACAATCCGATGATAATGAACACGGAGCAAGAAAATATAAACAAAAGCAAAACTTTTAGTTTTGAAACTTCATGGCTGAAGCATAATGACTTCCTTCCCAAGGTACATGATATATGGGCAAGGGATGTATCAGATAAAAATGCAGCTGAAAAATGGCACATAAAAATCAATAGGGTTAAAAAGTTCCTAGTAGGCTGGAGCCAGCAATCTGAGAGGCCAAACAAAAAGATACAAATACATTTTACAACAAGAATTATCGAGGTTGGAAAAACTAGAAGAAGAAAGTTACCTAATAAGTTCTATGCTCGACAAGAAGATATTCATTCAAACTGAACTCCTCAGACTACTAGAAGAAGAAGAACTATATTGGCAGAAGAGATCAAATATGAACTGGCTCCTAAAGGGAGATAACAATACAGACTATTTTCATAAAATAGCCAATGGGAAGAAGAGGAAAAATTTAATCTTTTCCCTTCAACACAATGGAGAGGATATAGTAGGGGATGATAATATCTCACAGCATGCTACAAATTACTACAAAGAATTATTTGGATCAGCCAGGAGCTCGGGTTTCAAACTAGACCCAGAATGCTGGAAACAAGAGGAAAAAGTAAATAGTGAGGAAAATGAGAAGCTAATAAAACCATTCACAGAAGAAGAAATCAAGGAGGCAGTATTCTCCATGGAGAGGAACACTGCCCCTGGACCAGATCATTTTCCAATAGAATTTTATCAAGTATGTTGGGATGTTATTAAACAAGACTTCCTAGACATGGTGAAAGAATTTGAGGATCATAAACTAGATACCGGGATACTATGCTATGGGGTAATTACTCTAATCCCGAAAAGCAAGGATGCTAATACCATTCAAAGGTACAGACCCATTAGCTTACTGAATGTAAGCTATAAGATCACAACCAAAGCTTTAATGCTAAGATTTGAAGAATCTATGGGCAGGACAATTAGCAAATGCCAGTCAGCATTCCTAAAAGAAAGAAATATTATGGATGGAGTCCTCAGCCTGCATGAGATTCTCCATACCTCAAAGGCAAAGAAGAAAGAGTAATCCTAAAATTAGACTTTGAAAAAGCATACGATAAAATAAGCTGGGAATTTCTGTTTGAGTGTCTAAGACAAAGAGGTTTCCATGGAAAATGGTGCAACTGGATACAAAATGTAGTCACATGTGGTACTTTAAGCGTTAAAGTTAATGATTCGATGGGGAGTTATTTCAAAAGTGGCAGGGGAGTTCGCCAAGGGGATCCGCTATCCCCATTGTTGTTCAACTTAGCAGCTGACACATTGGCAAAGATGATACATAAAGCCCAAGAAAATGGCCTAATTAAAGGTCTGATCCCTGAATATATCCCAAATGGGGTAGCAATACTACAGTATGCCGACGATACAATATTATGCCTACAGGATGACCACAAGTCTGCCCAAAATATGAAACTCCTACTGTACATCTATGAAAAGATGTCAGGACTCAAAATCAATTTTGACAAAAGCGAAGTAATCATGGTCTCTCAAGATGAACAAAAATCTCTAGCCTACTCAAATATGCTAAATTGCTCAACGGGAGCCTGGCCAATAAAATACCTTGGAGTTCCAGTGTCGGGAGCAAGACTGCATGTATCAGATTGGATAATGCTGGATGAAAAACTGCTAAAACGACTTGAGGGCTGGCAAAGTAACGCGCTCTCGATGGGTGGAAGGCTTACTCTGATTAATGCATGTCTCAGCAATATACCAATATATTGCATGTCTATGTATCTTCTCCCAAAAACTATCCTAAAAAGACTAGATAGAACTAGGAAACGGTTCTTCTGGCAGGGTGGTGGTATCAAGAAGAAATACTATTTGGTCAAATGGACCAAAGTTACTTTGCCAAAAGAAAAAGGTGGGCTAGGGGTGAAGAACCTAAGGAAAATGAATATTAGCCTCCTCTGTAAATGGTGGTGGAAAATTGAAAAGGGGAAGGCCTCTGGCAAGCAATTGTCAAAGGAAAATATATTAAGGGAAAGAGTCTACAACATCTGAAAAATAGCGTAAATAATTCACCTGTGTGAATGACCTGCTAAAGGTCAAAGAACATTACTTGAAGGGAAGAGTGGTAGCAATTGGCAATGGCCAAAGTACTGACTTTTGGAGGGACCCCTGGTGTGGCCCTGTTCCACTGATGGAGAAATTCCATGATCTTTTTGTAATTTGCAACCAACAATCAGAGAACGTTGCGTGTATGGCTAGTAATAGATGGAGACTGACTTTTCGCAGATGACTCGACTCTGCTGCACAAACTCAGCTGAGAAGGCTGTCTGACATGATTAATTCATGCCCCCTGAGAGAAAGATACGCCAAAATGGCGCTGGGAAAAATCTGGGATTTTCTCAGTCAAATCCATGTACTCTCACTTGTGTCGGGAGGAAGTGTAGGATCAAAACAAAATGATCTGGAAAGCCAAAATACCACTGAAAATAAGAATTTTCATGTGGCTGATCAAGCAAAATGCCATCCTAAGCAGAGACAATTTAATAAGGAGAAATTGGAAAAGGTGATAAAAGATGTAATTTTTGTGTTAATGATGAATCAATCCATCATCTGTTTTTTGACTGCTCCTTAGCCAAGTATGTGTGGAGCCTATTAGCTTTTGTCATACAAGCACCCTGTCGTCCAAATTCCTTTGAACAGTTTAGCCGATGGGCAAACAACTACATGCCACACCAAAAAAGAATTCACTTTGTTGGACTAGCAGCAGTCTGCTGGGCCATTTGGAATGCCAGAAACAGAGCATGTTTTGATAAGAAGAAGTTTAACTCTCCTACTGAAATCATCTGTTCTGCTTCTTCTTTTCTCATCTATTGGGCAGGTCTGCAGAAGAACGAAGACAAAACCTCCCTGGAAGCTGGCGCGGAGGCGATGAAAGCAACAGCGCTACACTTCCACCCACAAGACACGGCGACAGATGACAATGGTCTGGTACTTCTACAATGAAAGCCCTGCGATAAAAACTGAAGCAGGGAGACCCTGAAGACTACTGAAGAAGCCTGTGCATGTTTGACCGGTTCCTCGACGAACGATCACTTTTGCTGTAATAGCTTAGCACTTTGTTGGGTAGTAGCTGATGACTTCGGTTTTGTGCCGTTCTCCCGATCAGGCCCTCTGTGCTTGAGCAGGAAAACGATGTTTCTCTTGCATGTGCAACAGTCCTTCTTTAGATAAAACTGAGATCCCGCTACAGTTATCAAGGTAATGAAATTCGGGCATGGCCCTTGGTGGAAAAAAAAACTCATCGCATGGATGTCAAACGCCTGAGGCTATAAAAGCCCATTTCTCCCCTTTTTTTCCCATTTGTTTTTTTTTCTGGAAGACGCAAGCCCACTAAAGTAGGGCAGCAGCGGCCCAGTCAGAACCTGGGCTCTTTCCTGGCTGGGCCTTCGAAATTAGGCCTCAAAACACTCCTTGAAAAAAAAAAGAAATTAGCCTAAACAAACAAGATCTTTAGCATGATTCGAGTGCCTGTGAATTGGGAGGGCGGTGTCCTTTTGAGATCAGGCCGTGCACCTTCTTCTACGTGATACAGTCACAAATGCATCCTTTTGCCGCCCACTTTAATCATGCGACAACCTTTTCCAACCGGAAAACAGGGCAGTTTCCCAGATTTGCCAAGCCACAACGAATAATGCATATGAAATGCCAAAGCATTCCACACCAATCTGATTACCACAGGGAAGGTTTTAGTATGAGTGCAAGCCAAGACTAGAAACACGTAACGCCGTTTTTAGCAGCATTTGTGCTTTGCCCATATTTTCTGCAAAAGTTTCCGTTCAATTGGAACGTTTCTCTGGTTTCGCACTGCCTTACCTGAAACGTACACAGCTAGTCCTAATTGAAACCAGCTACAAGTAAAAAAATGAATGAAGATAAGAATTGTTAGCAAATTTTGACGGAAGAAATTGTTAACAAATTAGAAGTGGGAGCGAAAAGATTACTCATACTGAGCGCAAAGACATGACGCATCACAAGGGCTTAAGTTTTTTTCTTTCTCTGTATTAACAAATTCGAAGTAACATTAAGATTTGCAGTATAAGAACAGAAAGTTTTCCTCAAAAAGCACCCTGAAGCTTACCATCTGTCTACCGGTCTCGCTATGATTTTCATGGTTTTATTGTAGCATTTGAGTAAAAACGAATATATTGTCACAAATGAAAAGGAGTTATATATTATAAGAGTAGTTTCATAGTGAAAACTAATAATGTCAATGCTATCAATATATAAAAAATGAATATAGATATTGATAGTAAAAATTAAAAATTAAGTTTGACGTGGGATAAACCAGATAGAGTTCTGTATATTTGTGATCAGACGAAGTACGTGTTAATTGAAATCATGCTCTCTTGATCAAACAGACTTTCCGACCGAAAGCTGGGCTTCTACTTCACCGAGGCAAAGCAACTTCTGATTCTTCCCGTTGCCAAACCCAAATAATTAAGCAACCTTTCCGACCGAAAGCTGGGCTAACGCTTCATGTCTCTCGCTTAAAGTTTCCTGGATTTGCGAAGCTGCAGTGAATAACGCATCAAACTCCCGTCTTTTTATATTACTAGTGTTATGCCCGTGCGTTGCTACGGGACATCAAAACTATATACTAAAAGCACATTGATCGCAAAAGTAATACAATAATGCTTTGAAATCAAATATTATCGTTGAAGTGACATTTTATTGGGAAGGCTTAAAAGTAGAATTTGCCATTACAAATGATAATTAAAATCATGGAGACTATTTGGTTCAAAACTTTGAGTTCTTCAAGGCATCGCTGAATAGCTTGTGTGCGAGGTCTCAGTCTCATAAATTGTATCTACTTTATGTTCTGCTCTGTAATGCGACGAAGATAATGTTTGACAATTTCAGGCAGCCATCTGCGATATCCATTCCTTTCATGCGCCAGTAAATACACCAACATGTTCCGACGCATCACCATACAATCCTGTGCACATGATTGAAAAATTATATGTAAATTTTGCGCCATGTAACATTGGTAGAACCGCTTGCATGGATCACATCTTAAAGAACTTTATGTACTCACCGAAAAATTTATTATTTGTTGTTTATTATCAGTACCCCACGAATTCATGGACTGAAGAATAAAGAGTCCACTTGAGTTCCTGTGGCAAGATTCACTGTCAGCTACATATAAAATAGTTCGGTTTTGAGAGAATATTTGAAACACTCGGTTGCAAAGAGTTACTTACTTAGCTACGTTGTCCGGAACACCTGAAGCACGGGTGAATTTCCATTTCCAGACATCCTCCTCACCCCAACCAGGAATAACTTCGTTCATTGCTTGCTTGAATTGCCGGCGAAATGCTAGAGTTAACTCAGCATACATAAGCACCGGTGTGTATTTACACCACTCTTCTACTGGACGATGATAGCATGGTACTGAGTACCAAAACCATGTATGTATCATATACGTTGTACTACTTAGACTATAGTGTCAGGACCTCCTTGTATACAATATTTTTCGTGAAAGTGCCATCTATTGTTGGGGTCAACTCTTTCTTCTTAGCATTAAGTTTTCTCTCCATCTGGTCACGCTTTTTAATAATCTGTTCCATCGTATATTTTTCGTCAGCAATCATCTTAGCAATTTTTTCCTCGATTTTTCTAGCCTCCTCCTCCAGCGCTTCAGCATCAGGCGGTAGGGCGAGAATCTTTATGTTCTTTCTAGCCGTGGCCCTGGACATCGCAACGTACAACTGACCATGAGAGAACACAGGGGCGGGGAGGTACACCCCCACATTAGGAATAGTTTGACCCTGTGACTTGTTCACCGTCATAGCAAAGCTCAGCCTAATAGGAAATTGCTTCCTCTTGAACTGGAAGGGGAACATTTCATCATCGGACGGGCACAACGGTATCCGAGGAAGGAAAACTCGCTTCCCGGCATGTTGCCCCACAACAATTTCGGCGTCGATTGCATTCCTTCTGCACCTCCGGACAACAAGCCTTGTACCATTACACAAACCATTGGCAGGGTCAATATTTCTAAGCAATATGACTGGGCACCCAACCTTGAGCTTTAAAATGTGGGGAGGAAGCCCATTGGGTGTCAAACTGTTAAGGAACTCAGTTGGATAATAATTATACGGGTCATCTATGGCGGAATCAAAACTGTGATACAAGATCTCGCCGCCACGGAACATATCGACCATCTTCATGTTTATCATGTCGACCCAATCGTTACGTGTGGATAAAATGGCTCGGGAGGTGATGTAGTCTTTGTCTGCCATGTTATCATTGAGATCCGGAAAAATGGTGCCGATCAATCTATCAAGATCTTTCCCCGAATCACCAGAGTACGGGACACAGATCTCGTCCGGAATACGTACATAACCATCCTGGTTTACTTCTTCCGTACCACCTCCAATGCGAAGAAGATATTCTGCGAACCATGGGTCACTTTGCGCCCTCATATTTCGAACGAGCTTCAGGTGACGCATTGATTCCCAAAGATATGACCGTCGTAAAGAAGCAC
This sequence comes from Urochloa ruziziensis, assembly GCA_015476505.1. Lineage (NCBI taxonomy): Eukaryota > Viridiplantae > Streptophyta > Magnoliopsida > Poales > Poaceae > Urochloa > Urochloa ruziziensis. The sequence goes on from CM027124.1 coordinate 24,987,355, forward strand.
CGACTATCTGGGCCCTAGATCCTTTCCGCACCACAGGGAGAACCTGCCTAAAATCACCACCGAAGACAATAGTCTTCCCCCCAAAGGGCAAGTCTGACCGACCCATTATATCACGGAGGCTGTTGTCTAAGGCTTCCACTGCTTGCCTCTTTGTCATTGTCGCCTCGTCCCATATTATTAGAGCCGCTTGTTTGAGTAATTTGGCAGTACCACTCTGTTTGGTGAAACTGCAAGAGGCGCCATCTTCAAGAGTGAGGGGTATCTTGAAACGCGAGTGGGCTGTCCTGCCGCCTGGCATTATGGATGCAGCGACTCCAGATGTAGCTGTAGCCACAGCAAGCATGTTTTGGCTGCGTAAATTAGCAAGAAGTGCCCTGTATAAAAATGTCTTCCCAGTACCGCCAGGTCCATCCACAAAGAACAATCCACCTCGCTTGCTGTCCACAGCAGCTATTATCTCATTGTAGGCAGACCTCTGCTCCGGATTGAGGGAGTCAGATAGTAGCAAGTCATCCGGGTTAATCTCGATGCTAGCTTCCTCATATACCTCTCGAGTTATATTGCAGGCGTCGTCATATGTGGGGTCAATATCTGGGAGAGGAAATGACCTAATGTCTTTGCCCATAGACTGCAACATGTTTCTAATGTCTATAAGAACCATCTGCTCCACCATGGCTGGTGATTTGTGGATGCGCAGAAAGTCTTCTGACATTGCATCAAAGTGTTTGGTCCACAAATCCATCACATGGTGAGGCTCGCAGAACACCAATATCGTTGCAAACAGCCTCCGCAGGGATGAAGGCATCATGAATTCGGACATCTCAGTTATACATTCATCAAGCGTATTGTCTTCTTCGATTAGACCCCTAGCTTCTGCAGCTTCACGGAATGAAGGTAGGACCACGCCATCGACAGTCCTGAGGTCCTCGTATGAGGTAGCTCCGGCGACCTCATTTAATAGGATGCGAAGAAAGAAACGTTCCCCCTCGCCGGGATTAGCAGAGATTAGTCTTCCGACTTGGAAAGTTGAGTTTTTTCTCCAGTTCCAGCATTTGCCCTCAGCACTCCATGTGAAATGCTCTGGGAAGTCACGGTACAATATTCCACGGGCTTCCTTATACTGCCTATTTGCTGCAAAGTATGCCGTCAACATTGTCTCTTCTATGCCTGGCTTATCAAGGATGCGTTTCACGCTGGACCTTTTATGAAATGCCACCGTGTGTTGGTCAGGGAGATGAAGTTGTAGTTGTTGTACTGGTGGATTGCACCTGCTCAAGTCAAATCCATATATCCTCCACAGTGCTTCAGGAGGCGTCACCCACCGGGCATCTCTGTATTGCCTTATTTCATCAATATCACCTTTGTCGTCTGCTCTGCCAGCCTCCCTCATGACCACAGATGCTCTGTCATGTCCCTTGTATATGTACTTGAATAGGTACTTCACTGATTTAATACTACCACATGCCTCGACATTTATGTGACAGTTGAACGTACGAAGCAAGAAAGGGTTGTAGGGGACAACCCAACGATTGTCCAACCATTCACCACGGACTTTTTCCCTGCTACCGTTGTTGCGTCTCCTATAGATGGGGTATGAATCCTTACCCTGTGACGTTGAGTCACAGAATGGACGCGAGGTAACGGTTCTTGCATTCAGTTCGCCCTTTAGTACACGGGCAGTTTGGGTTAAGCACCCCACAGGGGCCATGCATCATATGCTTCGTGACCATCTTATAGAGCACCGGGTACTTTTTCTTGTTTGGTAGCTCTGCGGTGATAATCATGTCATACTGTTCGGCACATGTGAGCTTGTACTTTCGTTGCATTATTAGCAAGAAGTGTGCATGCGGCAAACCCCTCTTCTGGAACTCCACTACATATACATATGCTTTCACCTTACCGAGTATATCTTTCTCTAGGAGCATCTTCCTCATCGCCTCGAGCTTTGCTCTAAACACCCGCGTTACAAGATCTGGGCGATCCTGTGGTTCCTGGCCTGGATAAAGTTCATTCTTTATCTCCTCCCAATTAGGGTTGCACGTCATCGTGAGGAAGATATCAGGTTTGCCATACTTTCTCACAAGAGCCATTGCGTCCATGTACCGTCGCCTCATATCGCGGGGACCTCCGATGAAGGATGGAGAGAGGACAGTACGCTTCCCAATATTATCAGCAGACTGTTCACCGTATCGCATGCTATCCATCAGACCCTGGTATAGGTTAGCCCTTAAAGTATCCTGATTGTTTCTTTGGTAATCCAGACGCGAGCTCTCAATCTTGATATATGTGTCTACGGCAAACTGCTGGAAAAGACGCTTCCCATATAGTATCGGATTAAATATCCCAGGCCGCATCTGGAACTTGTAGCAGTAGTAGTCACGGACGGAGACACATACATTTCCAATTGGTTCTACAAGGACACAATATGCAAGTAAATGTACGAGAACGACATTGGCGTCAGGTTTATTATCTAAATAACTTAAAACAAATTTATGAAATGAAACATAGATATACCTCCATCATAATCGCCTTCGTCATCAGCACGCTTCTTGCGTTTGGCAATGGCATCCTCAACTTCGGCCGCAGAGACACCGACCTTTGGAATACAATTGTGCCACCCTAGCTCACCCCTCGGAAAGAACAAGGGATAGGATAAGGGATCGTAGCACGCATTGTATGAACGTATGCCTTGTACGGACCTATCCTTCCCTTGCAGAAGAACACTATGCTTAAATTGACCATGGCGCTCGGTCCCCTCAACCCACACTGCAGCGACCTCTGAAGTTATCGGCACGTTATATGTTCTCTGGTCAAGCCTTTGGTCAAGGTTCAACTCGACAATATAATCATCTACGTCCTCTAAGTGTCCCATAATCCTAAGATGGTGAGAGTAGGGATTATGTCCATTAATGATGTCAACCAGATGATGAATGACCTCTGCGTCTTTTTGTTTAGATTTCTCACGGCACTTGCTCATCCGATGCTGGAGTGACGCGTCATCATCGTAAAAATATAGCTCAAGGTGTCTCTTTTCGACACCTTCCACACTACCAAACGACCGTAAGTTATGGTAAATCTGGCCATGAGCTCGGAACGTGTATATACCAGCTGTTCGCATGTTAGTGGTCACACGATCTAGGTGGCAGTACAGAGAAGTGAACGAAAAATGGCCGTTAAAATATCTAATGTTCGCACGAAAGTGGCGAGAATCCGCATCTGAGCTTGACCACAGCCTCATGAGTTCAGGTGGAGTATCTGGAGTTGATAGGTGAATCTTTCCACTCCTACAACAAAAACCGGGTGGTTCACCCTCGAACTTCTTTGCATTGCAGTGCTCACAGTTTGGCTCCGGAGCCAGCAGGTGCGACTCTGACGGGACATTACCAAAAACCGCGTCGTATGGATCCGGGGAATCTAGTCCGATATTATCTTGACAGCATGTATCGACATCATGCTCTACATCACCAATTTCAACCTCATCGACTTCTGGTACAATGGTCACGAGTTAATTATTGAAACACAAAAGTGAATATGAAAATGAACTTATTCAAAATATGTACTACCTTGTCCAGCGAAAAAGTGTGCCTCATCTTCCTCCTCATCATCCTCAAATACAACATTCTCATCGCCATCTGAGAAACACGTGTATGTGAGAACCTCGCCCACACATGATAAATAAACTAAAACAAATGGAAAACTATAAAATTACCGTCCTCGACCATGCAGTCTGGTGTGTTTTCTCTTGCTACAGACGACTGCCGTTGTGTACATGGCTCTTTCATGTGTGGAGTAGCAAAACTTCGTTGCGTCGCATCTTTCATTAGTTAAATAAAAAGTGGGTTAGGAAAAAAATAACAATAACACAAAGTGCATATCACAGGATAAGTGCATCTTATGTGAATTACCGTTAATCGAATCAGGACGTTCTCTGGATCTACCACCAATTTTTTTCTCAAACGTCATATTACGCCGAGATATAAGGGAGTTCCTCTCTCCATGTGAAACTCGGTGCCTTGGTATGACATGCGCCTGAGACAACTCTGGGGTCTCAATGGTTGGATTTTGCACTAAAGAAGGCTCTTCCAAGTATGGAACTGGAGAGCCACCTAACTCGGGTATTAACATAGCATCCGATATTGGAGTGCTGCTACCGAAACTGGGAAGAAGCAACTCTTCCAAAACTGGAACTTGGTTCGTATGTGTAGAATCTAAAATAAACTCCGGATTCCATTGAGGAGTCGGGATGGCTAGTGAAAGAGGATGCAAATTATTGACTCGGGATTCCCTCACCCTCCTATTATAGTCCCTCTTTGACTCCCTACTCTTAAGCTTCTTTGTCTTTGGAGTCATTGGTACCCTTACTGGCCCATTCAATACAGCATACTGATCACGACGCCTCTTGTTTTTTAGATCCGTATGTTCAGAAGACGTTATCTGATTGTTTGTCATGCACCGCTCAGTAGGCTGCTCTCTGGGATCGACTTCATTTCCATGGCCTACAAACATTTTAAAACGTCGTATAGAAAACATACATCGATGCATAGACATTTTATTAGTATTCATGTGCCTAAGTTGACGTGCTAAATACCTGGAGTTTGGGAAGATTCTTGCTCCAAAATCTTTGTAGCAGTCTTTTTGTTAGTCTTTTTGGCTTCCATCTTGGGAGGATTTTTGGCTGCATACACTTCACGACGCTTTTTATTTATAAGTGCCTTCGCCTCAGGAGACATCGCAGACCTGCGCGCCCTGTCCCGCTCACGCCTTAGGTCTTTTGGGCGAACAACAGTAGGCTGGGACAGAATGCCTGCATAAAAATCACCAGCGAATACATGTGGTAAACAACACGCGGATTGTATTGTGCTGGTGAGCACACCTGGTGACAACTGATGATTATAACACTAATACCTGATGATTGTTGTGTTTCATTTTGAGTGAACTGTAGTTTCTTGGCAGCGTTTTTAGGAGGATTTTTTGCAGCATATTGTTCACGACGCTTCTTATTCATTAGTGACTTCGCCTCAGGAGACATTGCAGCTCTAAGCGCAGCCCTACGCACCCTGTCTCTCGCACGCCTACGTGCGCTATGTGATGCATTTTCGCCACCTGGACGAGAAAAATGCTTAAAGTAAAATTTAATTGTAGAGGATAGGCCCATTTAAACAAACAGAAATTACCAGTGTGGCCATCATTCGGGGTAGTAGTCTGCGATAACTCGACATCAATGGTTATAACTGCATAGAGGAATAACGGTGAATATGTTGAATGGAATATGGAATACTACTGTTAGCTATACTTCTTGGAGTGTATTGTGATGGTGAGCACACCTGGGGACTGCGGCTGAGACGGTGTACCATTGGATGTTTCCAGCAGTTCGCTATCTGACAGACTGTCTGCATGAAAATCAGCGGCGGATAAAGATCATTTTTAAGATCATGATCCACACATGCGGTAAACAACATGCGCACTGTATTGTGCTGGTGAGCACACCTGGGGACTGTGGCAGGGTGAGACCTCCATTGGTTGTTTCCAGCAGTTCGCTCTCCTCGTTCTGAACGGCCCCATAGGAGATGACTCCTGCAGGAATGTAAAAGACAATAACAATCGCAAGAAGGAATTTTGGACAACGAGAACTACACACAAAACTCATTGTTGTATGCAACTTATTACCAGACAACTGATGATCAACCTGGAGTCTGCTGGGTGGTTCTGTATGGACGTATAGACCGTTTTGGTTAATTAAGCATAAACATTTGAGGAATGGGAAGTAATTAAGGTGGGTGTACAAAAATCAATTATAACACTAATACCTGATGATTGTTGTGTTTCATTTTGAGTGAACTGTAGTTTCTTGGCAGCGTTTTTAGGAGGATTTTTTGCAGCATATTGTTCACGACGCTTCTTATTCATTAGTGACTTCGCCTCAGGAGACATTGCAGCCCTAAGCACAGCCTTACGCGCCTTGTCTCTCGCACGCCTACGTGCGATATGTGATGCATTTTCGCCCCCTGGGCCATAAAATATTGAACATGATTCGGGGTAATAGTCTGCAATAACTCGACCCCTGGTGAATGCAATATGGAATAGTACAACTGTGACGATCGATAACACGTACCGGAATTGGCATCACCTGAGATTAAGTTTGATACGTCTCCTAAAGGTTGCCGGTCATTGGAAGATCTAGACGCATCCATCAGGGAATAACACACCACTCCCAATATGTATATATCTGGAGCTATAACACACCACTGAGAATCCAACATAGAATTATTTCCTTTGACATAACTGCAAATAATAATATTGTTGTTGCATAAACAGAATGGGTTCAGACCACCAATAGGATCGGACCTAAATTCTTGAATGCTAACGTTGGTTTCGGAGACTCCTGCTTCCAGAAGGACATCCTCAACCTTGTGCAGTGCTTGGCTTTGCATCCAAGAAAAACACCGGTGACACTATCCATGAAACGGTGACACACCTGCGTTGGTGAAGGGGACTCGGTGAAGGGGCAAGCGGACTCGACGGCAGCCCTGGTTGGAGACGGAGTCGTGGTTCGCAACTACCCTGACGACGATGGCTGCGGCCAAGGCGTCGGGGAAGGCGACCACGGCTGGTGTTGGCGAGGAGTCAGAGGCAGGAGATTGCAAGGCGCGCCGTCAGATACTCGGCGATGGGATCCGTCAGCACGACGGTGAAGGAACAAGACGGCGATGGCGCCGGCGATGGGATCACGCACGACGGGGATGGAACAAAACAACGATGGCGCCGGCGATGGGATCCGTCAGCAAGACGGCGATGAAACCAGACGACGATGGGGGCGCAATGGGAGGGGTACGTGGTGGCTGGGAAAAGTGGTGGTTAGGGTTTAGATATATAGACAGAGAGAATAGAGACGTGGATCAAACGGTCTCGGATGATCCAAGACGAATTCGACGGCAGAGGTAGGGCGACGCGACGATCCACGATGGGACACGAAGGGAGGGGAGGACGCGAATTGAGATCGGAGGGCTGCGGAGGGGCGGCTGCGAGAAATTGATGGCTGGCGGTGTGGAGACCGGAGCAGCAGCAGCGATGACCATGGTTTCAGCCGCTACAATGGCGACGATCCCGCGATGGCATCGCTGAGAACTTGGCGATGGCGATGGCGATGGCGATAGCGATTCCACGATTGCGTCGCGGCGGCGAGAACTTGGCGCAGGCGAGGTAGGCTGGTTCGTTGCGTTTGGGAATTGTGGGAATAGGGTTACGGTAGGGGTGGAGGCGTACGTCTGTTCTGATCGGACGATAGTGTTATTCCGTGGGATGAATGGACGGTAGGGGAATAAGGATTGAAAGAGACACGAAAAAAATCAGGGAGCGGCGGCTTCCTCGTAGGCGATCAAAGGGCTGCGGAGGCGTCACGCCTCATCTGAACGGCACACGGGATCGCAAAATCGGCGTCGACCGACGGGGGACGCGAGGTTGAACGACGAGCGATCCATTTCTTCGACTTTTTAGTTGTAGAGAATCTAAAGGGTTTCTACTGCCAAGTGCCCAAATTTTTTTTGGGTGATTTAAGTAACCATTTTTTACATTTAGTATAAGAAAACATATGACTTTGAGAAAATTTACAACAAAACATCTACAATCATTTGGATTGAGTAGATTATATTTTGGCATCTCGCCGACGTCTTGTGGTTCTTCCTTAGTGCGGCCTATTTCTTTTAGCTACAAATCATAAAAAATTAAGAAGCCTGTACATTGCAGTTTTTAACGCTGGTGAGGTTTAGAGTACGGTTGAGTAATATGGTATTGCGATACGAGTGTTTGTTTGAGCTTCAGACGTACAATCACAATCTAGGTCCTTATCAGCCTGACACCCAGAATTAAGTAATTCAACTTAGAAACCAAATTTGACATAGGTAAGGTTAATGACGTTGAAGTGTGCCCAAGAAATAGTTTTCATTAGGGACTAAACTAAACTAATTTTAAAAGTTCAGGCGAGTTAAATGAGTTGATATTTTGAAGGGAAAAGTTCAATTTTCAACCTTCAACTATGACAAAAGTCCGATTTTCAACAACTACAAAACTGGGTGGAAAGGGCCATCCAACTGCCAAAACCGGGCAAATTTGGTCCTTTGGATGGTTTCAAAGGTGGTTTTGCATTTTCTAGAAATTAAAATATTCTAGTTTAATAAAAAAGTCATAACTAATTCATTTTAAATCATAAAAATATGAAATTGGTGCCAAAAGTTTTATTAGAATGTAAGTTATTTGTTGGTATTCTATTTAAAGTTATTAACACATTATTTTTTACTATTTTAGTGTTTTATTGTTTATAATAAACTATAAGAAATTGGAATAAATAAGATTCAAATAATGTCAAATAGAGCACCAACAAATACATTACATTTTTATAAAAAATTTGGTACCAGTTTCATATTTTTATGATTTGAAAATAATTAGTTATAAATTTTTTGATTAAACCAACACCTTTAAAATATCTAGAAAATGTAAAACCACCATTCAAACCACCCAAAGGGCTAAATTTGCCCTGTTTCGACAGTTGAATGACCCTTTCTACTCGGTTTTGTAGTTGTAGGTTGAAAATCAGACTTTTGTCATAGTTGGAGGTTGAAAATCGAATTTTTCCCTATTTTGAATGGTTTAAAATGAAAAAAAATCCATAGCGAGGGATAGTAAAATGAACTTTTCTTTCATTTTTTACCAACTAAATTTGTTATTGGCTTTGTCTCTATTTAAAAAATTGATATAACCATTTAAAGGTACTCTCTCCATTTCAAAATGTAGCACGTTTTAGCTTTTTTAGGTTAGATATAACATATATGTCTAGGTATATAACAAATCTATGAACCTCGAAATGCCAAAATAATTCTAAAAGTCAAAACGATATACATTTTAAAATAGGGGCTAGTTGATTTCACTAGAGCTCATTAGTGATCAAACACATGCCAATTGAAACAATTATTTACATAGTCAAGTGAAAAAGTCATACTCATGGTCACGCATGACAACTCGGCACAGGACATAGCCACGTTGCACACACTTTTGAAGATTTGTTGAAATTAATGTTATGAGCGCTACGATGGTTCAAACATGCTTGATAACATGAGTACATTTGAAATAGAACAATATGTGACACGTAATTCACACAAGCATCAAAATCAGTTAAATTCTCTGTTTACTGCTGTAGGAGTAGTAGTAGACTGCGACAGTTTTCAGCAACATTTCTATTTTCTAGAAGGTCAAAACACGCAAACCTCGAGGAGAAGCAAACGGTTAGGCCAAAACTGGCAATTCTCCATTCGCAAGGGACCAGGGCAGAAAAAGCAGCGAACGAAGTAAACCCAGTTTCATATCTTTACTCCCTCTGACCGTTGCCCACCTCGTGCCCGTCTTCTCGCCGCCGTCACCGCAGCCGCCCGCCGGCGACTCTTCATCCACCACCGCCACCGGCGTCTCCTCCCACCTCCTTCTCCCAGGTAAGAAAGGCATCCGGCGACCTCGCCTCGCTCCCCCGACCGCGCCCTCGCCGCTCCTCCCGTTAGCACGTGCCGCCGTGGATCTGGATCCGAGGCCAGCCGTGGGGGTTGGTCGGCTTGCGTTCCTTTTGAACCCTGGATCTCACCGTGATCAGTTCCGGTGTGTTCTGCAGCATCCCTGAGGGATGGAGAACGGTGGGATCGAGGAGGCGGACGACGCGCCGCCGGTGCCCGCGCCGCCGAACGGGCGGCGGTACAGGCCGGTCGGGTCGAGCGACCGCGCCGTGATCCAGATGACCTCAATGGAGCCGGGGTCCTCCTCCGCCGCCACAATCGATGCCGTCGTGACGCCCCAGCCTCCGAGGTGATGCATACTTCACATTCACATTTGTGGGTATTGAGAGCATTTGGACGTGTCAAGCTCTAGCGGATAGAACATGTACTGAACTGAGTAGAGAGTGTATTTCTGCGTGGAACACTAGCATAGTTGCTGCAAATTAGTGTGTGCATTGTCTTGGGCGTTCCTTGTTTAGCAAAATGGGGTGCTCAACCAGCAACTGTAGGGTACCAGTTGACTGTTGAGCCTACTCAATGCCTTTGGAGTATCAGAAGTTAGGATTTATAGGTTCACTGCCCTGGCGTGTTAGGGAACACTGAAACTACTATTTTGGGTGTTGGGTTGCTGCTTTCTATTTAGAGCTGTTGGCATTGCAAGCTAGGCTGTGAGATTCATGCCTTCCCTATCTGTTTTGTGGGGCATCTGCAACTGCAATGCTACCATTATTGAAATCAACCTGCAGTGATATATGGTTGAAATCAATATATGGTTGAAATCAATCTGCAGTGATATATGGATGCCTCTTTCTTTTGGAGGAACTTTATGTTTGAGTGATGCTGAAATTGTTTTAGGTTCAAAATTGAAACCGGTACTGGTTGCTGTTAAAAATAGTGAGGTCTTGCCATAATGCTGGTTACTTCTGATTGGTACAATTTTTTGGACGTTGGTTGTAGTTTTAATTCTAGTTTTTTCTTCTGTCCTATCATATTGTTTGAGTTTTGGTCATGGATCATGCCTTTAGTCAAGCCACAGTAAGCTTGTTGCTGTAGATTTGAGTTTTGTGGTTAAAGTGTTGGATACTAGCAGATTTGAAAAAGAATACTGCTTTTTCCTTATGTCGATTTTAGTTCTTGTGTGTGGTAAGGCTTGCCGTTGCCGCATGGCATATACCCTCAACCTTGCATGCTCTGGATAACTTTGAAGAAATGGTTATCACTAGACATGTTGTTTCTTTCCTTATTTGTTTCATAGAAATATATGTATATGCAATAGCCTGCTGGTGTCCCACTTTTGCTGTTTGGATGTCCTATGGGACATAATCTAGATATAATCTCAACAGAAAATGACCTTTGAATGTGTCTTATGAGGATCATGCATTCAAGAGAACTTAGTAGAATGCAAGTTACCCAGGTGCTATGTGTATGAACTCACACTCTTTTATGTGTGACAGGAATCTAACTATTGATCCAAGCATGCAAGATGGTTCTCCTGATGATCATGCTACATCCGGTGTATCTCAAGGGGATTCAAAGCTAGAGCTATTTGGTTTGATTCTCTTGTAAATATATTGGGTCTCAAGAGGTAAGATCAATCCTTCTGTAGTCTTCATTGTTGTTAACTCAACTAAATCTTAATGCATGCTTCTTTTATTACAAGCTGAAAGTTTTAGTCATAGTCAGATTTTTTTTAGCATGTCTGCCCTGAAGATTGGTTGAACTCTTGATTATACTTCATGACATCAGCATCTGATTTAATCTGAACAGTATGACAGGAGAACAGATTCAGGCCCCTTCAAGTCCTAGGGATGGTGAGGATGTAGCAATAACCATCGGGCGCCCCAAGGTTATATTCCATTCCAACATTTCCTGCCACCCGTTTGAAAGTCCGTTGCTCTTCTTTTGGACAATGATGAAAATTGAGAATTCACGACAACAGTAGGATGAGAAATTGTTTGCCACATGTCAATATTCAATGTGTTCACTTAAGCACAAGGGGTTGGTTGATTGGAACATTTGAGATTTTTTTGGAATATCAATTGGTTCGTGCATGTCTGATCATCATTGTTTGTTTTCAGTTGTTAACTTTATTTGTTCTGTTTAGTTTTAGTGACCAGATTCTATTCTTAACTTTGGCTATATGTTACTTATTTGTTGTGACTTGTGAAATTGTACAAGTGATAACATATATCATTGAACAGATTACTTTTATTGTTTGAACAGGAAACTGGACCTAAGTTTGGCACCATGATGGGTGTCTTTGTTCCATGCTTGCAGAATATCTTGGGAATCATTTATTATATCCGTTTTACCTGGTAAGGTATTGCGTACACTTACTTTTGTTGTTGCCCACCAATACATTGTTTCTTACCTTTGTTGTTGCCCATCAATACATTGTTTCTACTTGGTTTTTGCAAAGTTAGTTTGCTCTGCTGGTCATACAGGTGCTGCTGACCTTCTGTTATAGTTAATCAAATAAAATAATATTGAAGTAAAACCGAAATAGGTACCAGTTCTTTAAATTTGACTTATTACTGTATTAATCCCTTTTTTTATCCTTTCCTGTTAGTCAGAGCAGTTATAAGTGGTGTTTCATTGTGATGCTCGTCTCTCTTCCCTTCCTATGCACTACTACACTAAAAAAATAACCAATACTTCTCAGATAAACTTGACCAACTGTTCCCCTCTTTTCTGTAGGATTGTAGGTATGGCGGGTGTATGGCAGTCTCTTGTTTTAGTTTCATTTTGTGGCGCCTGCACATTTTAACTGGAATATCATTAAGTGCCATTGCAACTAATGGAGCAATGAAGGTATGTTGAGTATTTGCACACTATTTGACAATTCTTAAAATTGGGTTGTTCTGCCTTTTTACTGTCTTATTTGCTTCTCATACCATTTGTGGATATGGAGAAATTCTCTTTGGAGGATCAAACTCAATTGTGTTTCAATGATAGGACAAAATACTCTGAGATCTCATTTTAATGTTCTAAGGTGCAACCAAAATAAGCTAACACCCAAAAATTGTTTTTCATTTCCAATGATACATAGGGTGGCGGGCCATATTATCTTATAGGCCGTGCACTTGGTCCTGAAGTTGGAGTTAGTATTGGACTATGCTTCTTCCTTGGGAATGCCGTTGCTGGATCCATGTAAGCATGCACCAGCCACTATTTGAATTTTCTTCATTTTCTGCTACTAATGATGTTAATGGATGGATCCTTTTCTGCACCTGATATATAGAAGAAGGTATCATGTGCCTTTTCTAGTTGGCAACTTGGCATATGTTAGATAGAATTTAGATAGAATTTATATTGTAGTAAAATTGCATAGTGTAGTTAGTTCATTTTGTTTCAACAGAGCCGGAACCCAGCCTATGTTGTTATGACACAGTCGGTCCTGTAAAGAAGGCTATTACAGTCAGGTGAGCTAATGTTAAAAAAAAAACAGCTACTCTTATGTAGATGAGTAGACGAAGCCCAACCTGACATGGGGGGAGGCAGTAGACTTCAAAGATTGGAATATACACAAGAAACATCTTTGGTTAAGATTTTGGAAATCAGCAATCCACATGCCTGAACCACATAGACTATCGCTCCACTTCTACTATTATTACAACTACTACATCAGCCTTTACATTTTATCCTTCCTTTTAGCTTTTGTTTGGTTTCATCTCTACCCTACCCCAACCTGTTTAGGACTATCGGCCTATGTTCTTGTTGTACCTTCTACCGGCCAACGATTGGAGCAGCTCCAACTGTCTTTAGACACAAGTCTGCAATCAGATTAGTAGGTCCAACTGAAGAAAGTGTGTGTATGAACAGTAGATGGAAAAATAATATAGGTTTCGAACAATTTTCTACTTGTTATTGTGGGGTGCATTCTGAATTCATGCATGAGTGTCGCTCATCTCTGCATTGAAAACTTATTTTGGTCATCAGGTATGTGCTTGGGGCTGTAGAAACCTTTCTTGATGCTGTTCCTTCTGCTGGACTTTCCAAAGTAAGTTATGATTTATTTGAATCAGTATGCTTAGTTTATGAATAGAATTGGTACTCTACTTCCGTATATTTTTAAGTGTGGCTCATGTGCTTTAGGCCTTAGTTAAGAGTTAAGACATAGGGCATCTATGTTAGCATGTTTGCAGTTTATGAAGTGGTAGTCATGTAAACATTAGCAGATTGCCACACTCCCTTGTAAAATATAAGTCAAGCATGCAACTTCAATGAGCCTTTCTCTTGTTAGTTGTTTAGCCTCTTCTGCATTCTCTGTCGTCAGGTATTTTAATTAATATCCATACATACCATTTTCTCTTCTTCTAATACATTAGCACATGTACAGTTATGGTTAATTCCCTGACACCACATTCTTGAAGTTATAAGCTCCTATTTGTTGTGTGTATACAAGAAGCGCCTTGCCAGAAAAAAATAAAGGGGGTACTTGGAAAGACCAAAACATAACCCCCTTCCTTCCCCCACCCTCCATCCCAATGACCGACTTTCCAACACCTATCCAATCACACACACCACTTCCATATGGATGCCTTGTTAGTTAGGTTCAATGTTTTACTCTTCCATATGGATGCTTTCTCTTGTGCGAATGCCTTGTTAGTTAGGTTCAATGTTTTACTACATCTAAGAGAATCTCGTCCTTCAACAAAGGTGCATACATACAGGACTTAGCTCATCATTTCTCTGTTAATTGCATGCATGCAAGCAAATAGGTTAGTTGTTGGCATGCCTATCATGGAAGTCGCAAAGGTCATGACCAAGCCTTTCGTCGTTGATCACTTATGACATGCAACAGTGTAAACAATGTTAACTAGCTAGTTTGATGGTGAAAGATAGGATAGGAGATGAAAGATATACTACTAATTGATTTACTTTACTTTCTTTTCTGATTTTTGTTTGGACTAACTTTTACCTTTTACAAAATGCAGAAAGTGTAACAGTTGTTAACAACACACTAGTAAATGGTACAGAAACTGCTGGCACATCTACTATATCTACACCCAGCTTGCATGATCTTCAAGTGTATGGTGTGATTGTGACGATACTGCTATGCTTTATTGTCTTTGGTGGTGTGAAAATCATCAACAAGGTTGCACCTGCTTTCTTAATACCAGTCCTGTTTTCGTTGTTGTGCATCTATCTTGGTGTATTCATTGCACCAAGGCATAATGCTCCAAGTAAGTACCCTAGTTCTTACTTGTATGTTATGTTTTCATCAGTGTGTGCTGAATTTTACTGTTGACTTTCTCATGTAGAGGGAATAACTGGGTTGAGGATAACCACATTTAAAGATAATTGGGGTTCAGAGTATCAACGTACAAATAATGCTGGTGTTCCTGATCCAAGCGGATCAATATATGGGATTTCAAGTAAGTTTTTACTGTCTCAAAATTGAAAAAGTTACAAATAACTTCAACATGCTCCCCTAGGGTTTGAATAACTTCACTAAACCCTATGAACTTTGAGCAATACTGGCATTGACCCTTGGCTTCAGTGCTGCTGTTGATTTGGATAGAGTAAATCATTTGGAACCAACATGTCATTTAAATTCATGTAAAGCTCTTGTTAGAAAAAAACCCTCTAAAGCTTGGACCAAACATACCCCCAGTCCCCCTCCCCTTGCCTCACTGCCTATATGGAGTGGTTCCTCCACTACTCATCATACTCTGCACCTCTCTGCCTTTGCACCATTGCCTGCTGCATGGCCGCCTCAGGTTGTGGTTGTGAGAGGGTTCAGGTCTTATGTGCATTCTTGAGCACACCTGCCGCCATGGTCCTGAGTGGCTGGGTGTCAACGTGGGTTGAGTTGGAACAGGTATTCTGCTCCAAACTAATAAGGATTTCATATCAGGTGATTGCCTGCAAGTAACTGGGCCATACGTCTTGTTCACAAAATATTTTTATTTTCTTTAGAAAAAGTCTATTGCAATGTCGGTCTGTAAACTTGTTAAAAGTCTCCAAAGCTCATGAAGTTCTGAATTATCTCAGTAGGATCCTAAACTAGCCAAGTAGGTCGAATTGATGCAATCATTTAGCATGGACAATGAATTCCTTAAGAGGAACCACATGGTAAATACATGCTGACATGGGTTTTCCTGTTCCTGATAGCACATTTGTAGGAACCATAAGTCCATAATCCATCAAAATTGATATTAGTTGGTCAGAGCTACGAATTTTAATGTGTTAGGCAGGACTGCATGATTGCTTGTACCATAAAGAAGCCCACCACGGTTCCTATCCACTTGTTTAATGAATACCATCTGCCCTCCATATTCACAGCCTGTTGGAATTAGATGATGAACTGTGACAAGGTTTGGAGATTTCCAAGCTTTTAGGTGCTTAAGTGAACCTTTGGTGTATTTTGGGCATGCACTGTGCCTTTTACATTTCCTCGAGTATGTGAAAATTCATCTTGCTAACATTTTGTTTGGGTGTTTCAGTGCTTTGGTGGGTCTCTTTTTCCCAGCAGTCACTGGAATTATGGCTGGCTCAAACCGATCTGCCTCACTGAAAGATACACAACGTTCGATACCAGTCGGCACATTATCTGCTACTCTTACAACAACTGCTATGTACCTGTTCTCTGTGCTTCTATTTGGAGCCTTGGCCACAAGGGAGGAGCTTCTAACTGATAGGTATTTGCCTTTTAGTACTGCATACTAATCCTCCCATTGTTGATACTGTGTTTTGAAGGGTTTGATAAATTTGGCTTTGTAGTTCATGATGCGCATAAATATATATGTACTAGTTGTTTCATCAAGTTTGAGACAACGGGATTTTGGCCAAAAGAGATAATTATGGTCATGTCGTGTACTTTTCCTAATAATAGAGAAATGATACAAGGCCTTACTTGCAGCCATCACTTGCTTCTGGCTGTATGTGTATTGTACAAGTTCTTTTTGTTAGTGAATTTGTTCAAGTATGAGACAACGGGATTTTGTGGCCAAAAGAGATAATTATGGTCATGTCGTGTACTTTTCCTAATAATAGAGAAATGATACAAGGCCTTACTTGCAGCCATCACTTGCTTCTGGCTGTATGTGTATTGTACAAGTTCTTTTTGTTAGTGAATTTGTTCAAGTATGATCACTGTTACATAAATCCTGTTTATGATGGTTTAACAATCAGAACACTTTACCGTCTGGAGTTAATATAAACAAATACCAGCAAATGTTCTTGTTGCTAATCTACTTTACAATACTGATGGCAATATTGTGGCAGATGGTTGTAATGGCCACTAACTTTTTATGGTCAACTACCTTGTTTTACAAGTCTTGAACATATTTTTTTCCTTATTAACTGTTGTCTTAGACATACTACTACATTCAACAGAATAGTTGTAGTCTCCTGTTGTTTATTTTATAATGTAGTCCCATATAGAACTCCAGCTGTTACACACTTTCTTATTCCTAGTACAATAAGCTCACAAAATACCCTTAACGCTCGCAGGCTTCTTACTGCTACAGTGGCTTGGCCGGCTCCTGCAGTGATTTACATTGGTATTATTCTGTCCACTTTAGGTGCAGCACTTCAGAGTCTGACAGGTGCTCCAAGGTTACTTGCAGCAATAGCGAATGACGACATTCTTCCAGTTCTTAATTACTTCAAAGTTTCTGAGGGATCTGAGCCTCATGCAGCCACTTTATTCACGGCATTCATCTGTATTTGCTGTGTGGTTATTGGAAACTTGGATTTGATTACACCCACTATCACAATGTTTTTTCTTCTATGCTATGCTGGTGTGAACCTGTCATGCTTTCTGCTTGACCTCCTTGATGCTCCTAGTTGGCGCCCTCGATGGAAATTTCACCATTGGAGCCTTTCACTTATTGGTGCATTGCTTTGTGTTGGTACGGTTCTTAATTTATTTGTCATTTATTTATTTTTATCATGATATTCAGCGCAAACTGTTGTAGTACCCGAGTTATGGCATTAATTTCATTGAAGACTTCGTTCACTTTATTGTTTTGAATCTTCTCTTCACCTGTACTCGAGTATAGCTTACTATGTTACACTAGAACACATCTAACAGAACACACTGATAGACATATTTATAATTATGACTCTTATGTGGATTTAATCACTTGTCAACTAATAATGCATGTTATACCTTCGATTGTTATGTACTTGCTGAGTGCGGTGGTACTCAGACTTGCTTGTGAATCTTGCAGCTCCATCGGAAGGCTTCCCTCCCTTCACCGGCCCTGCAAGTCGTCTTGATCAGGTACTAGTTTCGATCTTTACTTTTCAATTCTGGTTAGCCGTTGCCAACTCTTATGTAATTAATGTTTTCCTTTACCAGGAAATGACATTATTTCATGCTAGGTGGCCGAGCCGAGTGGCGGGGCCCACACTACTGAAGCTAAAGTATTAACCCAAAAATTGGGAAGTTAGATCCAAAGACAGTGAGCTGCCATTTCATTGGCTATCCTGAAAAGTCAAAAGGTTTTCGTTTCTACTGTCCTAACGGATATACAAAGTTTGTAGAAACGAGACACGCTATTTTTTCTAGAGGATGACATGATGAGGGGGAGCATGGTTGCTCGAAAGATTGATCTTGAAGAGAAGTGGCTATATGTACCTACTCCAATGGTTCTAGAACCTTACTTCGAGTTATCTGTTGTAGCTGCACCGACAGCACCTGCGGTTGTGATTCCACCGATAGCTCCTGCAGTTGAGGTGCCAGCGCCTGCTGTGATTCCTCCCATGGCAACCGTGAGTGAAAATCTGGAACCTGTCCTTCAGGAACCGATAGAAACTATTGTTGCTCATGGTGTAGAGCCACCGCAGCCACCACCCATAGAAAATGTGCCAGAAATAGTGATACAAAATGTGCCAGAAATAGTGGTACAGAATGTGCCAGAAATAGTAGTACAAAACGTGCCAGAGATTCAAGCACAAAATGTACCACAGCAAGAGGGCCTGAGAAGGTCTCAAAGAGCCAGGAGACCTGCAATCTCCGAGGACATCTATGAACTAAATAATTTAATAGAAGTTCATATGGAGGGTGATCCCACGACATATGAAGAAGCCATGAGTAGTCCTCACTCATCGAAATGGCAAAAGGCCATGGAAGAAGAGATGAGGTCAATGAGTTCCAACAATGTTTGGGAACTGGAGAAAATTCCTAAAGGAGCCAAAACAGTAGGCTGTAAATGGTTCTACAAAACAAAATATGACTCCAGAGGGAACATAGAAAAATACAAAGCAAGACTTGTGGCAAAAGGTTTCACGCAAAGAGAAGGGATAGATTACAAAGAGACTTTTTCTCCGGTCTCTTGTAAAGATTTCTTCAGAATTGTGATGGCGTTAGTGGCACATTATAACCTGGAATTACATCAGATGGATGTAAAGACGACATTTCTCAATGGAGAATTAGAAGAAAGAGTTTACATGAAACAACCTAAGGGTTTTATCATGGAAGACAAAGAAGATATGGGGTGTCGTCTAAAGAAATCCATTTACGGATTAAAGCAAGCCTCTAGACAGTGGTATTTAAAGTTTGACAGCGTCATAAAGAAATTTGGGTTTATAGTGAACGTAGAGGACAACTGCGTTTATGCGAAATTTAAGAAAGGGAAATTTATTTTCATAATCTTGTACGTGGATGACATTTGCTTGCTAGCAGTGGTGTCAGTTTGCTACTGGAAACAAAGAAATTTTGTCCACAAATTTTGATATGAAAGATCTTGGTGAAGCATCATATGTTTTAGGCATAGAAATTCACCGAGATAGAAGGAATGGGGTATTAGGATTATCGCAAAAGGCATATTTAGAAAAAGTTCTAAAGAAATTCAATATGCATGCGAGCAAAGCCACACATGCACCTATAGTTAAGGGCGATAAATATGGGAGGTTTCAGTGTCCCAGAAACCAATACGAGCTCGATCAAATGAAAGCGGTTCCATATGCTTCGGCTGTTGGAAGCCTACAATATGCGCAAGTATGCACTCGCCCTGACTTATCTTTTGTCACCAGGGTACTTGGTAGATACCAAGATAATCCAGGCATGGAGCACTGGAAAATGGTAAAGAAAGCTTTGCGTTACGCGCAAGGCACAACAGGTTTCATGCTTACATATACAAGATCTGACTCCTTAGAGATAAAGGGTTATGCAGATGCAGATTATGCGGGAGATATAGATGACAGAAAATCCACAACGGGTTATGTGTTCACTCTCGCAGGAGGAGTTGTCTCATGGAGAAGCTCCAACAAAGTATCACTGCATCATCTATGATGTATGCAGAATTTATAGCGTGCAATGAGGCCTTGGGGCAGGCATTGTGGTTTAAGAAATTTGTACCTGGACTAAGAGTGGTTGATAGTATTAAGAAACCACTAAAGATGTACTGCAACAATCAGGCAACAGTATTCTATGCTCACAACAACAAGTCTAGTAATGCTTCCAAACAAATTGAGATAAAGTATTATGTTGTGAAAGATAAAATCCAGGATCGCACCATAAGTCTCGAGCATATAGGGACAAAGAATATGCTTGCGGATCCGCTAACGAAAGGCTTACCACCCATTGTGTTCAAGGAACACTTAGCCGGCATGGGGATAAGGGAAAGCCTATGATCCTTGGATTACAAAGGGCCCGAAAAGAAGAAAGTTTAGTTGTTTCAAAAACAGAGGGATGAGTTGTAGCTGGTTGATTCTATCGGAAAAATACCGTTACGATGAAGCATGCTCTACGCGTCCATCTGTGATGAGACAAAGTACTTTGAAAAGAGTCCTTTTAGAGTACAAAAGTTAAAAGTGAGATAAGGGGGAGAATGTTAGATTGATCTCCCTCCAGTGGGCCCAACGGCCCACTGGGCCCTCTGATCTGCGCCCTGATCGGGGGCGTACCAACCCTAATGGTTGGCGGGCACCTGTCGCGCTGCACTACATAAAGGGGTGGGGGCCAACGGCTCAAGTTACGAGGTTGGCCCGAGCCGCCAGCCCCCCATCCACACACCCACCGATCCGGGTGGTGCAGAAGCAACAGGAAGCGCCGCCAACACCAAGACCGACGAGAGGCACCGGCACTGCGCGTCGCTGCCCTAGGGCAACCTCCACCAAACGAACGAGATGCCCGGGCCGAGCTCCTCCGCCGCCGCTTCCGCGCACCGCGGCGAAGGTACGACCCCACTCTCCCCTCATCTCTCACCCCTAGTAGTAGTCCGAGCATGTGCATCTCTCTTGAACTCTCTGTAATCACCAAAGTCCCGGCTATTTGTGCATCTCTCTTGAACTCTCTGTAATCTCCAAAGTCCCGGCTACTTGTGCATCTTGTGATCCTAGGGGTCTAACAGTTTGCTTTGCTGATTTCACTATAAGGGATGTCCATAACAGATTTCTTTCCCAGTGTGCCTTTTCCTTTAGTCGACCCTCATGGTGTGAAACCGGGAGCCAAATCGGACCGAGGTCAGGAATAAAGTTAACACAAAAGTCAATGACCTCCTTTGTTACGTAGCCCTTGGCAATGCATCCTTTTGGGCGTGAACGGTTGTGAACGTACTTCTTCCAGACTCCCATGAACCTCTCAAAAGGAACCATATTGTGTAGAAAAATAGGACCCAAGATAGTAATTTCATTCACAATATGAACCAGCAGGTGTGTCATTATGTTGAAGAAGGAAGGTGGGAAGATCATCTCGAAGCTTACAAGGCATTCGACAATGTCTTTCAGTAGCTTTATTAGATTCTTTGGATTAATGGCCTTCTGTGAAATTTCATTCATGAACGCACAAAGTTTTACGACTGTCAACCTTACATTCTCTGGTAGAACACCCCTCAGTACAACCGGAAGTAATTGTGTCATCAGGACGTGGCAGTCATGGGACTTCAAGTTTAGGATTTTCTTCTCCTTCACGTTTATCATGCCTTGTATATTCGAGGAGTATCCGGTCGGAACCTTGATATTGTTCAAGCAATCAAACATACTTTCATTCTCCTCTTTGCTCAGATTGTAGCCGGCAGGATTCAAATAGTGACGTCCTTTGTCTCTCTTTGGGTTCCAAACCTTGTCATTGTGTCAGCAATGCATGTCGCGTCTTGCTGCCATTGTGTCTTTAGACTTCTTACCATGCACTCCTAGGAAGCCTAGTATGTTCACGCAAAGATTATTCGACAGATGCATCACATCAATTGCGTTGCGAACATGTAAGACTTGCCAATAAGGTAGGTCCCACAAAATAGATTTTTTCTTCCACATTGGAGCATGTCCCTGGTCATCCTTAGGAACAAGTTGGCTACCGTGACTCTTTCCAAATACTATCTTCACATCCTTGATCATCGAAAACACACGCTTTCCATTATGAAACACAGGCTTAGGACGAGTTTCGGACTGTCCTTTAAAATGTTTCCCTTCTTTTCTTAGGGGATGATCGGCAGGAAGGAATCGGCGATGGCCCATGTATACGCATTTCTTAGAATGTTTCAAATAAATGCTATCGGTTTCTTCTAGATAGTGGGTGTAGGAACAGTATCCCATGTTCGATTGTCCCAACAGTTTTGCAAGTGCAAGCCAATCATTGATGGTTACGAAAAGCAAAGCTCGAAGGTCGAAAGATTCCTGTTTATACTCATCCCAAACTGTATGCCTTCTTCCTTCTAGAGCAGTAAGAGATCATCAATCAAGGGTTGCAGGAACGCATCTATGTCATTGCCAGGTTCTTTTGGCCCTTCTATAAGCAACGGCATCATGATAAACTTTCGCTTCATGCACAACCAAGGAGGAATGTTGTAGATACATAGTAGCACAGGCCATGTACTATGACTGCAGCCAAACTCACCGAATGGATTCATCCCATCAGTACTAAGACCAAATCTTATGTTCCTTGGGTCTTTATCAAATTCAGGGTACTCTCGGTCAAGGTTTCTCCAATGGGCCCCATCTGCAAGGTGTCTCATCAGACCATCTTCCTTACGATCTTCTTTGTGCCACCGCATCAACTTAGTGTTATCTCTGTTCTTGAACAAGCGTTTCGAACATGATATTATAGGAAAGTACCACAACAACTTTGCGGGAACTCTCTTCTTGACTGGCTGCCCATCAACATCACCTAGATAGTCTCGCCAGATCTTATACCGCATTGCTTTGCAAACTGGACAAGATTGCAAGTTCTCGTATTCCTTGTCATGATACAGGATACAGTCATTAGGACATGTGTGGATCTTTGGTACCTCCAATCCAAGTAGGCAAACAATCTTTTTAGCTTCGTATGTTGTCGACGGCAGCTCGTTACCCTCAGGAAGTATGTTCTTTACAATGGTTAATAGCTCACGGAATCCCTTATCGGTGACACCATTAGTTGCCTTCATTTCAGCATCTCCAGCTCTGTACCCAACTTCTTCTGCTCAGGTTTGCAACCAGGGTACAATAGCTTTCGGTGATCCTTCAACATGTTCTCGTTCTTTTGCTCCTTCACAGATTCACTGTCTTTATGTGCATCAAGCAACACCTGACCTAACTCGTCTGGTGGCTCCACTTCTGCAACATTTGCTTCACACTCGTCCATCGGTTCATCTTGAAAGCCCTCAGCATCATGAAGAAATGCTCAGTCTGGAATGTCATTGTTATCATCATCATCTTCATTATCTTCCATCATAACTCCATGTTCACCGTGTTTGGTCCAAACATTATAACTTCTCATGAAACCTCTACCATAAATATGGGACCATAGAGTATCTCTTTTCTTGAATTCCTTCCTATTTTGGCAAACACTGCACGGACTGAACATTAAACTCTTTGGTGATCTGTTGGCCTTAGCTGCATTGAGAAAAGATTCTAGGCCATTAATCCACGCTGATGTGGCTCGGGCGTCGTACATCCATTGCCGGTCCATCTGCAATATTTAATTTCCCGTTTCAAAATTGATTCAACACAATTTATTGAACATAAACATATATTTCCTAAAACTCCAACATGCAACACGATCAAGGTTCAAAAATAAAACATTACAACATAATTTATTCAAAGCAACATAAATTTCTCCACTTCCAACATGCAACACGGCCGAGATCTTCAACCATCCTTAGGATGCTCTGATATATTTTTTTCTTGGTGCGGCGGATGGTGGAGCTTAGTTTGGTGGTGATGGAGCGTACGCCGCAAC
Source organism: Urochloa ruziziensis (assembly GCA_015476505.1). NCBI lineage: Eukaryota > Viridiplantae > Streptophyta > Magnoliopsida > Poales > Poaceae > Urochloa > Urochloa ruziziensis. Next base: position 25,010,998 of record CM027124.1, read on the forward strand.
AGATCTTCAAGATCGAAACCAGGTTCCTCACCCCTTGCAACACATTCTTCGTGTTTCTTTTGCAAAAAAGAAAGTTGTGCTTTCACCCAAGCTCCTGGTTTTTTCGATTTCTCATTAGGTCCTACTGGAGTTTTACCCTTCCCGCGAGACAAATGACAATCACAAATCACTGGTACCACTACCTCCAGTAGGGTCCATATTGATATGACCACGAGCCTTTTATTTCTCAACAAAAGAATAACATTTTCGTCAAAAACAATTACCATCTATAAATTAACTTAGAAGTAAAGATTTACATAACATTTCTAATTAAAATTAAAAAACCTTAATAATAACATGTCACTGCAAAATAATTCGAAAAAAAGTAACTCTAAACGTGTCATATGCAAACTATCTAGTAAACTTTCTCTAATTTGAAATAATCAATTCCACATATCTTAAATTAATATACAATAAAAAGACATGGAGTATTTTAAAAAATTAGAATAATAATACAGTACAAATGTCACTATAAAATAATTTTAAAAAATAACTCTAATACGTGTCATATACATACTATGTACTAAACCTTTTCTAAAAATCAACTAATCGATTGTACATATTTACAAATAAAAAAATATATGCACATTCCCTCACATCCTAAAATCACTAATTTATCTATCTAGAAACCATAAAACGAAAAATAAACACCATGAAAGAAGTGAGGATGAAGTTGCTAACCTTTGACGTACGTAGAGGAGTGAAATCCTCACAAATTTTGGGAAAAAATGGGCAAAACTCTCCCCCTAACAAGGCAAAATAGCCTCTTTGGTCCCTCAACTTTGCCCCAAAGGTCAACTTCGTCCCTCAACTTTCAAATCGGCTAATTTAGTTCCTCAACTTTTATTTTCGGGTCAAACTCATCCTTATGACGATAAAATGCTTCATATTAGCATGAAACTAATGCGAAAAGTCATTTTTACCCTTGGTTGCTTCTTTGCTTAGTTTTCACCTTCACAGTGTGCACTGGACATGGCCATAATGCTGTCATATGATCGAGCAAACCTAGCTAGTTGTCGTACTAAATGCGTGGCTCCTACCCATTTAAACTTGTGGCCACACATATTATCATGCTAACAAGATAACTACTTTTCTTTTCTTTTGCTGGCGGTGCATCATTTCTTCACAATGGCTTCCCTTACTTTAAAAATGATATTTGGACTATGCAAGAAAATCATGGCAGTGGCATGTATGTATTTGGAAGCTGTACAGCGAATGCGTGCAGAGAAAATTGAAATTGATCGTTGCAAAAATAGACTGTACCGAATGTTGCGAAAAGTTGAGCAAACATATGCATGTTGTTCTTGTATGATCCAGATCAAATCAAACACGAAAGGGCGCTTGTGAGAGACAACAAAACAATAGATACTCTATTGGATTAGTCCTACCATTGATTATAGTGACAAGGGTAAAAAAGACTTTCATATTAGTCACAAATAAAAGTTGAAGGACTAGGATAAATTTGACCCACAAATGAAAGTTGAAGGACTAGAATGGTGATTCTGAAAGTTGAGGGACGAACTTGAACCTTGAAGCAAAGTTCAAGGACCATGATGGCTATTTTGCCCCTAACAAGCCATGGAGAGAGGAAGGGGCTCGAGCTCGGTTTGAGCTCAGGGGGAAGAAGGGGCTCTGATATAGCCGTGTCAAGTTAGTATCGGCTGGTAACCCCAGCCGGTACTAAACGTTGACACTTAGTGTCGGCTGGTGTTACCAGCCGGTACTAATTTGGCACGGTCAGGTTAGTACCGGCTGGTAACACTAGCTGGTACTAACGTGGCATCTGCCCGTTGGTGGGTGGGGACAGCGATGCACGTTAGTACCGGTTGGTGTTACCAGCTGGTACTAACGTGCATTTTTGCCACTGTTGGCTGCAGCCGGTAGTAAAGGTCCACTTTAGTACCGGCTCCACTAAGGGAGAGGGACCGAAAGTCCTTTCTCCCGTCAAATGATTGATTACATGCAGAACAAAACAACACATGAACGGAACAGATGGTTAAATGACTCTTGCCATTTTCTGGAATATTGGAGCTTTACATTGTGAAAATTGAATAAAGCTTTCAAAATTTTTGTGCAGTACTCTGCTTCATTTTTTTTTTTTTTGGCAAAACTCAGAATTCTCTAGGTAAGGACTTCCCTCTTACCAAGAAATGTGCAAGACAGCTGTCAAAGCTTTGCGCAGTGGTCACATACATTTTGTGTCGAATAGCATCAAATTAGGCAAACAAATCAGTCCGACTAAATCCAGGATTATGTCATGGTCTATCAACTGGTGCAAGTACAATTACTTTTTTTTGTCACATACAAATACAACTAAATAATGAGGAAGAAAACAGTAGTCAGAAGGCGTGGGAATAATACACGTACAAAATATTCTGCGTAGGACAAAAGTAAGTAAACCCACTGAGATACTAAAGTTTACTTGATGAGCCAACAAGACCACTACAAGATTATAGTTAGTCTTCCTTAAATCCTTGAACAATGAGGACGTTGCATGAAAAGCCCTATCCTCTCTCTTTTTTTTATTTTTATTTTTTTGTTGGAGTAATAAGGCATGCAAGTTGATGTTCTGGGTCTGTCCATTCTTGCAAAACAGAGTTGGGACTTGAGAGGAAAACTCAAGGACGAATAGAAGTGCACTAGTCAGATTAGCGCGCTATGCGCGCTACTATAAATTTTTTATGTTCTGAAATATTAATAAAATAACATATATTGCTTGTATTGTGTTAGTAAGTAACATTGTATTGATTATTAAATCAAGAAATCAATTAAAATAATTAAAAGTTTAATTGATCCAGTATTAGAATATAAATTCATCCCAAAATAGTTATACCTTACATCATTGGTTATTTGAGTCTGAGCGCCATACAATAATTTTCGTGATTGAGAATTTGATAATTATTAGGCATTTATGTTGTATTGGTTCTTTAAGCACGATATAATATTTTTCAAAAATTGTAAGTCCTGTTTTGTAAAAAAAAATGGTGGGCCCCACATATAGTGGTCTGTGGGTCCCATGTACGGGTATGCGGGTCCCACATATGCGGGTCATGTGGGCCCCACACACGCGTGTCACGTGGGTCCCACGCATGGTGGGTCCCGTGGGACCCATGAATAGTAGCATCTACCCTAGGATTGCTCCAATGCTTGGAGCTTTAATATATAAGGAGGAATAGATGAATAGGGGGCAAAAAGTGGATGATCTTGCTGGTCTATATATATGAATTTCGTGCAGCATGATTCACCAATGGATACAGCGTATAGTTTAGCAGCCAAGGCATAGGGACTTGTTGTCTTCTTCATCCTATTCGTCATTTTTTCAGTAACTTTGTTATGCTCTTCCATTCCCCGTTCTGAAGCTGCGATGCAGCTACGAAAGAAATAGGCATGATCTTGATGAGACACTGGAGTAGAACAAGGCAATATCGAGGCTTGGCCTTGCGGCAGCTGGGACCTGGGAGCGCAGAAGGGTGACAGTGCAGAACAGAGCAATAGCAGGAAGTCTCAATTCATAAGTACCAGCAATCTTCCCGTCCTGCATGCTGCTGCTTGTACCAGTTAATTGAGCCTATGATAGAGGATGTATACCCCATGACGATTGAAATGCTTGCAGTCTTGCACACTCTGCAATGACCTTCCTGTGAGGTTCTCAGCACATTTATGGAATAATGTAACTTATAACCTGGCTTTTTTTAGGAAAAATGTGTAACACTAATCTCTCATACAAATCAGCTACGTAATAGTGCTTATTTGCTTCTTTGCTTCCCACTGGATGGTCGTTTCGTTTGCGGATTGGTGTTTAATACTTTATGCATTTGGTTAAAACTTTTGCTTGAACGTGGGTAGCATTGAGCTACTATATGTAATAATTGTGGACTCGTACCCTCTTGTAAGAGATGGTTGAAGCCGGAACCTCCTTTCCATTATTAAAAAAAAAAGTGCTTATTTACTCGCTCTCAAAAGACCAACTAGCTGACAACTTTCTCGCTTCCTGTATAACTTTTGAAGAATTAACACTCACTATTCAAATCGGAAACTTAATTTTGTGCAACACTCTGACTTCAGAAAAAGAAGTTGTTTATATAAAACTCGAATTCTCTCTTGCAACTACTTTGTTCTTGCCAAAGATGTGCAGAACAGCTGTCAATGCTCGTGCAGTGGTACTATTCTTTTTCTCCCCAATGGCATCAAATTAGTTAAGCTCAGTCAGAATAAATCCAGGATTATGTCATGGTCTATCCACGCGTGCAAGTACAATGACTTTTCTTGTCACCCGTGACTAAAGAATGAAGGAGAAAACACTAGTCAAAAGGCGTAGAAATAGTATATGTACACAATATTCGTCATAGGACAACGAATTGAGTTAATTGCACTGAGATATTAAAGGTCATCCATCAAGTTTACTTGATCACCAGTTCATCACCAAGACCACTACAAAGCTTTATCTTACTCCTCCTGAGATCCCTGAATAATATGGTCAACTCACCTTATCCAAAGAATCTTTAAACAATAAGCAGCACATTCATTACTTAATTTCACTGATCATGAGACTTGTGAAGGTCTAATGCCCTTATTTTGTAAGTTGTTTAGGTGAGTCTACTCCATGGTGTCAGATCATATAGCCAGCTTCTGCTTGGAGGCACCTGGCAGAGTTGTGATGCTCCATGCCTTGCTACTAACTTATCTGTTCTTTTGAGATAGCACAGTAGCAACTTGGCCATGCAATCTTTTTAAAACTTTTCCTAAGCATAGATTTTTAATGGGATGTACCACTAATTGCCACCTTTCTGTCTAACCTTTTGAGATTTTTTGTTTAGGGCACGGTTTGCTTACTGATGCTACTTCTTTTAGGACAGCAGGCACAGGTATATTGGATATACATCCCACTTATCTTGTGCAAGGGCAACTAACACCACCGAGATGTATGCAACCTGCATTACATTCCTGATGGCAGTAAACCTGCATCTACTCCAGTGTGTAGCATTAGACCCCTATTAGCATCTTGATCTCCATTGTGTCTGTTTGATTTTTTGAGCAAGAAATATACAATTAGACAAACCAGTATACCATATACATCATGGCCATTCAAGGAAAAGCTGCAACAACTTCTCATCCTGCAAGTCAAAAGTGTACTCGTTCGGATGTAATTTCCCAGACCTGCTTCGCTCTGACCAAGGAAGATCCTGACAAGACGGTATGCAGAACAAGTGTACATGCTTTCAATTAATAAGACAGCCAGTGCTGGTAGCTCAAACGTTTGAGTATACATACGGGTACGTGTACTGTCCTTGAGCATACGGAAGGGGAAATGAAGAATCAGAAGACCAAAAAATGTGACTCGTGATCTCTTCTCTTGCAGGCTTGCAGCTGAAACTTTCATAATAAATACTGGATGGTTGTGAAATTTCTGCGCCACTGATTTTACAATAGTTAACTAGGATTTAAAAATATTTTTATTTTACTCGTGCTCGATATGAGAATCCAATATCTTGCGAAACTTAAGACTCAGCATTTTAAGCAAACCTGCAATTTTGTCTTCATGTTGCCTAAGTGACACTCATGGTTTAGTTGTTCGGGGAGCTGCTTCTTCTGGGTCGGTGAATCTGTTCTCTGCTGGAATGTTAAGCTTGTATTCTCATCAAATTGATGAATGGGCATCAGTATCATAATCATCCAAGTTGTGATTAATCACAATATATTAGGAATCAATCTAAAACCAACCACCCCAAGATGCAAGGTCCCTCGTTTTGCAAACAAAAAGTGCAAACAGAAACCACGAAGGTCAATGATCTAGTATGAAACACAAAGATGCATGCTCCGAAAATAGCCCACTTGATCCTCATTGCTAATTGATGTTCAAAACCTTCCTTTCAATGGTCTTTACTGCCAATTTTTCAAAATTACTTCACAATTCGTACCAATTTCCTGTTAAATTGTTTAAAATTCCTGTTAAAGTCCTGCATTTTTAACATGCCCTTAAACAGGTCCAGCGTTATATCCATCCATCCGTAACCACAACAAAGAATTATTGACATGACAAAAAAAAAACTGTAAGGTCACACGCGTCTCCGGGGTGAACAGGTCTCGAAGGTCAAAACAGATGACAACATGCATCCAGGATACTGCTGCATTGTCAGTTGCAACTGCCCATGGACTTTTGGCAGGTCAGCCTAGCTAAGGGACCCCCCAACGTTGGTTTGGTGATTCATCTGTTTTCCCCATGGTCCACCCTAAGTTAGAGTTCTTGACTTGGGATCGCAGTACAGCCGTAACTGAATGGAAGGACTTGGACTGGTCATCCTGACGGTGTTTACCTCTTGTACATGCAGTACGCGGCATCATAGGGTACGCTTGCTGTCAAAGTACTGGTACTCGAATTATTGGTGATGCTATTATCTTACCAATTTGAGAGGAGCCTTGATGACGTTGTATGAAGACTTAATTATCCATGTCGCGTACAGGTCAAAATAGTGTACATATGTGCAGATTATTCAGGTTTGGAATTGGCACGCCGCTGAACCTGATGAGGTGTTTACTGATTGTTACCGGGAATGGGAGCTGATAGCAGTGTTTGGATTACTAGCCTGATTATGATGGCCAATTTGGGGGTTACATTAGTCGAGTGATAATTGTAGCTATTTCATTGTGTTAGTCATTTTTTCCTCTTTTTTCTACAGTATTTTAAAGTATTAAAAGAATGATGCTTTGTTTGGTTCCAACATTTTTTTTTATTTTTGATGGGTGTGGGGGAGGGCACATTCAGAGTTCACGAAAATTTGCAGAAACTATCTGGCACGAAGCCAAGACCATCTGGTTTTTTACAAATTCGAAATCTGTTCTTTCAAGCAGCTGAGTTGGGAGCTCTGCTTGAGCCCTGGTTTCATCATATCCAATGACCAACCTAATGTCAATGGCTGTCATGCTTATCCCATTACAGTGGATTCTAATGGATGGATGAAGACAAGAGGTAAAATTGTACATTGCACTGCGCTCTTATCCGTTGACACATTCCATTGATTCAGTAAAGGTGCCATTCTAGCTAGAACCTAAACCCTACGTAAATTTAACTATGTTCACAGCAGTTGGCCCAGTTTCAACGTACAGGTGGTGTACCAGCATCGTCCTCTACATGGTTCGCAGTCACTACCCTAGTTCTAGCGTAAGCTGATCTTTGTGCATTGGTCAGCAAGCTATGGTGACTGCAGAGTACTAACTGTTCATCGTGGCTCGTGCACTCCTTATCAATCCTAAAACATAATGTATATGTAAACAGAGTGGTACAATTTGAGAAAAAAATAACTAATTCACCTACTACAGGCTTCCTATTGAGCAGAGTTTGAAGTTTTGCCAGTAAGGCAGCAGTAACCAGCCTGTTGCCATCAAATTCCCTTACAGTTGTTACCAATTTTTTTTTAAAAAAAACTTGATATTCATGTGACAGTCCTATAAAAATAAAATTCTAACTTTTTCATATAACTCAAATCTAGAATGATTGCATTGAAGAATATGTTTAAGTGTACACACTCAGCTGAAATTGTTAGGTAAAAAAGTGTTGCTGAGACACCAATCCATGTTTCAGAAAGCAGGATGCATGGCAGAGAAGTTCAGCAAAGCACAGATCAGAGCAATACACCTTTCTGCAGCATAGCAGGGCAATAAACTAGTGGCAGGGGCTATAGGGTGGCCAAGGAAACAAAAGGCACTCTCCAAAGTACGCCGAAACAAAAGCTTGTGTCAGCATCAAGGTCAAACCATATCCGTACTTTTTTAAGCCCTCTCGCCTGCTCCTATAAATCCTGGGCTACATACCACCCCATGACCAAACCAGCAACTCATCACGAGCACACCTCCGGCACACAGGTAGACACAGAGAGAACAAGGCTCAGGAGTAGAAAGCAGAGAAAGAAAAGAAGATGGGGAGAGCACCCTGCTGCGACAAGGCGACGGTGAAGAAGGGGCCATGGTCGCCGGAGGAGGACGCAATGCTCAAGAACTACATCGAGGAGCATGGCACTGGGGGCAACTGGATTGCGCTGCCACACAAGATAGGTAATGAGCCAACTCTTGCTCGTCCCGTCCATGCATTTTCAGCCATGTCATGTGACTGATGATTCATGAAAACTGCAGGGCTGAAGAGGTGTGGCAAGAGCTGCAGGCTGAGGTGGCTGAACTACCTGAGGCCAAACATCAAGCATGGGGACTTCACCCCTGAGGAGGACAGCATCATCTGCAGCCTCTACATTAGCATAGGGAGCAGGTACAGACTACAGACCCAGTTACCCACTCCCTCTCTCTTTACAACTAGACTGAGCCTCATCCATGACCATGCTAATTGCTAACCATTATGTGCTTAACATGGCCAGGTGGTCGATCATTGCCGCACAGCTGCCGGGGAGGACTGACAACGATGTCAAGAACTACTGGAACACCAAGCTGAAGAAGAGGCTCCTTGGCCGGCGCAAGGACCGCGACACGCACCACCGCCAGAGCGCCACCCCTGCCATGAGTGAGATGTCCACCGAGAACATGAACGACGGTGAGCGGGCACTTAGCGCATCGGCGATGGAGAGGATCCAGCTCTGCATGCAGCTGCAGGAGCTGCAGAACCCGCTGGGCGCCCACCATAACCCCTTGGTGTGGCCTGGCACCCTGAGCAGCAACAGCTTCAACAGCAACAGCAGCAACGTAACAGTAGCTGAACAAGGGCAGTCCAGCTCCATGAACGAGCCCCTGATGGATGCGCAGATGGAGGGCGTTGCCATGGACGGCCTTGGCTCCCCGTCGAGCGCGGAGAACTCGAACATGATCAGCATGGAGGCCGAGCTTGAAGAACTGCTCTATGGAGAGGGGAACCGAGGCAAGGCCGGTGTCGTCGACGGCGGTGTGCAGCAAGGGGATGTGGACTGGTGGAGCTATGACCAGGGAAAGTCACCTGTGGGCTCCTGGGACTTCACCCCTGAAGCAAACGCAGTGTTCCAGGACTACACATCTGTTTATGACATTTGAAGTGAAGTGAAGTGAAGAAGCTGTGGATTAAGATAGAAGGTGATAGGAGTTGTCTAGAGTTGGCTCCGCATTTGTGATAGACATAAAGTGGATTAAGCATCTTGTAAGAAATTAGTGGTAAGATGTAACGTATAAAATAAATGCATGTAAAAAATGCCAGGTTCTAAGAAATGCTATGGCATCTTTCTGTCAAAAGAACAGGTTGATAAGGGACCTGTGACGTTGATGTTGATAGAAGAAGTGAGGTTGGCAAAATTCTTTAGGCTGCTTTTGTTGGAACAACAAGAACTGGTACCTACTGCAACTCTGGAAGCACATTGTCAATTTCGTAGCGCTTCTGAAAAAATAAATGGTGTTACAATCATCAATATGGAACTGACATCATTCAGGACTGGCAGTGACACTTTTTTGCTGTCTAATAGACACGGTTACAGTGGCTACTGGGAATAATATACCTCTTTAAGTGTTCTGTGCGTAATTCTATGTCATTTGTTAGGAGTCAACATATTCTCCGGCGCTCATCACTGCTATCTTTTTTTTACAAATACTAACTTAACAATAAAGAAAATATAAAATATAAATCACACAAAAATTGTTTTGGTGAACTTAGTACTGCCATATTTCTACACATTAAAATGCATATTTATGCAATTCCTGTCCAAATCGAAGTTTGATTTGTGGTTATTGTACTCTGGTACCATTAGCATGTAGAAATAGAGGGACTACGTTGAAAAACGGCTACCCAGGCCTGAAGTACGTTGAAAAAAATCGCAACACCGTCCTTGGCAAAGAAAAATGGAAGCATGATCCTGAAGGGCATTCCGCGTGAAGGCACGAATGGTGTGTGTCGGACGGTTGTGGCTGCGTCACTGTGTCCGCATGCTGACCAGGAATCTTGTTCTATGGCCAGACGTGAGATGGCTCGTTCAACTCTTACCCATCACCCAAAAAAGGAAAGGGTCAACCTAGATGTCATGTGTGACAGCGTGAGTCAGTTTCACTTTCATGTGGTATGGGTAGTACTGTTTTTGTTAGTCCTAAAATCAGTGCTCCGTTGGCACAGTCAATGTATAGCGCTAAAAAAATCCAGATTATATTCAATTTTTCAAATGATCAACAAGCTTGGAATTTTTTACGTTGCAGACAATTTAACAAAAAAAATAGAAGTCAACCTTTACATAATTCAAAAGGTTACAATTCAGTAAATAGAAAGTTACTCTGTAAAGTTAATTACATGTTCAAGTATATAGGAAATGTACTTTTTTCTAAGAGGGGGTTATATTGATTACTCAGGAATCAGGTTATAATCCTTTGCAGTCAAAGACTCAACACAAAGAGGAACCTACATAAGCCACGCTACTTGTCAATGGAGCAACTATTTCTACTAGTATGGTAGAATGGCGATGCAAGCGAGTAGCAAGGCTACGATACAAGAATCTTGTGGGCAGTGGCAGTGTGGAAGAGGATGGTGTATTCTTTTTTTTTCCTAATTTCATCCCATTCATTGCTAAAATATACTAATTTCACACACCAAAACTTGAACATATTCAGTTATACTTCTGATCAAAGATATTAGCATGGGCCACCTTACAAGTTGCCAAAACCTTCGGAGTTGGGAGTTCGACTCAGGCTAAACATTTTACATCAAACTTGATTTCAGTTGCTCCAATGCTGCGAGATATATTTACAGCTTCAAATACAATCCATATCAGGCTAAACATTTTACATCAAACTTGATCACTGACTGAGCTTGACTAGGTTGGGCGCAATGCCTGTACGCATCTTTGTGCTCTTGCTTTCTAATTATTTTGCCGTGGAGCTTGAGCGGCTTGTCGAGGCTGACACTGGGCCTGGGCAGCTGGATGCCCCTGTAAAGCTTAGTGTGTCGACCAATGTTGGGTATTGTTGTAGTTGAAGCGCCTAATGTTGAATACAATAGCAACACCAGAAAACAACGCCATTAGGACTATTAAGCACCTTGAAGATAAACTATGCATAAATAAAATTGACTTAACTGTCGGTCTACTGCGGGTATGGAGAATATATATTTATGCAACGGCTCGCTGCCCGATGCATAAAACTGATCTGAACTACGTAATTATAGAACGCTTACAAGGCTAACATGGTACATGATGGTGGTGACATTATGTTTATAAGACGAAACGGGTCCTCCAGCAGACACTGCGTGTCTCTTGACCGGATAATTGCGTACTATTTCGATCCTATGGTAGTATAAGTAGTGCTAGTGGCAGTACCTTTGGTGCGTTTTCGAAGGGAAGAATGATGGAAATTATGTTGTAGACTGCAAGCACCAATTGATCCGATACTTCACATATCTCTTTAGACAGTTTCCGTTTTGGCTTGGAATTGGAATGCCCCACAACGAGCCTACCCAGGATCGTGGTCTTGGGTTTCTGGCATTCCACGATTATTGTATTGGCGCGTTCAAAGGCCTGACGCAGTTTCTCCAGTGCAAAACCCATGGCCGGGTCCTTCACCTTCTCCATATGCACCAACTCAAGCACATGACTGACACTGTTCACACGCTCACCCAGTTCAGCGCACTCCTCAATGTTCTGGCGCACTGTTCCCATTGCCCCATTGATCTGTTGCGCAACGTTGGAAGTTTCGTGCACCAGGCTGCGCAGTTGCGCTGCAGGAGAGGGCTACATAAATGGATTGATCCTTCAAAATTAGTGGAGGGGGCAAATTGTGTGCATGAAAACATAAATGCAAAAATGTACAGGATGACCACTTCTATATATATAATAGTGATGTTTTTTCATAAAAAAAATATAACAGTGATGTCAGCAGGAAGCATATACGAACTGTTCTCTCTTCTAACTATACAAAAAATGGATATTAGTTGAGAGACCGCTTCTCGTTTCTCTTGACCATGATTGCTTGTTTTAGTTGTACCCTGTGTTACAGCATCATGGGCCAACAAAAAAGAGAGTTTGCATTCACAAATATTCATCCTGTTTTTTTTACTTCATTTATTTAATTATCCAATCAAACGTTACTCCCTTCATTTCAAAAGACTTTTCGTCTAAGCTAACTACACACAGACCCCTCTTTCACATTGGCGCGAAAACCTCATTCACACTGGTTGTTATTTAACCGACACCATATAGCCAATGAGATCAGGGTGTTATTCGCACCGGTTATTTAACCGGCACATTTTACAATTTATTATAATTGGTAGATCTTGCACCCGGCGCATATAGTAAAAGTAGAAATTTGCAAATAAAAATAAAAAAAATTCCTTAAGCCTAGACAGGTCACCCTCGAGCTACGGTCACGCATATTCGGTACCCAACCTTTGAACTCATAACCTCCCGCCTCCCGCAACCCTTTCTTACCATCCCATTTAGACGTCTTTTCTGCACGCATGAGGGAGTTATATATTCCTTTTAACCCTTATTGCCTAAAACTTGGATCTATTATCTGGGCATCCAAATGATTTCATATAAAAAATTTCAACTATAAAATCATAGATCTCGTCAAAACGTACAAATTTTGTACAAAGTTTTTTTTTTCATCCGAAACCGTATGCAAAAATTACATAATTTAGAATTCAACCCGAAATTCAAATTATAAGAGCAGAAATAAGACATGCTAACATGGCACCATGGCTACTTACTGGACTAAAACAAAACCAGGCCCACACGAGCACAAACCTAGCCAACGAAGGAAGGAAAAACAGAGTTAGGCCGCCGCACCATCGCGTGCCCCCGGATGGAGGCAGCAAATGGCAGACTTACACGCATGTGGGTTGCCACACACCAGCAAGTCTTTCGCATAACAAAAGAGGAGTGAAGATTTAGCGCAATGTTTACTTTACAGCGCCTCTTCATGTGGTGACCCCCAATACATCCTTCCTTTCACAGTTTCACCACACACGTGCTCTCTCTCTCCCTCTGTCTCCTCAGTCTTCACCGTGCATCCTCCATTTTACCCCAGATCCGGCGCGAGTGGAGCGGCGGCAAGTTGGCGGCCATGCGAGCGGCGCGAGCGGAAGCCTCGCCGGCGTCCAGCGGCCGTGCGCGTGGCGGTAGTAGTATGGAGGCCCGACCGGCGAGTTTATCAGGTAGAAAATGTGCACGGTGATCTCATACAAAGAAAAAAGTACTACTTCTAATAAGTTTTATCAAGTAGAAAATTAGTCATACTGTATTTGGGCATCTATCACAAATTTAACAAATGTAGGGGAAAACAAAGAAAGCGGACCTGTGTTATGTCTGAAAAAACAACTTCGATCGGTCGTTCTGGATTGGGTATCTGTACACAATGAATGATTCAGCCATACTATCTTTTATCTGTACTTATGCTTCGAACCATAAAGAAAAGGTTACTGCTAACAAAGTTATACAAAGCATATATGGGGAAACAAACATACCGATGATGGTGGCGCAGAAACATACTCAGTTCCTTTGGACAGGGAAACCACCTGGTAGACAGTGAAAATTCCACGCATAACTCTTCCATCTATATATGCACGAGAGCGTACAATGCAAAAAAAAAGAGTTGTATGTATGAGAAGATAATCATATGTACCATCGGATTTATGCGCAGAGAATGGGCAGTCAGTTCACTCCGTTGGGAGGCAAGGATGGCAACCGCTACATCAATGTTTGTATTGGATATGACCTGATCCATCTTGCTTAACTGCTTGGTCATATTTCCAGCTTGGAGGTAAACGCACATGATGGACCTGTTTTCCTGGCAGTAGGCGATGAGCACGCGGGCTCTGACAAGGGTCTCATTGAGCGCCTCAGTTGCCTTGCTTATCGCCTGGTTCTTCATCAACTCCTCCCTACCCTTTAACAGCGAGAGCGTAAGATTAATTCTCTGCACACGCTTTTTTATGTCGAGACAATCTTCCTTGTTCTGGCGAACAGTATCAACCGCATCGTTGATATTATACACAAGGCTAGTAATTCCCATAACAAAGCCCACTGCCTCTGAAACAACGCCCACTGCCTCGGCCATCTTATCTTACACAGAAGTAGAATCTGTGCACCAGATGAAATACGCAGCAAATTAAATGAACAAACTGATAAAAAGAGAAAATCTAACATATTAATCCTCAATCTCTGTGTTCTGACCTTACGCAGGCTATTGCTTCCTCGCCCCAGGCTTGTGCCAAGCGAATTCGCTGCCTTGTAAGTTATAACCGGCTCTGCGGGGATCTTCTCGAAGGCTCGGATGATATATTATATCGTATGAACGATGATGATGCCCTCTCCACCCAGTGTTGCTTTTGATGATACCATGGAGCACAGAAGGTGAGGATCGATGCTTATGCTTTACGTACTGCAGCAAAAGATAAGTCCCAAAAAATTATCAGGCATATCGACTTGACTACTTGTACCATTTACAAGCTTACAACTCAATAAAATTATCAAGCATCGATGGAAGAAAGAGGTTTTGGGAAGGAATCATGAGACAGTTGTTGAGAACGAAAGGAGGGTCTGGGTCTGGCTGAAAGAGCTTACCCACCACTAATGGAGGGCAGGAGACATTCGCCTTTCCAGATTACTGCAAGCGCGGGACCATTGTCGTGTAGCACGGTCTTGCTTTGCCTCAGCCTAGAGACAAGACACCGACAGACTATTTGGCTATTACACTATAGTACAGAAGTGACTATTTATGGCATCAGCCTTCTATTTTCTAGGAGTGGATATGCTCACCGACTCAACTAGAAATAAAGTTCGCGCACTGTAGCAAAGAACCAGAGCTAGAAATGGGGACATTTCTACCGTTGTTTTCATCAGGAAACCTAGAAAGACTGAAGGTTACCTAACTTTACCATTTTTATATAAAATTAATTAATAGCTAACTGTGTTCTTTACATAAAAATTATAGTACGTTTGTTATCGAGTACACTCATATTTTTAATACTTGATGCAAACTTGGAAGGAAAATTTCAAATCATAGTATACTTTGCACTCTATTTTTCTGAGTCACTTTATTTTTTTTTCTAAAATTTTATAAGACATCCTTGTAACATCCCCAAAAAAGTTAGATCGAGGTAACTGAATTGAGCTAACCGTTTGCTTTATTGGGTCTTCATTTGAAAGCACATGTTTATAGTATAACTCTCTCATCTGTAGCAATAGCAAGAACAAGGTGGTCAACAACTAAATTTGTTTATTTTATATGAAAATTTAATATAACCATGATTTAGTATGTATACTTGATAATAATATAATTAAAAATTTGTGCAATAATATATTCTTTTGATAATTGAATTATATTTCTGCAATAAAAAATGTTAACTTTTGTTAACCGGGCTGAAAACCTAGGCCTGGGGCAACCCCCAAGGAACATCCCAACTCATACCTCGCCATTTCTACCATTGTTTTGACCAGCAAGTCAATATACCCCGTTAACATTTGCTTCTAGAGCGCGCACGCTGACTCTGTATAGAGGTATAGAATGGGCAAAGAACCACACACCCAATCAGGGTGTGACCTTTCATATACAACCAATATGGCTTGGTATACAAGGCAATACACATCTAAACATACCTAATATACCTAAAACCTACCCTCAGTCTAAGTGGGAGGATCACGAACACATAGACTGGACCGAAAGTTAGCGAACAACTATACAGGGAGTCCCTTAGAGCATCTCCAAGAGTCTCTCTAAAACTCACTCTCTAAATCATCATTTAGATAGTCATTTGCATAAAAAATGTTTCGTATATCTTCATGTTTTCCAACAGCTTTTCTATATCTTGCATGCACTCTAGAGAGTTATTCTCTTTTCTATATTTAGCTAGCGAAAAATCCGGAATAGAGAGTGACTATATTTGAATAACCAAATAGAGAGCCTATTGGAAGGTACCTTTTTAATCAAAATCTTTAAAACTAGCAAATAGGAATGATTTAAAGAGTCTCTTGGAGTTGCTTAGAGCATCTCCAGTGCCTAGCCAAATCTCACTCTCTATATTTTCATTTAGCTAGTCATTTAGCCAGGATTGCCTCTCTATATTTTAGTACACTCCAACAGATTAGCCAAATCAGACTCTTCATATACTATCTAACATGTGGGACCTTTTATTTGGACCTTTCTTTTTATCAGCCAGCTCTATCCCCCTTCTGTTCCCTCTCTTCAGGTGGGGCCACGCCAAGGCAACAGGGCCAACCGCCGGCCGCCGGCGACGGGTATGGCCGCGGCTGACGGCGAGGTCGGCGCCGTCACGAAGAGGAGGAGAGCGCAAACCCGATAGGGTCGTCGGCGAGTGCGGGTGAGCAGCGGAGGAAGGGGCGCAGCGTGGGCAATGGTGGTGGCAGCCATGGCCATCGGCGAAGAGCGCTGCGGCCGCACAGGAGCTCCAGCTCGTCCTCGTCTCACGCCATGCCAGGGCTGCGGTAGAGGTCCTCTCCCCGTGCCGTGCCGGGGCCGCAGCGGAACCGGACTTGAGTGTCTTTCTGTGGGCAGGGACGGCGGTGCCCGGATCCGGCTGCGCACATCCGGCGGCCGCCGGAACCGCTGACAGCGATGCGCGGGAGGGAGGAAGAGCGAGGCGGAGAGGAGGGTGCGAGGAGGGAAGGAGTGTGGGGTAGGAGGATGGCGAGGCAGATGCGGTTACCAAAAATGACGAGCGGATAGAAGGGGTTGGTGATGGAGATACCAAGGGGTGGAGGATGTGGAGTCTGTTGGATGGGAAAATTAGCGCGTTTTGTTTTTTTTTCGATCCAAAATAGTTTACAGAGGCTGTTGGGGTTGCTCTTAGTCATGATGTCCGCGAACTGGTGAGAAGATGGGACGTGATGGACCAAAACCTATCCCAGGGCCACCTTCTCACGAATGAACTGGTGCTTCGTGCGAGAATGATGGACGGGGTTGGATGTCACGTAGACAATGCTAACGTTGTCACAATAGACAACCATCGATGAAGCAATGGGAACGTGGAGCTCCTGGAGAAGCTGTCGCATCCAACAGCACACAACCACCACGTGAGAAACAACACGGTACTCCGCTTTAGCACTTGGAGCGGGAGACGGTGGTCTGACGCTTGGACGACCAAGAAATCATATTGTCGCCAAGGTGGACATATTAGTCGGAGGTGGAATGCCGAGAGTCAAAGGACCCAGCCCAGTTAGCGTTCGAGTACGCTGTTAGTGTCTGGACAAAGTCGACGCCAATGTGCGGCCCAGAAGATAGTGTGCCCTTCAGGTAAGAATATTATGACATTGAGTACTTGAAAACACCAAGTTGGCACCACACAAGTGTGTGTGTGGCGCCCTCCGTGTATATTGGATCATCAAAAGTTGGCACGCAGACCATTACATCAAATTGGCAATACATATGGCTCTGGCCATATTGTCATACTCATGACATGCAGGACATGGTTAAATTACATACATGCATCACATATACATAAGGGTCATACCGATCACATCAAATCTTGCAAAACAAGTTAGGCGTATTCCGACATCTAAACGTAAATCACTCGAAACACCATCTTCCAGCACATTTTTCACATCTTTCTCGCCCCAGCAGCCAATCCAACCCACCACTATCGCGCATAACATGCACCTGACACTTGATCCTTGTTTCGATTCGACTAATCTAATTGATCTAGGACCCGTTGTGACTGGGTTTACGTGTATCACTTAACTCCGATGGCGGAAACCCAACCGATAGGATAGATCATTACACGACCATCACAACAAAAATATGAAACCGATCAGAGGCATATACATCCATGCATATCTCCATATGCACACATCTGAACCTATAACGAATCACTATGGCTTTGATACCACTGTAAAGATAAGGGGGGGCTATGCTAGCGCCAAAAAAAACTTTCCCATAAACCAAGATTGGTTGCAGTTATAGATCACAGGATTACCACTAGACGCGCAGATGCAGCGGAACCGTCTCGGTGTAGAGAAGCGCGTTGAGGTAGCAATGACGTGCAATTGATCACGTCAGTATGGTCCTTCATGTGCGGTTCATCCTAGTGCTCCACATGCAGCACCTCCAAGGTATCCACCGTACAAGGATAGAACATTGTGCGGCGGTGTGCTAGCACCAGGCGCCGGCGAGGAGAGGAGAGGCAGCGGCCAGGGAGGAGCGGCTAGGGTTATGGGCGTCCCCCACGTGGGGAGAGCGGCTAGGGTTGCAGTATAATGAGGTGCGGCGCCCCTAGCCCCCCTCCCACATATATATAGGCAGTGCTAATAAACTTCCACCTTGTAGGTCCATTAGCAATCCTAATCCCTCGTGGACCAATTCCTGATGGGAGTCCAATTATGATTGCCTCTTGGGCACATCTCCAACAGCCGCATGGTGGTGGGGACCACCTGCCAGCCCTCTTCTCCCCTCTCTCTATCTTTTCTCCTCTCCCTCTCGTATCTCCTCTTTCTTCTCTCCTCCGCTGGCAGCCGCTGCTCGCCCCTACGCAGGACTCGGGCCATCAGCACATTACCGAGCACAGGAGCTTGTGCCTCCCAAATGAAGCTCCACCGCTAGCCTCTCACTGTCTTGACCTCGAGTTCCAGCGAACTGAGGCTCCGTGTGGACATACTGAACTCCATGCGAATGAATCGAGTGCCACTGGGGACGAATCGAGCTGTGCACAGACGAATCAATCATCATGGCTCGTGTCAGAGCTCGGCTCGTGGGAGCCACGCGGCAGGCGAAAACTCAGGCGGAACACGGCCGGTAGCTTCCCACACGTCATTGCCTTCAACCTTAAGCCATGATGTGCGAGGAGGATGCCATCCGGAATTAAAGCGCCACCAGCCACTGTGGCACCTCCCCAACTCGTGCCCGTCCAAGCCGCTCCGGTAGCACTGTTGCCCCCTCCCCCCTCCCCCCCCCCCCCCCCCCCCCCCCCCCCCCTCTCCTCCAAGCGACGCTAGGACAGGATGCAGGGGAGCGCGGCTACAAGCGCTGGGTCAGGACGCAGGGGCGAGCGCCGGGAACACGGGCTTAGGGGGCGGCGATGATGGTGCAGGAGCAGGACAGGGAGGGAGAGAGAGGGTACGGAAGGGAAAGATGTCTGATATGTGGGACCCATCCAAGTCAATGTGCTAACATGGTGGTCAAGGACAACACGGGTCAAAACAGTTCAAAACCACCCACCAAAATCGGTCGATGGCTAAATATGGACGATTTTAAAAAGTTGGGTAGTGAAAAAAAAATATTTGATGGTTAAAAACAAACTGAGACAATAGTTAGATGGCAAAAATAAATTTCTTAATAAAAAATAGGCCCTTTTTCGCTAAGAGCCTGCAAGCACCTAAAACATAAACGAGCAGCCTGATTGTCCCCATGATGTTTGATGTGATGTTTGATTATAAGATTGGTTAGTTTGATCGTACGATGAAAAAGATTGTTCGGTCATACCAAAGCCGATGGGATTCTTTCTTCTTCTTTTGCGAGGTGCATTCGTACGCATTATAACTACTTTTTTTGAGAATACGCATTATAACTGCTAATCGGGCGAAGAACGTCGGTGGGCGTGGCTGGCAGTTTAGGCTTTTACCTAATCCGGCCGGACGTCCAAGATGTGTGATGAGGAGGGCGAAGGCAGTAAGCGAAGGAGACATCACGCGAGAGAGTTGGATTGGATCGGATGCAATGGGTAACGGAGGGTAGCGTTTGGCATCACCGAAGGCCCACGGCGTTGTCTCGGCCCATCAAGCGACTTCAGTTCACTATCGTGCTAACCTCATCTTCTACCTCCCAGCACCACCGCCGGTCTTCTTCCTAAATGTTGACGTCCTCTAACCCCTTCCCCCTCCTCCACCACCGCTCCGGCAGCTGCTCGCCCATCGTCCGCTGTTGCCATCCACCCCGCCTTTCCTTTCGGTCGTCGCCGTCGACCCCGTCGGCGACTGGCAACGCTCCCGCACCCTCCGCCGCCAGTCAACCCGCCTCCTCCGTCGTGCCTCCACTGCCCTGAAGCCCCAACCGTGCAAGATGCATGATGAGAGGACGAAGGCAGTAAGCGAAGGGAGGCGGCCGCCCTGCTTGCGAGGAGATAGATCACGGGGGCGGTCGCCCTGCTTGCGAGGAAACAGATCACGGGGGAGAAATCTTCTACATCCCAGCACCGCCGCCGGTCTTCTTCCTAAATGTTGACGTCCTCAAACCCCTTCCCCCTCCTCCATCACCGCTCCAGCAGCTGCTCGCCCATCATCCGCTGTTGCCATCCACCCCGCCTTTCCTTTCGGTCGTCGCCGTCGACCCCATCGGCGACTGGCAGCGCTCCCGCACCCTCCGCCGCCAGTCAACCCGCCTCCTCCGCCGGGCCTCCACTGCCCTGAAGCCCCAACCGTGCAAGATGCGTGATGAGGAGGACGAAGAAAGTAAGCGAAGGGAGGCGGTCGCCCTGCTTGCGAGAAGACAGATCACGGGGGAGAGTTGGATCGGATCAGATCGAATGGGTAACGGATGGTAGTGTTTGGCGTCACCGAAGGCCCACGATGTTGTCTCGGCCCATGAAGTGAATTCATTTCACTTCCATGCTAACCTCGTCTTATACCTCCCAGCAGCGCCGCCGGTCTTCTTTCTAGATGTCAACGTCCTCTACCCTCCCCCCTTCCCCTCCTCCACCACCGCCCCAGCAGATGCCCTCCCATTGTCTGTCGTTGCCATCCACCTCAACCCCGTCGGCGACCGGCGGCACTCCCACCCCGCCGCGCCCTTCGCGGCCGGTCAACCCGCCTCCTCCGCTGCCCTGAAGCCCTCCCTCTATAGCCGAAGTTTGCCGGAGATCCCCCCCCCCCCCCCCCTAAACCCTGAAACCTAAAGTTCTACCGCATTCACCGCCACCCGCAGCTGCCCTACCCATCCCCCACCCTCGCCGCCTCCAGAAACTCTGCACCATCATATAGGCAGCCATTCATCAGAGGAGGGAGGAAGTCGAGAGGAAGAAGTGTCGGTGGTTGTTGGGCCAAATTTTTCCTCGATATTTCGTTGTTGGGCCGAATTTGCTTCGTTTTAACACAGTTGTAGGGTCTTCCAGGACGATTGGTTTCTCATCATTTTTAACAATGTATATAATTCATCAGTAACGGAGGTAGAATTACCTGAACGGAGAGGGAGGAGGTAACCGGAGGGCGCGCCTCCCGCCTAGGAAACCAACCGCTCGTCGTTGCCGGCCGTGTGCCACCGGCGCTGGGGTTGGAAATTTAGATCGATGAAGTGCTGCTGCGATGCTCAGCTACACGCCGCCGTCAGTGCTGGATGAAAAGGTTGCGGCGCCGCCACTAGCGAGGCGGGACCTTGAGGTGCACCGTGCACGCGATGCGCAGAACGGCAGCAGTGCGCTCCATCCGCTATTTTTTTATTTTTATTTTTTTTTTAGTAGAGTAGACGCTCCATCCGCTAATTAAAATGGAGAAAATGGTAACAAATATTTAATCTTGGTAGGTACTAAAGGTTAAAAAGGGGAGGGATGAAAATGGAAAGAAAGATGAAATGAGCTGTCGTGGCCCATCTAATCCACTCACATGCGCCAGCCCAACTGCTGCCGAGGTCGTCACACCGACACAGGTTCTCATGAGGCCCACCTGCAGCCCACTACTTATCGGCTGATTGCTATCCGTTAGACAAGTATTATAAGAGGCTGTAAGTGGGCTAAATGGTGAGGTGGAGGGGTGAGAAAAGGAAAGAGAAGAAAGGTGGGTTGTAAGCTTGCAGCCCGCATATGCATAAAAACAAAAAAGTTTATGAGAAAGACAAGTGGGTCATGTATCAATGGTGAAGGGCTTAACCACTGTATGAGTGGGCTGAAAGAAGACTTAAAAAACCCTTACAGCCAACAGTGGGCTGTATTATTAACCTTGCTCTTATCAGTTATGATTGTGACACGGAAAAATACAAATTGAGAACAGGATTTGCAGTGCCAATCAATTCGCGATTCAGTAAAGCATGTAGCTTTCTGGCGAGTGATTGTTAAACCTGTTTGCTTCGTTTGTCTGCCCAACGGATTCTTTCTCCCCCACGAAACACTATTAAATCAGCATAGAAATTATCAATCAAAATTAATGGACTTTTTAGCGCAGCGAACAAACCCATTGCTTTGCCGTCTCCAAGGCAGCCGCAACACGTCTGACATGTCCAAAGTCCGAACTAGCATTTTATGCGGAAGTAGGCAGGTAGCCTGAAGGCAGCTCCTCAATATCCTACCAAAACGTCCCTACACCTACAAATTTTGTTGCGAATACTACATATGCAAGGGACAACCTTGCTAAAGTTGTAGCAGAGCATCATCCAAACTGAACTAGCCAAGCTAAAGCAATGGTGATCCGAGTACTCAGATGAGAAGACAGCAAAGCCAACGTTTGTACATTTTTTTTTTTTTGAACATTAACATTGGGCAAGCGAAACATCGCTGCTGCACTCTCACGAGGACTTTTATTACCTGCACAGCGCTGACAAGTTCAATTTCGATGGAAGCCGCTGGTTATTAGTACATTTTCTGATCCCTCATACCCAGCACAAGCTCGTGCAATTGGAGAACTGTCAGTGACCAACAAGCAGAAGTTTGAGCAAAGCCATCCTTATGTAGAGGCCATTCTTAGCCTGCCTAAAATATGCAGCTCTTGGATCACTATCAACGTCTGCCGTGATCTGCAATAGAATTGATCTCATTTAGGTTTCTTGGGCAGCGTTGGACTGCACTGAGAAATAGCACCAAACATCAAAGAGAAAAAAAAAATGCTGCTAAGAATGTGAAAAAAGTTCCAGCCACCAACTTCTCAAAATTTCAATATGGTTTCCAGCCAACTTCCAAACAACTCATGTCAAGTATACTAAAGATGTATAATCTGACATCCATTGTAACCAACTGCAGTCCCATGCTGTGGGTAAGCAGCTACCCTGAGTTTACAGGAGGTTTTAGCATTGGATGGCTGGAACATCACATACTTAAGGAAAAACTGGTACTCCTACTTGCCATCTAATTACAGTAGGTTTTGGCATTGGATGATTGGAACATTACATCTATACTTAAGGAAAACTAGTACTTCTACCTACACAAAGCCATTTCATTTGGTACAGTAACTACTAACTAGTGAAAACAGACACAGGTTCACTAAGGGCCAGTTTGAGGCAGTTGCGCTGTGATGTGCTATGCTTGATTTAGTTTTAAAGTTGCAATGGAAAAGCAGATCTCAAAAATCTAGCATATTGTTTGGAGAATTACAGTTTTAACTAGTTATGTCTTCTGATAGTTGATGTTTAACTATTTCCACTCGCATGAATATTTATATAACTATTTTCTTTCTCTTATTTGATGCCCAACTTTTCAACATGAATAAACTCCAAAAAGCTAAAAGTGTAAGCAAGATGATCATCGTTAAAACGCTAAACAGAGCCTATTGTTCACACTTAAATATTCCTAAAAAGGGTGTACCCAGTGCCGTAGACTCCCGCACTATGCGGGATCTGGGGAAAAAAATTTAAATATTCCTATTACTTGAAATATTAAATAAAACTGCGAAATGTTCATGCAACGCAGTGTAACACCAATGAGACAAAGCCAGCTCCCACAGTTATTCCTGATGTCAGCTACAACTAATACATCTCATTGGGGGGCACAGACTACTATGATGGAACATATGAGTACTGCGAAGATAATTCGATTCATAAGGACAATTTCTAACCTCATCAAGCCTTGGAAGGGGATGCATGATCACAGCATGCTTTGGCAGCACGTCTAAAACCTTCTTGTCCACAATGTACTTACCACGAGCAGCTTCATAAAGATCAATCCTCTCACCAAATCTTTCTTTTTGAATACGTGTTTGATAAATAACGTCACACTTGGATGCTACCTCCAACAAATCTGAACTTTCTTCCCATTGAACACCTTGGGAATTTAAGTAGTCCTTGATGTCATCCTTTGGACAGAAAGGAAAACAAACATCATTTGATTCATTACATATGGCTAAAATAGAGAATAGAAAAACAAAAGTCAATGATATTTGTTGACAAGAGTAGTACCTTCATTTTAACAACATCCGGAGATACAAAGTATATCTTAATGTCCTTATATTTAGCAATCAAATAAGCCAGAGAACGAACTGTCCTCCCATTAGCAAGGTCACCAACCAAACCAAGTTTTATTCCATCTAGTGTGCCGATTTCTCTCTTTATTGTGTACACATCCAACAAAGCCTGAAGAACAGAATAAAATTACCGATGAGAAATGATAATACAAAATCCTCAAACCTGAAAGATAAGATACAATATAATATGTATTTCTTTATCAAAAAAATATAAAATGTACTTCAGCAAGTTTCTTTGTTTTAGAGAAAAGGCACACCCCAAAAAGTACTATCTGACTTATCAACATGATGTTGCAGTTAGAGAGGTATTCCTGATGAATATTTGATAGTTTGTGGTACAACAAATTCTTTCTGGTGCAGAATATACCATCAAGAAGTTGCTAACAGATGAAGTTCTAGTCAACTTATAAATAAATAATACAAACTATATGCCAGTACATGATCTGTTTGAAGGAGATCTAAAATTGGTATATTCCGTTGTGGTCATTTTTATTCTTCTGATGCTACTACAATCATAATACAACAAACACTAAATGGAGCACCAGGCAGGTCCAGAAACACAGACAGAAACAATGTGAAGAAATGCTTCAAGAATATCCAGGCTAAGTCCTTGCATAAGTGTCCATCCTCAAGTCCAAGTGCACATCCTTGTCCTTTTTCACATCCCATAGTTGCCAAACTCCAAAACGGCCATCAAACAACTCATTGTTGCTTGTGAATAACTTTGAAACATCCCAACTAATGAAAAGACTATCATCCACTACGATGCAGTTTTAGCTCTTGTCTCGACATGAAAACTCAACTATCCTCCAAGGATGAGAAAGGGACAGAAACTGAATATTTACCTGGGTTGGGTGTTGCCCTGGTCCATCACCTGCATTAATAACTGGAATGTTCGCAGTATCAGCAGCCCTCCTTGCCGCACCGCTTTCAAAGTGTCTCAGAACAATAATATCAGAATAACCCTCAACGGTCCTTATGGTATCTGCAGCATGGACAGACATGGTTGGTAACCTCGAGTTCACTCAAGATACACAAATTGATAAAAGTGTATACAAACTTAACAATTAATTTAATCATATATAGAGAAAGGTTGCCCTGTGTTCCTGCTGCAATATTTTATTTTCTCTATAATGAAATCCATTTCAAATTTTACTAATTCAGAATCAAAATTTAGGGGTAGATCCAAAACTGACAACAGCAAACCAGAATATAAATCCATTTCAAATTTCACTAATTTATAATTGAAATATATGGAGAAATTTAAAAAATCAATAGTTCACCAGCAGTAAGTGACTATAGTTTCCCAGTCCATTCCAAAATTCACTGATTTAGAATTGAATTTTAGGGGAGAATCAAAAGTTGACAATAGTTGACCAGTGGCAATTGACAATAGTTGACCAGAAAGCTCGAAATGCCCATTTCCTAGCCTACCCGCTTACGATCAGCCAAAATCCATTGTCAACGGCACCCAAAATTCCTCGGAATTTTAAAGGAGCACCGACATTCCCACTCCAACCCCTCCCTCACCAGTTCAAAACCTCACGAGATTCTCACACACAGCTTTAAAAGCTTACCTTCGAGCGTTTCCCCCTTGGCAGCCGAGGAGAACTCGCGCGCATTCTCGGTGGTAAGCACCTCCCCACCGAGCCTCCGCATGGCGGCCTCGAAGGAGAGGCGTGTGCGCGTGGAGGGCTCGTAGAAGAGCGTGGCCATGAGGAAGCCCTCGAGGACGCGGCTGGGGGCGCCGTGGGAGCCCCGCTCCACGGCCTCCATCTCCCGCGCCACCTCGAAGATCTCGTTCAGCGCGGCCCGGTCGAACTGCTGCGCCTCTATGACGTCTCCCAGGCGCCCGGTGGTGACCTGCTGCTGCAGCGGCGCGGCGGCGGCGGTGATGGAGGTGGCGGCGCCGCCGCCGCGGAGGCGAGGGGCGGGGGAAGGCGGGATGGCCAGGCGGTAGCTGTGGCGGGAGGAGGAATGGAGGGGGAGGAAAGGGCGCGGGAGGGCGGCGCGCGCAGCGGCGGCCATCGGTAAGCGGCGGCGGGAGGGAGGGAGGGTTTAGGGTTTTGCCGTTTACGGAGGAGCAAGGGAGCGGCGGGCGGCGGGAGCTGCTCGGTAGATTTTGGCTGCGCTGTGCTTTGGTCCTGTGGTCCACAACCTGACAAGGTTTTTTTTTAAATGACGAGGTTACACGAATCAGGAATATTTTCCTCGAGGTGGCTTTGTAATTTCCGCAGCTTTTTACAAGTCGGTACAATTGTTACAAGAGCCTGTTTATAACATATGTTTTGCGAAATCTTTTTCGAATATGTTCCCTCATATGCATGTCATATTAAATGTAGTCGAAAAAAATAACACATTATATGGATGGAGTGTACTTCGCGAGACGAATCTAATGAGCCTAGTTAGGTCGTGATTAGACAATAAATTGCTACAGTAAACATGTGCTAATGACGGATTAATTAGACTCATTAGGTTCGTCTTGCGATGTACTGACAGAATCTGTAATTAGTTTTGTAATTAGTCTATATTTAATACTTCAAATGTGTGTCCGACATACTCGAAATTTTTTTCGCAAAACATCTAAACACGGGCCAAGGATATCCCATTACCTAGTATTTTTCATCTTGTTCCCTTCTCGTGCCGTTAATGTGCCGACGTTTCGAGAAGGTGTTCTGAGAGTTCAAGTGAACGTAATTTACATACATATCTACGGCCTACGGGTTGTTACTCACGAATAATATCATGGAACACATAACTTTAGACGGAAGAGTGGTGATCGCTCGTCGAAAGGAGATCAACGTACAATTTCACCACTCTTTCATCAAATTTTACAAGGAGGTCAAGCAGAGTGCTCCCTTGTTTCAAATTATAGTTTGACTTTTTGTCTAAAGTTTGATCGCTCGTTTTATTCAAAAAAATTGT
The DNA here is from genome assembly GCA_015476505.1 of Urochloa ruziziensis. Classification (NCBI taxonomy): domain Eukaryota; kingdom Viridiplantae; phylum Streptophyta; class Magnoliopsida; order Poales; family Poaceae; genus Urochloa; species Urochloa ruziziensis. The sequence continues at coordinate 25,038,009 of CM027124.1, forward strand.
ACAAATAAGTTATTTTTAAACATTTTTATTAATAAAGCAAGGTACGACAACAAAAATATGATATTTTGTAAATTTTTTGAATAAGTTGAGTGGTCAAACTTGAGGTTAAAAAAGTCAAGCGAAATATAATTTCGAACCAAGGTAGTATCTTTCATTTGTTGCATACCATTGCCTCCCTATTTTGCGTTAGAAATTATATCTCTATGTTTTACTTTCTTTCAACTTTAACAGTATACTTTTTTTCAGAAGAACACCAAACCGTGTCCTTGTATCCAATTCATATAGGAGAACAAAATGGGGTACAAATGAAGAACAACTTGGCACCAAACGACAACAAGAAAATAAAATTACATCGAAGAGCTCTCTGGCCGTCTTCTTCCTTTGCTTGTTCGTCAACCACTGGGGCTTGTAAAGTGCACTGGACAGGTAGTAAGTGAAAGGGACACCTGCAAACGCCATCGCCAAAGGCTTTAAAGACCGTAAAAACCCACTTGTTGTTTACAACAAGATCTAGCAACCTTTCACCACCACAACAAAGGGTTGAAGAAACCGGATCTTGCCACAGAACAAACTGAAGGAAGAGGTCGAAATCGCCGCAACAAAAGAAAGGCATCTGCATCTCCTGGTCGACACACCAATTGGAAAGATCTGGAGGGAGGCTACAGATCTTGCAGAACGTACTCTCACTAGCCTTTCGTCGGCGTCGGATCGGACGTCGTCGAGGTAGGGGAGAGAACTTATGCCATAACGCCATCGTCGCCGCCACCTTGTCAATGCCGCTGGAGACCAAACCCTAAAAGAAAAGGGACACAAAGCAGACTACAAAGAAGCTACAATGCCTTCGGGTGGGCAGAGGAGGGGGAGGGGGCTGAGGATGTTGGTGGCGGGTGACGAGAGGCTGACGGCGGTTAGGTCTTTTTGTGAGCAGAGCATAGTGACACGAAGCTGGCATTAAATGTCTATGCAACCACTTTCATCCTCATTGGACCTTGTGGCTGCAAGATTTGAAAATTATTTTTGATAAGTGTGATTATCATAAATTAATTTTCATTAATCGTAACTAATTATTTGTCATGAAAAATAGTATATGCCGATATAAATTGTTATCGGCAGTAAGCATGCTTGTCTATCATAAATTGCATATGAATTTATAGTTTCATCATGAATTTATGACACAAATTATTATCAGGGTTTAAACCTAAAACTGCCATGGAGTATGGAATATGGATCCTAGTGGCGTCATGTATTAGAGATATAATTAGTCTATGATATCATATTTCTCATGATGGATTAGTCATGTAACAATATAGTTTTAAAAGCTCTCCCAATTACTAGATAAAACTCTCTCTCTCTCTCTCAAATTCTGCATTTATCTCCAACATTTTGCAGAGAGGGATAAGACCTCACATGATGTCTTCCTCATCTAGTTTACCTTTAAGGTACATGTGTTACATCTTGGGTGGAGATCAATAATCATCGAACACATATGATTCCTACAAAAATAGAAAATACACAAAATTCTGCCCCATTTTTAATTCTGCTTGCTCTCTTGGTGTGCACCAAACCAGGATGACTAGGTATCTCTGAGTTATGTTTTTAAAACGGGTTAATTGAATACACACCACCGTTCTTTTCTGATTTTTGACCCACACCACCACTCATTCGGTTATAGGAGTCACACCATTATAATTTTGTCAATATTTGAACCACACCATTCTCTACATCTTTTTGGCTGATGGACCCGCATGCAGAGCACCGTAGATTCGTATGGACTAAAATGCCCTCCTGCAACTCTCTCTCCAACTCACTTACATGTGGGGCCCACATGTCATCTCCTTCCTCCCTCTCTTCTCCGATTCACCTTCCGTGGTGCCTCGTCGCACCCAACCGTGGTGCAGCCACGGCCGCTAAGCAGCAGCAGGTAACGCGGCTTGCGATCCCGGCTCAAACGGCAACGGCGGACCCCCGCGTCAAGGAGTGAGGCAGAGGAGGTCTTTAGACGCTTCTCCTCCCTTCCAAATTCCAATACGTACCTGGAGGAGGCAGTTCCGAGCGGATTTGGAGGGGGTTGGTCGCCGCTGCTCATCGCGAGGAGGGAGCCCGGCCGCATGACAGCAGGATTGCGGGAGCCCGCTTGCCGGCGCTCTGTGGCGGCCACGGTCAGCAGCGGCCATGGTGGCGCCCGCAACCAGCCCTGGCCAGGCTGCCGCCCTCAGACCCCGGCCGGCCATGGCGCCACCGCCGCCACACGCCTCATCCGCCTCCCGCTTGCCGGCGTCTGGCACCGACGAGGGGGCTTGCCCTACAGCCCCTACCGCCGCCCCTTTCCGTTGGTCAGAGGAACGAGGAAGAAGATGAACAGAAGTCTGGAGGAAGGAGATGACATGTGGGTCCCGCACGTCAGTGAGTGAAGACAAAATAGATGTACGAGGGAATTTTAGTCCATACGAATCTACGACGCTCTGCATGTGGGCCCATCAGCCAAAAAGACGTAGAGAATGGTGTGTTTCAAAGATTGGCGAAATTATAATGGTGTGGCTCCTATTGCCGAAAGAGTAGTGGTGTGGGTCAAAAATCAAAATATAACGGTGGTGTATCCAATTAACCCTTTTAAAACAGGGCACTCGATACGTACGAGGGCACCCGATACGTACATACAAAAATCTGGGCAACTCCCATTTTATTTATGTCCTCTCTCCTCAACTTTAAGCATTTTCATTTAGAAACAATTCAATCAGACTCACTGTCAACCCCAAGGCCATAGAGATTATAGAATTAAGGAGATTATGTGAATATTTTGTCACATGGAGCAACAGATTCACGACCTTATAGAATTAGTCGAAAACAATTTATTCAGGCTAGAATTAGGGCCTCTTTGGATCATTAAGAAAAGTATACAAAATGAAGAGGTGGCAATTGTGTAAGAAACAACCAATTGTTTTTGGAGGGGGTTCACTCATGTTGAGGAAGAATACAACACAACTTAACAAAAGGTCAAAAGGCACAAAGAGTTAGATTAGATTTCATACCCAATTCTTAAAAAAAATGGATGACACAGTAAAGTGAGAGTAGCGAGCACAATGCACCGTGGTCATGTTTTGCATTTAGCGTTGCAACTCACAAGTCACATGTGAGTATTGCGGGATGCAAAATCATTCCATGTCATCCGTGTCTTGATACAACGATGAATACCCTAAGGCCAGTCTCAGCGGAAGTTTCATGGACACAATTATCTAGAGTGACACATCATATAAAGGATGTTTGAAACTATGATGAAACATCATCTCTCAATGCAAAGTTTCATCTCTTGTTATTCCTTATGCTATATGCAAGACACAAGCTGTCTAGGTAACTGCGTAGAGAGGGTTTCATTAGGGCAGTCCCAACCCTCCAACTAGGATAATTTCCATAGCATTAACTAGATTGCCACGTAGGACTTTTAGCTTATGTGGCACTGTATTAAATAAGAAAGAGAGTAGAGAGATGAAGAAACTGGGTCTTGCATGAGACTCAATGTCTACACGAGAACCTATGCACTAGACACTACCAAACTTTGCATTGAGGAGATGATGGTTTCTTCGTGATAGATAAAGAGTAAATATGATTGGTAGAGATGAGAGATGATGCATTTATTAACAATCCACATCAAGAAATCATGGGTTGTGAAGTGTAGTTTCTATAGTGATTTCTTGCTTATGTGGCGACATGGAAACTACCCGTAGACTCTATGGGTTGGGACTGCCCTTACCACGAAATCCATTTCATTTCTTTCTTCATTAATACACTGCCACATAATAAAAATAGTGACATGACAGTCTATTTAATGCCTATAAAACTCCCACTACAACTGGCCTAATGATATCGTTGGATAGGTTGTACCCTTAATGTGGGTCATAACATTAGTGAGAGGCTGAGAGCTATGGCGCTGCGCCTATCCTGAGAAGCTCTTGTTCACATTGGCACTTTACTACCTCGATGAAACTATGTCATTTCCTTTATGATCGTCATTTGGTTCAACATGGATCCTGGTTATCAAAAAGAGATAATTATTTGAACGGTATTGCTTTATCACGGGCGTTCGACGCGTCAAAAATTCCGGACGCCACGCTCACCGTTCACGACACGTGACCCAATATCAGCAGATTCACCACCACGGGTCTAGCATATTCCAGACCACCGCAGCCTCAACACGCTAGGCGCACGTCACTCCCCGTCAGTTTTTTTTTTTACCGTGGTTGTAGCGGTTGCCACGGTAAAAAAAAGGGACCGGTTTAGGTTACCGGTTTACCGGTTAAACCGGTCGGTTAACCAATAGGAGCGGTTAGTTTGTGTCAGTTAGGGGCGGTAACCGGCTCTATTTACGTACCGGACCGGACCGGTTGGCCGGTTACCAGTCAAACCGGGCCGGTTTTGAACTGTTTTTTAACCCTGCTCCCCGTACAATGCCCTCCTCGCTGCTGCTGCCGCCGGCAGCTCTCTCGACGACTTTGCTACGCTCCCAGACAGTGGGGCGTCAGCCCGTGGTGCCCGTCGGCGAGTGCTCCGTGGTGGCCGTTGGCGGACGCGTAGGCAGCGGGAGACGGCGGCACTCTGACGTGCTGCCAAGCGAGCTCCGTGGGGAGCGGCGGACCGAGCCCCTGGCTGACACCGAGCTCCGCGCCCTGGCCGCTGCTGGCCATGTGCGCCGCCCGAAGCTCCTCCTGTGGGGCAGGCTCATCACGCCATGGTTGCCGCTCGATGCTTCCCTAGCCATGGCTATCATCCGGAGCTTTGCTCACAGGCACGCCATGGCTGAGCTCCTCCAGTGGCGCGAGCTCCCCACGAGAACAAGGCCCCCCGACGGTGCGATCTCTCCGCGGCCGAGCCCCCTGAGTGGCCCCCCAACGGCGAGCTTGCTGCTGGCCATCCTCTTCCTCCTCCGTCTACTTGTGCAATTCTACTCTTTTTGCTAGGGTTTGCTGCATGTTGCAAAAATATGTTTCGCGTGTTTCATATGTTTCAGAAGAATGTTGCAACTATTTTATGTGAATGTTGCAAAAAATAGATCTGGATGTTGCGAATGTTGCATATGTTGCATATGTTTCACACGCAAGTTGCAAGTGTTTTATCCGGATGTTGCATTTACATCGAGAGGTTTTGACTGCGGCCGTGCGTGGCTGAGAGTTGGGAACACGCTGTTTTCAATGTTGCAAACGACGACTTTCCATGTTTCAGAAACTGTTCTTTGATGTTGCAATAAGTTTGTTTGAATGTTGCACAAATGTTTTTTCCCTAGTGTTTCAGTTGTTCCCAGCGCATGTGGTAAATGTTTCATGCATCGACGATTGATTTTAGATGTTGCAAACATTGATTTTCTATGTTGCAGATGTTATTTCTTTGATGTTTCACCTGAATAACTCAAAGTCGACTCCTATCAACCTTAGAATGTTGCATAAAACAAGTATTTGACGTTGCGACGGGATTTTTCCTCGCTATTTTTCAAATCTTTCATCGATGTTGCAAGTATAGATTTTTGATGTTTCAGAAGCTGTATTTTGATGTTTCAACCGAGCGTCCGATGAGAAATTTCCCATTGGACATCCGGGCGCTAGCACGCCCGTTATTTGCATCATCTTGATAATAGACGGCATCACAATTTATCTACTCCCTCCGTCCCTAATTAACAGTCGCCGGACAAAAAATCTCGGAACCCAATACAGCAGCCAAAAGACCATGCAATCCCTACAAAGGAGGAATGGACATGACAGGTTCGCGTTGTTAATGCTCTCTACTCTCTCCGTGGCACTCTCTCCACTTCTGCATGTGGTTGTCATTAATGCTCTACTCTCTTTCTCGCTCGGTGTGTTCTCTCTACCAATTCTGCTCACGTACAGCTAGCTGCAGAGCAGAGAACGGTGTAGGACGACGATTATTCCGGGACACAGTACTGTAGCTTAGACGACAGTTAATTGGGGACAGAGGGAGTAGTTAGCGTGTGACATTCAAAAAGGTAAACAAAAGAATACAACATTTTTGAATTTAAAATGTCCAAAACTTGGATTTCTAATTATTCTTCCCCAACTGTTCTGCCCAAAACCAAACAACCGAAGTTGAAAAAGAAGATCAACACCGAACCCACCGTCGCCTTTCCCCTCCTCCCGGTCGCGGAGTCGTCGTTCCTCGTCTTCGGTACTCGCGCGCGCCAGCTCACTGCCTCCCTTCTTCCCTCCCCATTCACCCCCAGATCTTCCTCCATCCCCTCCCGCAGAATCCCAGATCTCTCCCAGCCCCGAGCCCGGAGCTCCGGATCCCTAGCGCCGCCGCGGGTGCCAAGGCCGCGGGCGTCGCCATGGGCATCGTCTTCACGCGGCTCTTCTCCTCGCTCTTCGGCAACCGCGAGGCCCGCATCCTCGTCCTCGGCCTCGACAATGCCGGCAAGACCACCATACTCTGTAAGTACCGCCCCGCCCTCCTGCCCCCCTTCCCGTCCCCGAAATCTCCGCGGCACCGCACCGGATCTGCGGCACCATTCGGCGAGGGTTCCTGATTCTGATCCGCTCTTGTATTTTTTTGTTCGTCTTCGCAGATCGGCTGCAGATGGGCGAGGTCGTCTCCACGATCCCGAGTGAGTTCCGGTTCTGATTTACCGACTCTGCCTGTGCATTGTTCTTGTTGGGTTGCGGGGTTGGTGGACTTATGTGATGGCGTGTGTGTATTGCTGCAGCGATCGGGTTCAATGTGGAGACGGTGCAGTACAACAACATCAAGTTCCAAGTCTGGGATCTCGGTGAGTTGCTCAGATCCTGCCACTATCTTTTGCATCCGGATTGATCATCGGCTGTTTAGATGGATATCTATGGGCAAATATAAGTGCAATTTCAAACCAAAACTAGGATAATGTTATGTGAGCTGGGCAATCGTAACTGAGCAGGATTGACCTATCTAATGCTGGTTCCGAGACAGACAATTGAAAATTGCACCCCCATTTTGTATGCTTGGATAGAATGTCGAACTATAGTCAACCAATGCATGCTCACAGCTGTATGCAAGTAGCTGTTTCCATCTAATAACGTGGCTGTTTTTGCATCTTGCCACGGCATCACGTTTGAAGCCAGGACCACTTTTCCTAGCATTAAGCTGTACGCTACTTTGAACCTGTCAGTGGGTCCCAACTTTGCATGCTTGTTTGCTAGCCTCCATTTGTGCTACTGCTACCCAAGCTAGCATGTTATCTTAGGATCAACCTTCCAGATGTAAAAACTTTGGGCTTGTTTTCGTGTTAAAGTTTTGAAGACCCATTATTCTTGTGCTTTTGTCTAATATATGAATCACTAATTTGTACTGCTTATCCATTTTGGGTATGTTTTCTGGGGAAATAAGGTGTTCAAATTTCAAAATGTCTGATATAGTGCTTGCATACCTTAGTTCACACTTCAGAGAACTGTGTTATTGTTTCTACATTCTGGTGCATTATCATAATGGTACACTACGATGTAAATACTTTGCATTTGACTGCAAGGGCATGCTAATATCGTGGGTTAGTTTGAACATGTTTGGTACTAGCATCTAGCACTCATAAGGGATACCCAATCTTATGCAGTGATACTTGGGCTCTTGTGCAAACACAACTGTAGAAATGAAGGAAAGACAGTGTAAAACAGTCAAGTTGAACTAAGACAGAGTAAATGGACATCATTAATAATTTAATACAAAAATGATGCTAGAATATATTTCGTGGTTCTTTTGCGAAATAGCATGATGCTTTTACAGGTGCATAATTATAGCCATGCAATATGCATCATTTTAGTTTCTTTGTCACTGTTGTATTGGACCCCAGCCTCTGCACATTTATGTGCAGGAAAGGCTGTGTGCTAAACAACCTGCCCCCAGACCCCGCATAGTGCGGGAGCCTACGGCACTGGGTACGCCCTTTTTTTGTTGTATTGGAATAAATAATTACTGGACCTGCCCCCGCCAGGATTTGGGGTTCAGAAGTTTAGGATAATTGAGGGAGAGTGAAACCTTACTAGCTTGGCTTGATGCTTGATGTTTGAAACTTGTGTATGGTTCTAATCTTGTATGGAATTAGCTCTATCCTTATGAAGTTAGGATTATGAACAAAGAGAATATTTGTAGTGTCATTACCATTTAACGTTACATGTAACTACTTGTCTTTGTTTTAGTTTATGCTTGATGTGAAGTCTTGCACAAAAATTGCAATGAGAACTGAAATTGCAGCCTAACAGCATGCTTACTGTAGACTTTTGTCACCTTTTTGTTACCATGGAAACATTTTTTGGTTAGTGCAATGTAGTTTACATGCTGAGTTTTGGCACATCAATAATAATATCCACATGCGAGAATATTTCCTCATGTTTCATGAATTGTACAGTTGTGCCAGATTTATCACTTGTGTTGTCACAGTTAACTTCCTAGTGCCATTTTTAATCTTTGTTGGTATTTTTGTTATCGTTTGGTCCTTCAAAATATCCATCTTTCTGTATTAACACCAACTTTCTTCTCAACAGGTGGTCAAACAAGCATCAGGTACTGACTCCTTATGATCACTGTTTAACTCTTGAAGTCATTTCTATCGCAAATAGTATTAGTCCATTTATTTGCCGATGGAAAACAGCCCTAACTGAAGTATTCCACTACCACCTTTTCATTTTTTATCATCTGTAAGTAATTGGTGGAGAAATAACTTAACTATACCCTGTCACTTCAGTTCCATAAGTAAAGTCATGAGGTAAAAGCATATATGTTTAATGAAGAATAAGCTTTTTTTTCCTAAGGTAGAGCTGTAAAGAATAAAGATTATTTGACCGAGCAGAAAAAATATCTTTCATACTTTAGCTTTTAAAATGGAGCCTGTCCTGGGGTTACCTTGTGCCTGACTGCCTGTCATGGATGCCAATGCCATACTTTGTTGATCAATTCTTGTCAACATTAATCATTTCATAATTCGGTGGCACAACATATATGACATATTTGTGCGTAGTACAGTGGGTAGGCAATGGAAACTAGTCCAAATGAAGGATCTGATTGGTGATTGGTCTGTAAAACATGGTCTGGTTGCTAGTAATTATGGTATAATTTTCTGTAAAATGTGAACCAAGATATGGTACTCTATACAAAGGAGCTCCAATGCACGACGCTTACTGTTGCTGATAATCTGTTTTTGTACTCTTTTTCATGCGAGTCTTTTTAGGGGGAAAACCCCTTTATGGCCCTACAATTACTGTAGTAGTTGTAAGTGTTGGAACAATCATTTATGGGTATATCATTTATGGCGTGGCATGAATTTTCTTGAAGCTTGATACTCGTCATGGGTTTCTTGGAGAGACTGACATGTCAACCAGTTTGGATTTCATTGCTTATTCCGTGTCATTCAAATATCAAAACTAGAAACAATTACTTGGCACGATTATTTTAGATTTTTCTCCATGAAGTAACACATTTCATTTTCCATCAATATCTTTGTCGTGTGTGCATTTCCAGGCCATATTGGCGGTGCTATTTTCCAAACACCCAGGCTATCATATATGTTGTTGATTCAAGTGATACGGATAGGCTTGTAACAGCAAAGGAAGAATTCCATGCCATCCTAGAGGTAATGCCCAACGCATGATGACCTCTCATTTCTACCAATCAGTTGGATATTCCTGGCCTTATTTGATTGAGAATTAACATGTCTTGCCATTATCTCAGAAGAAATGAAAAGGTTAAAACATTTTCACCAATCGATGCGATGATCATTCACGCTGATTGCAACACTGTAGCTTGTGATTTGTTGATTCCTTTAGTTGATGCCGTATGCATGTATATAATGCAATGCAAAGGCAGTGAATAAATTTGCTGAACGTTAGAGATTGTCTGGCCATTCTCTATTCTTTTATTTGTAAACTGAACCTGCTTTAGGTAAGTTCCTCTGATAGAAGTAACAAGAATCTTTTGTTCATCCATTCATAATCTGACAACAGAACAAAGAAGCAATTCATACTAGTGGAATTGGTTGTGCTCTATGTTAAATGGATTCCCAATACAGATACATGATCTCTTGAAACAAATGATAAATCAAGGGGAGTAAATATGATATTAGTATATGTAGGAATGAAAAGAAATGTAAAAGATAAAGGTTTAAGAGTCACAACATAGTTCACACAGTGGAAAAATGATGTATTTTTGGCTAGTGAATGCTGTAGGAGGGCGGTACAATTTTGGGTGGTTTAGTGCTGTTGTGTGTGTGTCAGAAGCATCGAGGTACCCAATTAGTGTCTGATGCAGTGATACTGTTACTGGTTTGTAAGGTTAGGGTAGCATGGGGGTAACATGTGTCATGCCGTTTGATATAGTATCACATTAGTATCATTTCATTTGTAGAATATTCCACTACTTTGTTTACTCAATTCTAAATCCCATACTTGATCTGTTAGTAATTTAGCATCTGGAACTTGAAATACTACCCAGTGTCAGTGTGCCTTTAAACCTTATGCAGGACTCCGATCTTAAGCATACTTCACAGAAAGGGTAGTTTTCTTTTTCTGAATAAGAAGAGCTAGTGTGTGCAATTTGCTTATTTACTGATTTTGTACATGACTTATTTGGCAGGAGGATGAGCTAAAAGGTGCTGTTGTCCTTGTATATGCAAATAAGCAGGTAAAAAGAGACGTTTCGATTTTTATTGTCGTGGATTTGGTACTTTTCATGATTATCATAATTAAATTGCATGCATAGATTTCTTTGCATGTGGCCTCGTGAATGTTGATTCACTCAGCACTTGAACACATGGGAAAAACGCTACCTTTTGACTTAGGCTGTACTCCTTTCAGTATGAAGTGTACTTTGTTTTTGTAATATGATTGTCTTTTTTCTACTATACTGCTTTTATTATGAGGCTGCATTATATGTTGGAGTCATTGGTCATCAATCCATACAGCGTGCAAACTCTTATCTAATTGTTTAAAAGATTTATTCTGTAGCTGCCTACCTGGTATGTTCACTGTTGAACACGATGACACTCGTATATCCAGAAGGCATTTGCTTTGAGTTGTGCGTGTTACTTGTTCCCTGTAGGCAGTAGCTACAGTTTGCTGTATCATGTAGTTTTTTGCATTTTGTCTGACATGTCAATTGTTTTCATGCAGGATCTTCCAGGCGCACTCGATGATGCTGCCATAACAGAGTCATTAGAGCTCCACAAGATCAAGAGCCGCCAATGGGCGATTTTCAAAACATCTGCCATAAAAGGAGAGGGGCTTTTTGAAGGTTTGGATTGGTAAGTCGCGTGAAACTATCCTGTGCTAAATGGTGTTTATGGTTGACAATCTGCTAAGGCCACTAGTGGCTAAATGTCTTTAATAAAATCATTTATGTTAGCATGGATACAAGTCTTCCCTCTTTTTAAGTGGTGGCTGTCCTGTCCATGTCCTATGATCCAGGCTGCAACTCTATCCAATAATTCAAAATCAAGCTAACACATTTACTTCTTGATCGGGACACACGGAGACATAATTATAGGAAGCAACTTATGTGAATCTGGTTTTCTATTATTGCAGGCTCAGTAACACACTCAAATCTGGAAGCAGCTAATGTAGGAGCCTCCTTCACCATGAACCATTGCTGGATGGTAAACAATAGAGCTGGTGCTATCCTTTTCCTCACAAGTCAGCGCGATAATCCCCATTCTCTTTGTTTTAACTCCAGAAGCTCTACACCACCGTCAATTATATGTAAAGTGCTTGCTAAAGTTTTCAGATACTACATTAGATGTACCCTCATACTGAGATCAAGAATACTAGGTCTGTAGAAAATGATGAGCAAACTGTGCCCGTGTCTTTGCCCGTAAATCTATTGGATTGTGACATTTTTCTTCAATGATTAAACGCACCACATTTCTACCTTGTCTTGTCAATGATGAGTCGCACCACATTTCTACCTTATCTTGAGCATCTTTCTTTTTTGTACCTTGTCTTAAGCATCTTTTGCTTCGTCTTAATCAATGACATCGTTACAAATTGTTGCAAATCATAACTGGACGCCTGAGGTTACTCATTTGTACAACAAAATGACATTCAATTTGAAAATAATCTAGATCCTCCCTACATACTCTCAAAAGGGTAAGCATTTTAAAAGTATTTTTGGAGGGTAAGCATTTGCTAACGTTTTTTTAAAAAAGGGGGTATTCCTTTTATATGTTGGAACAAAAAATTAGGAGTATTTGGGAATGGAGTGAGCAGGTGCTTTCATGAATCATGATGGATCCTCCTTCTGGTGCCAGAAAAAGATTTGCAGGTAGGGCCCGGGGCGGCCAGGCTGGCTTTAGCACAACCGATCGCACGAACCCAACTCATCCGCTGACGAGATGAGACAAGGAGACATGCGAATTGACGTCAGCCGGGACGTCACCTGAAAGCAAAGGTCATGCGCTGAACGGCAAGCCTGCTTGTAGTTTTGCACCACAGGCGACTCTTCAACCGTCGTCTCACATCAGAGGCAGTATACTTAACGACTTGTACCATGGAATAAATCGTTTCCCGAAAGGCTAACGTGCCTTTCATGGCAATGTCATCAACAATAGGACACGTGTTGCGCCGATAATTCTTCACAATTGAGTCGAAACTGAGTTTTTTTTTCTTCTTCCACCTAGACGTATCTTACAAGCGAATTGCGTAAAATTAGTAAAATTATAATAGTGACGGCTTTTGCTTCTAGATATAATACACTTCTTCCTTTGTAAAGGCCTACATTGGAAGAGGTGAATTGCTCTAGCCAGTTGAAACTGCAACTTAATTTCTAATCCTTTGGAGGCCGGAATTGAGTGTTTCCTTCACTAAAAAGAATTCTATCTCATTAGAAGAAGTGTTCTCAACCTTAAAGTCTAACGTACCTATCGCAACAGAGAAATATGTTTGTCCTAAGAGACTCTCCAACTCTTGTCATCTTTTATAGTTAGTACATTCACAAATCATGAATGATTGGATTTCTAAATAGTTGATTAATAAGATTGGATGGAACACTACCTGGACAAGGGCCACTACTGCTAGGTGGGAAATATCTATCCATTGCTGTGATAGCCGAAATGAAGGCTGAAGACGACAAAAGACTTTGGTTAGGGGCAGCAGTAATTGTAATGGGACAGGTCATGTCCTGTTTCTTTGTCTTTTGATAAGAGCAAGTATTATGATGGGATGTAAGTGGGCTGTATGTGACATGGAGGAGAGAGAAAACATGAGAGAGAGGGGAGCGGGCGTCTGCTCACGCGCCCGCAAAAAGCAGGCGCAGAGCAATAACAGCGCTCCTATTGATTCTCCATTGGCTGTCGCAGGAGAGAGAGTATGAGAGAGATTGTTGCTGCACCATAAATGTTGTCCACGGTGGAGACATTTCGCCCGCAGCGGGCTGGGATTATTGCCCTTGCTCTAAGCCATGTCCTGTTTCTTTGGAGGCCTCATGTGGCGAAGAGGTAAAAAAGAAGGTTGGAACGTTCTGGAATCAGTAGCGGGGGAGATAAGGCCAACAACAACCTCATCTATCTCCAGTGGAGTGCTCCCAAAAAAAGAAACTCTGAGGATAAGGCGACGAGTGGGACGTGCCGGAAAAGGCAGCCAGCAGGCCCAGCAGTTTGATTACCAGATACTCAATGCCAATGCGCTTCAAACAGAGAGAGTAAGAAGGGGCGCTAGCGCTACTAGTTCGGTGAAATCCAGCCAACCCTTATCTGTCGGAAATCATGCATCTTCTGATACCCACATGATTGACGAATGATGCCGTTTCCAAATATTTATTTGGTTTATATGTTTATAAAATTCTTCTTTGTCGAATGTGTAGGAGAACTGCACGTCTTTATATTTAAAACATCAAAGTATTTTACATTAGATTCTACGTCGCCTCGCTACTGAATTAGTGATCCTCTAGAGCTATATTGCCGAAATATGAAGTTTTTGTTCATGTATGGAATGTCTGATAAATATTAACTTAGCTGGTCACGCTAAATTGACTTACTCGGTATGGCAGTATCATGATATAAACTTTTTTCTTCAAAAGGTTACACATACATTGGTGGCTATTTTATCAAATTCCGCTATTTGCGTACATGGAAGCATTTGTATCTACATTTTTAAAAAAAAAAGGAAAAGCAATGATAGTGAGTCAACGCTAGGTGCTATTTGCGGTGGCGTTACATTTTGCAATGCGCTTCGCTGACGAGCACTTGCTTCCCAAGCAAATCAGCATACCGTGCACCTTCAACCAATCCAAGAGTTCCACACAGCTCTCTCCCCCCAAACACACCCGTCGCTCTCGGTCAACGACTTTTTCTTTCCCTAAACGCGGAAAAAATCTACCTCATGGGCGGTTTGCGGCCCAATCAACCTAACAATAAGAAAAAAAGAAATCGTGACTGACCGGGTGCAGTAGGGAAGAAGAGAAAAAGAAGAAAATGCACCTAGTGCTAATAGCCCACGTCATCTCCAAAGCCTACAGCTCGCGCTAGCTAGCACGTCCGACGTGGCACTAGGCCGGCCGGCTCCCGCGGCCCCTCCAGCTGGGTTTTCCACCCGGTTCGTTCCGTAGCTTCCCTTCGAACGTTCCAGAAGGACACGTGTCGCGCGGTGGAAGCGGGAGCCCAGAGCGCGTGCGCCGTGAGTGGGCGCGAGCAAGTCAACGCGGGCGACCCCTCGTTGACTTTCAGGTGGCCCTTCCGGGTTCGCCCGCCGATCGAGCCCGCACGCGATTTGCGCGACAGAGATGGGCGCACTAATCCACCCACCCAGTGCGCCCGCGGCTTCATCATCGTTTCACCTTTTTCTTTTAATCTTAATATAACTCTTTCTTTGGAAACTATTACTATTCATACTACGTACATTACTTTCACTGTGTGTGTGTGTGTTTTTTTTCACTCACAGTCGTTCAATCATTCATGCATTGCGTCGGGTAAAAAGAAAAAAACGCCAGCCGCTCCGCACCAAACCAAGGCAGTGGCGGCGCGATAGTTTACTCGGCGAGGAGTAAACAAGTTTATCCGGAGCAGGGCGGTATGTGTGCTTGTTCGCTAATGGTTCGTGTTTGTTTAGTCAGGGCGATTAGGTTATCCAGACCTGATGTTAACTACTAATGGCAAACAAAATCTTTAAACCAATGCGAAGTGGTGGCAATAGTACGTCGGTTAAGCGTATGTTTAATCTGAGCTATAGACCGCTCGTGATAGGTGGGCTGATCGACCTGATTGCCTTGGTTTGAAGAAACTAGCTAGCTACCTGGGCCCCACCACAGATAGTGCTCAAAAACCACCTGTAACCAACTGAAAACAATCACACATGTTCAAAGGCACGCTGAGAGATCCTGTTTACAAGCAGGCTGTACTAACATACATACGGAGTAGTTTCGTGTTCGTTCACATATAAATTTATTTGAGTTCTTCTAGTTATTTATGTAATAGACCATATGTAACTTTAAACTTTCTACTTCTTCTTAAATGATCTTTTTTAGATAGAGGAATATCCGGCCTCCACATCCAGAAATGAGACTTCTTCTAAATGATATGGCAGTGCTTCTGCCTTTGCTTAAAAAAATGTATTTGATTTTGTGAAATTCTTGTCAATTGCAAAGGCACACCATGCCCAATATGAGTAAAACTACTATTATATCTTTCTAACATCTAACACTGTGGTAGATCCATATTGAGCTTAGATTCACGAGCACTTTTGCTCCTCTTGCACGCCATTGCCGTGACGCGAATTATTTTCTTAGGAAGGAAGATCTATCTTACTACTAGCAACAGATTTTCTGTCTTGTACGGCAGGATTGAAGAGGTCAGAGCTCAGAAACGAGAGCGTTGCAAAACCGAGTTTGTGGCCACTGCCAACAGCAAACCAACACTAGGCGAGCAATCCAAGCCAAGCATCACCTCACCAAGCCGGTCACACAGTGTTTTAAATATGCGCGTTGAATTAATGTGCCCGGCGAAAAGCAGGAGGGCCCCACCATAATAACATCCCGGACGATCGCGCACGCCACGTCATCGTCAGGATCAATTTCTGCGATTTGTATAGGCCGCGGGCGGGCCCACGTCGGCACAGACCAAGTGGACAGCTCCCCGCTCGCTACCCGTCTGACTAATCTACGCGGAAATTTACTGTGTGCACCAGCAACTTCTACATAGGGAACGAAGCTGCGTTCAGCGTTCTCAAATCGGGAAGCTGCGCACTAGCATGGGGAGGAGCCGTAGGAGGAGGACGTTTATTCAAGCGTAGTATGCATATTGGTGTCATTCAAGCGATGCCCTTAATACTTTGTAACCAGCGGTTTCATCAACTATGCAACCTGTGTTTCAGGGTATCATGCTTGTGTCGGCTGTGGTTGTAGCTGTGAACGCGCAAGAGTCGGCAAGCAAAATCTATATATTGTAGTTCAGGTATCATGCTTGCTGACTGCGGCTTGCAAACAAAAAGATGATACTTCTACTTACCAAATGAACAACATTAATTGGGAGATAATAATGATATCCAAGACAACATAGGCTTGGTGTCACTAGAACGCATAAAATTGATGGAATGATGGTGCTCTTGTAAAATGTCGTGTCATAAGCAAATAAGTTGGCCATATCAACATCTTGCTCGATCTCTTCATGCATTGCTTCATTTGTCTAGCATATAATGAGAATGATGGTACACATTTAAGTACGTAAATGCTACATGCATACTAACACACATTTGGACTATTCTCATGTGACCTCAAATTAAATAATTCTCAATCACCCTTTAATTAAGCCATATAGTATTCATTGAACGGTCTTGATTGCTTAGCAAATACTCCCTCCGTCCTGAAATACAAGGCATCCTAAGATTTTTAGGACAGATTAAGGAGGTGGAAAAATGTCTCATATACCCTTAGCAAATGGTAATACAAGGCAAGTTTTCCAGTTAACACAAGAAATATTTGGCAAGTTTTTAATTGGGTTGATTGAATACTTATCAAAAACTTCTAGAATGTCTTATATTTGGAGACAAAATTTGAAGCCTAGGATGCCTTTTATTTCAGGACGGAGGGAGTATGCAAGCCAGAAGCCACCACATACCATAAAGCTACCTCAACTCTCTCCATGATCATCTTGATACTTAAAAGATCATGTGTATTTTCAAGCACGGATTCAAAATGTTTAAAATAATAAGAAAAATAAAAATTCACGTATATTCACATATGTACCAACAAAATCATCTTTCCAAATTTCAAAAAATGCTCTTCTGATACAAATACTCAATTATGCCGACTTATGTTTCCTATATATACAATAATTGGAACTGTATGCAATTAATTGTATACCAAACAAAATATCTAATTGTCGCTACATATGTAACTATGTTACATAATAACGTGTTAACTCTAGCAAGTGCAGGTCTAGGTTGGCAAGGGAACAAGGGTACCTACCATAGTACACCTACCAATTCCTCCCTAAATTACACGATCTTCTGTCTTAGCTCAAAGTTTTCGCGGCCATTAGAGCTCCACGTGTCCCCCTTAGGCGATTCACCAACTCCACCTTCCCAAGCTCCCGCCTTCGCAATTTCATAGCTTCGTCACTTGACCCCCTCCCTATTAATACAGCTCAGCAGCTCACTTCCATTTCTCACTCCCACAAACAAACGCAAGAAGCTCGAAGAAGCCGAGCGAAGCTCAAGAAGAAGAGGAAAAAAAAAAAACAAGAAAGAGAGGCTCATCAAGGACATGATGGGAAGCGAAGGCAGCACGAGCCCGGCGGCAGCAGGAGGCGCCGCCTGCGCGGTCTGCGGCGGCGCGGCGGCGGTGTACTGCGCGGCCGACGCGGCAGCGCTCTGCAACCCCTGCGACGCCGCCGTTCACGCGGCCAACCTCCTGGCGTCGCGCCACGAGCGCGTGCCGGTCGCCATGGCCGCCGCCGCCGCAGCGGCGGCGTCAGGCGTGTACGACGACCTCTTCGCCCCCGACGACGTCGACGCAGCGTCGTCGTGGCCGGCGGCGCCGGCGCCGCCAGCGCAGCAGGGGCAGTGGAGCCCCCAGGATGGCAGCTCGTCGGCCAGCTTCACCACCAGCGACAGCGGCGGCGCCGACGGCGGCAGGAGCTTGTTCGACTTCGACCTGCTCTCCGACGTCGACCTCGCCGCCGCCTGCGCCATGGGCAGCGCCGGAGGCGGGTACCTGCCGGACGGCGTGGCGCCCGTCCACCACGGCGCGGCCCCGCCGATGTGGGCGGCGCATCAGCCCACCGCCGGCATGGCCGCAGCGGCGTGGGCGGCGGTCGCGTGGTCTCCGGCGGATGCCGTCGTTGTCCCCGGCGCCGCCGCCGTTGTTGCCGCGGCGGCGGATCGGGTGGCGAGGGTGCAGCGCTACCGGGAGAAGCGCAAGAACCGAAAGTTCCAGAAGACCATCCGCTACGCGTCCCGCAAGGCCTACGCCGAGGCGAGGCCGAGGATCAAGGGCCGCTTCGTCAAGCGCGCCGGCGCCGGCGCCGCCGCGTCATCGGACAACGATGGCGCCGCCGCCGCGAACGCGGCTTCCGACGCCGGCAAGTTCTGGCTCTCCTTCTCCGACGATGCCCGCGACGAAAGTGGCGTCGGGTTCTACGTCGACGCCGCGGCCTACGGGGTCGTGCCGAGCTTCTAGAACGTTCCGGACACCGCCTCGCGAAGAAGGGCCTTGGTGGAGAAATTTGGGTGGCGTTTCGCCCAGCTTAAAACAAGTTAAGAAATGGGCGCGCGCCACCATGTCGCCATGCTATGGGCGGCCATCGTTCTTGTTTCGTCTCATGTCATTGTTGTGGTCAATTGTTCCTTCGTGGTCAAATTCCGCCATCGCTATTTTTAAAATGATGGTCCGGAATTTTAATTTGGTGGGTCAATTGGTGAACTACTAGGGGGATTCATGTGTTGTAAGATAGGTTAAGTAGATGTTCACCATTAGTTCTCATGGATTGAAGTTCGATGCTAAGAAGAAGGTTAGTTATCTGGTGATTTAATTTCTCTCTCATATATTTACCGAGGCAAAAGAAAATTGTTGTACAAATCCGCCATCGATATTTTAGATGATCGTGCGGATTTTCGATGAGGCTAATCATTGAATATTGTCTTCCATATTATGGTAAATAGCTTGTGTGACTGTTCATTGATAAGTTTAGTGTTCTTGGCTTTCTACTCCAAGTTAATTAGTCCTATGGTAATTTTGGTTTTATTTCACTATTGCAGCGAATAATTATTTGGTAAAAATCTGCATAGTAATTGGTGAACTAGGGGTTAATATACCATACGATAAATTTTTTATGTTATTATTACGACTAACCAGTATGTATCCTCTGTAACGAGTACCTTTTAAGTGATAATTCAGATTCTTGATGGTCCAACCGGGGAATAGGGATGATTATATTAATGTTCTATAAGATAGCTTGGGTAACTGTTCATCGGTATTGGTTGGATTTCCTATACTATTCTTTGATATCTAGTTCTATGTGAAAACATACACTGCTATTTTTTGTTCATCTAATAATGTGGATTTCCAGTGGTAGAAGTCACTTTCATTTGTGAATTAGGTGATTATTAATGCATTTTAAAGTTTGTGTAGTTGTTCACATGTAGTTTTCGCTGTTCTGTCATCTGCTCTAAGATAATAAACCCTATGTGATTTCTTATCAACATACTCCCTCCGGTTTAGTATTAGAAGTCGTTTTGGACAAGGTTTGAGTCAAACATTGGGAATATAATCATGAATAACATTTAAGTTGTTGAGTTTGGAAATGTGAAAATCATATAAATAGATTGGTCTTGAAAATTACTTTCATAAAAATATACATATATAATTTTTTAAGAAATATTTTTATAGAAAAGAGAAGCCAAAGTTTTGCTTTGGTGACCGTGTCGCTGTCCTAAACGACTTCTAATAGTGAAGAGGAGGGAGTATAGTAGGGTGCATGATTCATGGCTCCAAATTTTATAGCTCGGTTTGGAGTGCGACATGTTCATTGTCTCCTTTGTTAATTTAGCTGTTTAACTAAGGATGCCTGTCATGGTAAAAGCATTTCTGTTTTCGGTTTGTGGGATGTTTTCTAAATGAGGAATTAGTCTTGGAAATAGTCTAACGCCATCTTTATTCTAGTAAATTATAGTTGTGATGACGTTTGGCCGGTGATGATTGCATAGTGTCTTCTTTAAATTTACTATGGCCTTGTTTAGTTCACGAAATCTTTTCGTGAAAAGATTTCGGGTTTTGATTTTACCGATTTAGAAGCAGTAAATGTAAAAAAAAAAATGTGAAAAGTTATATGGATAGGGTGGAAATCTCGAGACGAATCTAACGATGGTAATTAGAGGGTAATTAATCCATAATTAGCGAATGGTTACTGCAGCATTACTGTTGCAAATCCTGGATTAAGTAGGCTCATTAGATTCGTCTCGTGATTTACAGCCTATCCATATAAATTTTCACTTTTTTCGTCTACATTTAATACTTCATGCATCTAAGATTCTCCTTTGATGTGATGGGTGAAAAAATTTTGGGTGGGAACTAAACACGGGCTATGTCTTAAGTCCACCCGTCAGAGACTGTTTATACCCTCAGCGATGAGATTGTTCATAACCCGGATTTTCCAGATTTTTTTTTTGAGAATCCGATTTTTCCAGATTGCTAAATGTGTGTTGAGGTCTTCTTCGGTGCTCCATACTACCCTATGGTAGTATGGAGTATGGAGGGATGGACAATTTTGTAATTAGACTGTAATATAATTTTTTTATTGGAGCTCCTAACCTAAATGAACATATGTGTAAAAAGAAATAAATATATCGGACCAAATGAGTATAAAAATAAAAATAATTTTTCTCATAATACCTCTATACCACTATATTACTCGATCTATACCACATTATATCACAGGTTAAAAATATTTTTTCCCATAATACCCCTATACTACTATACTGCTCAACCTATACTACCTTATACTACAGGTGAAGGTCTAGTAGTATACAACTAATTTGGACCGTCAGATCCTTTTATACTGGTCCTTTTTCAACACCAGTATAAGGTAGTATGGAGCACCGAAGAAAACCTCGTGTGTGTTACATCAGTTGGCTACTGGGCTGAGCAGGCATAGGCCCAATCATCAGGAATCCAGAGGATAAAAGGACAGATTGCGCATTCGTTAAAAGAAGCTAATAAATATTCATAATGTTGTGTACTAAGTATTTTTCTCTTGTTTTCAGGCATGCCAATTCCTCTTGTTTTTAGCAGCTTTGCAGAAAGGGAATGCGAATATATGTTCTGCTGCAGGGTTTGGTCGTATATTTCCATGCGGTGTTTCAGGTTGAGTTTACCGTAGAGGGGCATTCAAAATCAATGCGATTTTAGTGTTGAATTTTAGAGTTCTTAGTTTACTAGTCATAATCCCACCAGTTAGGAAATGCAATCTCTTATGCTCATCCATACTCTAATTTAACTGATAAGGCCGAACCGGCACTGGATACATCCCCAAAATCTCCTTCCTATATTACATGATAAATACCAACCATCTAAGATTCTAAACCAAATAAAGAAACAATAAAAGGTAGCACGAGCACCATGAGAAGAAGGCATGCCAGCAGCAAATACAAAAAAGAAATGGGGGAAAAGGCTATTAATTATGGGGAACAAGATTCAGAAAACAATGTACAATCATCCATGTCATTGACCTCGTCCTCCGGAATGTTCCATTTCTCCGGTTCCTTTAGACAGTCATCAGTAGACAGGAAATGGAGAACCTGAAAGATGACATGCAGAGCAACCGACATTTGGTCATCACTGAACATTTCACACATGTCGATCAGATCAGCTCAGGTAGTAAATTTATGCATTGTACCTCAGCCATTGAGGGCCGCCACATTGCTGGTCGCATAATGCAGCGAGATGCGACGGCGATCATTCTCTTCAGTTGATCCTTGTCATAGTCGTCGCCGAGGTTTGGGTCGGCAAGTTCAGTCACTTGCCCAGCCTCCAAGAGTGGCTTTGCCTGGACAGCAAGAGGTCATGTATGTGAATTGCTGTTTAGTAAACACAGCATTTGTTTACCATATCTGTGTCTCTAGTGCTCACCCACTGCAGAAGGCTTTGCTTGGAGCAGTCAATAGGTCTCCTTCCTGTGACAATCTCCAGCAGCAGAACCCCAAAAGCGAATATGTCAGTCTTCTCATCAACAATGCCGTGCATGAAATATTCTGGTGCCAAGTACCTGCCCAAAGTGATTTTTTTTGAAAATTTGAGTCGAATTACAATGTGTTTGAAAAGAGTTTTAACCTCAGATACCGTTCTCACCCAAATGTGCCTTCTATGGGTATGACAGAGTGATGAGTCCACTGCTTGGGGAGCCACTTTGCTAGTCCAAAGTCTGAAATCTGTTGAAGAGATTTACCTGAGGTTTAGTTCGGTTTATTTTTCTTGCACTTAACACTACTGTTATGCATTGTTGATGGTTTTCAGCATTTCCGTTGGTCTTCAGATCATGAAAGGAGGACAATTATTCAGCCATAATGGATTTACCTGAGGCTCAAAGTCATCACCAAGAAGCACATTGGAGGCCTTGATGTCACGATGGATGATCCTATGCCTGCAGAACATATGCAGATACTGCAAGCCCCTTGCAACACCAATCGCAATCTTGTACCTCAAAGACCATTCAAGGGTCTTCCCACTCTTCCCTGCAAAATTTGACCTCTGTTGTCACAATGTTTCCAGCAAAATTTCACCATCTCTAAATAATACTGATGACTGAAATTCAGTGTACCATGCAATGCCGATGCTAGAGTTCCGTTTGTGCAGAATTCAAATATCAGGTATAATCCATTCTCAACGCAGCATCCAAGAAGATATGATGTGTTTGGGTGGCACACATGCCCCTGAATCCCAAGCTCGGCAAGGAACTCTTTCTCCTTCTGTTCACTGGGCGTGCCTTTTGCCAGCCTCTTCACAGCTACATACTGGCCATCAGATAGGACGCCCTTGTATACTTCTGCATAGCCGCCTCTTCCAGCCAAGTTATCTGCAAAGATTACAGCCTTGCATTCTAATCTTGATTCCTCAATTCTTATGACGACACCAAATTCAGTAAACTATTGTTACATTGGGAGTAGGCAAAACTCTAAAAACTCAATAAGCTATTTTGTATACTGATGATCCTATTGCTGCTGTACTTTTTATGATGCCAAATTCGGTGATCTTCATTTACTCATTAATTTTTCATACACTAGCCTGAACAGAAATTATGAAAATTTAGTGAATTACTTGAAAGGACTTACCTGGATGGAAGTCATTAGTAGCCACTGAGATCTCCTGAAAGCTGAAACACTTCCAGGCAGGCTTCTGATCTTCGGCATACGCCGAACCAGCATCGCTTGCCCTTGCACTGTCATCACCGATTGTCCTTAGGAATGGGAGCCAGAGCTTCATGTCTGACAATCGCCTCCATAACCCATTCTGGCCACGCCGGTTCACCTCATGGCTAGACGTGCTGTAGCATTCTTCAGTGACTTGGTGCTCCCCTTCCTCTGGACCATCAAGAACTGCTCTCGGCGAGCTCTTGTCCTCAGCGCCTTCATTACTAGATTGAACCAGTTTTCGCAATGAGTTCGATCTGAGTAGCTTCTGAAGTGGTGGGAATCTTCTGCTCCATGTTGAGCTTGAGGATATATTGCTTTCTGCTGCTTTCCGTTTCAGAATTAGTATCAACAACATTTTTTTGAGAAATTTTATTTTGACCAAATGGTCTTACCATCGAACGACCGAGACTTCAATCGGGTATTACATTGTGGTAGGCCTTCTCTTCCAACAGCTATCACAGAGCAGTTTTTTGGAGCATGCATGAAGCAGTAGCTTGCAATCTCAAAATGGCTCCTGTCATGTTGTAACTTTAATTTCAGTCTTATAGGCTTTTAACTAGCAATAGCAGTTTCACTTAGAGATGACGCATAAAGCATTTCTTGAATTAAAGTTACAATTTGCTTTTCAAAATAGAATAAAGTATTTATTGAATTAAACAACAAATTTACTTTTCAAAAAAGGATTTACTTGACAGTCCATACCGACTCCATATTTCAAAATCTGACATCGCAAACTTCAATAAAATTGAAGTTCAGTATTTGAACACATGAGAACTGTAGTAGCCTGCTGAGGTTACCTATGGTATGCATTTCTTGATCTCCCAACAATCAGGATGTTTCCATCAGTCATTGCAGCTTCTTGGGTCAGGGCTCTCCCAATGTTTGAGCTGCAAACCACCTTAGCCTCCAAATTGATCTGAAAAACAAAAGAAAATAGAAAGAGTTACATACTTGTCTCACGCTTTAACTACAATACATTATCCTGGAACTACTACTAGTAGTAAAAAGTAAGCACAGAAGAGAACATGGACAGGCAAAAAAGACAGACTCAGAGCAGGGCATAATCATGGCTTAAAAGCCCAACTTCACCTAACTGGCTAACAGCTGAAAAGATACATGACAAAATTGACAGAAGGGAACACCAACTAGCAATTATGTAGAAGCTTTGCTTACAAGCTCCCACTGCACTGTGATCACAGATAGGGAAGGAAAAGGGAATCTTACCTAAACAAATAGAAAATACAATCCAAACAGAATTATTGAGAACTACACTCTGGCATCACCTGAATTCATCAAAACACACATAGGAACCAAGAAATCGCCAAAGCCTAATAAAAAATTCCATTGATCTCTAACCTGCTTGGCCTCGCACGCCTCCACGAATTCCCCAAGCATGTAGATGACGAAGGCATTCGCCTTCTGCAGCCTCTTCTTCCTCCCCCTCCCCCCTGCTCGAAACAGAGACCAACACCATGAACACCTGACGACACAAGAATATGATCAGCACACTGATCAGCAACTCACCGAGGACGTGCACGGCGACGACGGAGTCATTGGCTTTGGCGACGGAGCCGATCGCCCACGACAGCAGCTCGGAGCAGCCCCGGGAGTTGTCCGGCACGCCGACGAGTATCCTGGAGCCGGAGAGCAGGTGTCGGTCACCGTCGCCGCCGCACTCCTCGATGGTGTCCATGCTCTGAAACACCAACCCTCCTTCCCTCCCTTTCTTACTCAGCTCAAAGCTCTAGCTGGCCGACAGCAAGTGGCACACCGGCACAGTGTTGCTGCGAGGGCGATGGCGACGACGGAGACGGCGACGGCCGGGACAGCGACAGGGATTTGTAGGTGAAGGACATGAGCTTAATTCTCGCGTGCATGGCGATAGGTATGGCAGTGGCCAGTGGTGGGGGTGCAGTGAAAAGGTGGTTAGTTAGTTGGAGGCAGTGATGGCCATTCCATTAGCTCGCTCGCTGACTGGGCTGCCATTGCAGTGCAGGACTACAAAAATGGGGTTGCTTAGGACAGAAGATGCGTGCAGGTACAAAGATGGGTAGAGAGGGGCACTCTGCCCAACTGCCAACCTAGGACTGGTGCCTGAATCTGATTGGATCTTGCAGTAGATGTACTTGAAGCTGGTACCCGATTTGATCTTACAAGGGCACTAATTTCTCCAAATGGGTTCTGATTGGGCTCTGATTATGGAGAAAAGCTAGGAGCTAGTTCTTAGCTTGTACTTGTTTATAATTGGGAAAATAAATTCTAGTATTATAGTGATGCCTCTTGGTCAGAACAATAACCATTTTGTGGGGGAAAAAACATAGTTGCTTCTATTTTCACGGGATGAATAATTCACTTTCCTATGTGTCGCTTTAGATTGAGTTGGCAGATGATTATTTTTGTAGACTTATAAATTAATATGCTAGTCAATGTGGTAGTTACTTGTGGATGAACTTGTCCAATGGGGACAGACTATGAGTATATGACCGTTTGTAGGATATATTTTTTCTACATTTCTAAAGCTTGTTGACATGCATAGATGCTCTAGAAGTTACATCAACAAGTTTTAAGATAAGACAACACCCAGTCTGGGTCAATGTACCACTAATAATGTATAGTCTGAATAGATGTATATGTTGCAAATGACACTTCAACTGTCCACATGTTTTACTTTACAACATGCAAAAGCCTTGCACGCTATTGAACTACTAATTAAGGAGGACGGGGATGAGACCATCCATTAAGTTACAAAATCCAGATGCTGATCCATGACATCAAGCGACTCAGTCCAAACGCGGAAAAGGACATGAAAGAACACAACCATAAAATTCCATAAACACTCAGATAAAAAAGTGAACTCCGAAAACAACTAGGCCCTGCTTCAGCAGTGCTCCTTGTTGCCTCATCCTATCAAGAATTCTTTGAAAATGGATTGGGCATGTGGTTGTACACCCTAGCATTCCATAACATTATTGCCGAAACACCAGACCACCTACGTGTCACATCCTTCGCGAAGCTCTTATGGATCCCACCTGTGCAGCAGAGCTGCAGAGACCACCCCGCTAACTACAGGGTGTTCATGGTGTAGAACCACCTATGCAGCAGAGCCTCAGAGACCACTCCGCTAACTACAGAGACCACCCCGCTAATTACAGAGTTGCAATATTCTTTGGTCCCGAAACCTTCAAAATGTTTTTTTATATCTTGGTTGCAAGTTTCAAGCTAGTACATTAAAAATATTAAACTTTAATTACAAACATTCATCAAACATTAATCCAATTATTGTATCAATATATGACAATAGTCTTATAAGTTTCAGAAGTTGCAAATTCCAATGCTTCGGTAGATAAAAAAATTAAGACTAAGAAATTTGAATAAAAATAACAAACTTTTTATACAGTATTTTCAATTATTTATTTACAATTTTGAATAGTTTTCAGCTTTATAAGTTGTAGAAATGACAATTACAAACTTCAAATTTGACTTGAACCTCTGTTCAAATTTCTAGTTTCACACACGCAGAGTAGTTGGAAAATGGATACCAGGATCGGAGTTCATTATTTTCCAAGCAAATTTGACAAAACTATACTACATTTTTTTTGGCGGTGAAAACTACACTACATTTTTTTGGCGGTGAAAACTACACAACATTTGTGAAATGTATCACAAAACAACAGTTGTTTCCTAAATTTTTGATATAATAGAACACAATTTAATAGTTAAATTAAGAGAATTACACTTCCAATTGACATATTTTTCGCAAAACTACACTTAAACTGGCATTTTGTACCGCTAAACTGCACCCTTTTGTTAGTCAATATTGCAAAACTACACTTAATAAGTTTGTGAGAATGATAATAAAAGTGTAGTTCTACATTGTTTGAGCCTTGGAAGTGCAGTTGTCATACAAAAAGGATATGTAATGTGCAGCTTTTTAGATAGATTTACAAAAGCGTAGTTTTCGTCATCCTAGTGTATCAAGCTAGTACATTAAAAATATTAAACTTTAATTACAAACATTCATCAAACATTAATCCAATTATTGTATCAATATATGACAATAGTCTTATAAGTTTCAGAAGTTGCAAATTCCAATGCTTCGGTAGATAAAAAAATTAAGACTAAGAAATTTGAATAAAAATAACAAACTTTTTATACAGTATTTCAATTATTTATTTACAATTTTGAATAGTTTTCAGCTTTATAAGTTGTAGAAATGACAATTACAAACTTCAAATTTGACTTGAACCTCTGTTCAAATTTCTAGTTTCACACACGCAGAGTAGTTGGAAAATGGATACCAGGATCGGAGTTCATTATTTTCCAAGCAAATTTGACAAAACTATACTACATTTTTTTTGGCGGTGAAAACTACACTACATTTTTTTGGCGGTGAAAACTACACAACATTTGTGAAATGTATCACAAAACAACAGTTGTTTCCTAAATTTTTGATATAATAGAACACAATTTAATAGTTAAATTAAGAGAATTACACTTCCAATTGACATATTTTTCGCAAAACTACACTTAAACTGGCATTTTGTACCGCTAAACTGCACCCTTTTGTTAGTCAATATTGCAAAACTACACTTAATAAGTTTGTGAGAATGATAATAAAAGTGTAGTTCTACATTGTTTGAGCCTTGGAAGTGCAGTTGTCATACAAAAAGGATATGTAATGTGCAGCTTTTTAGATAGATTTACAAAAGCGTAGTTTTCGTCATCCTAGTGTACTATATGTGGTTTACTCATATTAATTCAACTGCAAACTAGAACCTAAAGAAACCCTGAATTTTGGTATAAAAAATCATCTTTTCCAAAAACTGAGGTGTTATTTTTAAATTCTGAACCATTGAATTTCAAATTCTGATGTTCATCAGTTCCAATTCCTAAAGTTAAAATTGGAATCTTGGAACATATATTTACATGCCTCCAACGTATGCCGACAAGCCAACACTAACTTCAAAATTCCAAAATTTAATGTCGCACATCATGATTTTTTACACTTCATCAACTGAAAATGATACAAGCGAAATAAAAATTTACCAAAAGCGGTCGTGCAGTAGGAAGGCAAACTGTGAGTATGCCGGTTGAATGTTGTTGCCATTGCATTGATTGGACGAGGCAGAGCAGTAATGCCGGTTGGTACAGGGAAAGAGGCTTGTTTAGGGTGGAAGCCAAGGCTCACTCGCGTCCATGCATCCAGTGGAGGGAATTGCCTGCCATCCCTTCGATTCTTCCCTCTGCTTGGAGGTGACGTCAGCGGCAGCATGAGTGTGGAGTGGCCTAGCCCGGCAGTTCAGTTAGCTACCTAGCTCGTGATCATGGCCAAAGATCCACACCACCATGCTGCTCCACTGTTGCGGCAACGGGACATTTGGCTCCCACAAGCAGGGAGTTGCGCCAAATAATCATCATCATGGGCGGCCGAGGCGATCGTGTGTTAGTTTAGTTTGATCATGAGATCGAGCTGTTTTCTTGGCTTGTTTCTGATCGCTTGCATGGAGGTGAACGATCATTGCGTGGGGATATGGTGGGTCCCGCGTTGCAAGTGATTGTGTGTGTGGCACCACATGGTACTTTTTTCTAATGTTAAAAAAAGTACTGCAGTTTTTGTCACCGGCCGACTTGAATTCTCTGCTCGCCAGGCGGCGGCCGCAGGCGGCGGCCGCAGGCGGCTCGCCGGTCTGCACAGAGAAAAAAAGAGAGGAGAGGGAGACGAGAAGGACCTAGATGTAAAAGAAGATTAAAATTCGAGGTGTCTTTTGCATATATCGAAGGGGTATGGACTTAAGTGGCACAACTTTACAAGTTCCATGTGCCAGATGTGCATTTTTCAAGTTTGTGGACCTAAGTGGCATCTCGGGACAAGTTCATGTACCCGGTGTATTTAACTCATTCGTAAATAGCTCTTGAAAGGGTAAGCATGGGCACCACGTTAAGGATCTCATAATCACACTATGAGCATTCATTATAAATTTCTATGTGCAAAAAGAAATAATATCTTGTACCGTGAGGTTCAATGACATGTAGGATCGTCTAAATTTTACAGGTAGTTCTTGAAATTGTAAGCATATGCATCACAGCAGCTAAAATCTTTTACAATATGGAAAATTATTATTCACTATAAATCATTTCAAGGATATCCACATATCTATATCCCCATACGAACTAAAACCATAAATCATAGAACAATCTACTCAAACCCTTCATTGAAGACATCAATGAAAAATACAAAGGAAAACATGTGAGATCAGAAATATTAATATTTGGAATATTACTATGTCAATTATGTCAAGTTTTTTTTTTTGCTATAAAGAAATCTGGACAAAACGGGTTCGAAATATTTTTGTCATCAAGTTAATCTATTGAGATAAATCTGTTATGTAGAACCTATAAATAATATAATATATACATCTCTTAATGAATGAAAAATTAAGCATTTATACTGAAGAAAACATCCTTATGAATCCACTCAAATAATTGAGCAACAACTGACACTGAGGGAAAAAAAACATGAAAAACTCACTATGCAGGGGGAAAGAACTCCAATGATTGTCTAGTAACCCCCTATCTCTCCATGATATTTCATAGCTTTCGTATATGTCTATGTATCACAGAGAAATCCCATCCTGTGTTTCAAAACAAATTGCTCTAAGATCTGACTTTAATTGGTGAATAGAATAATATATCCACACGCTTATAAACATATAACCAACTGGAACAACAGTTTGAAAAAAAATTGCAATTAGTCCATGTAACTTCTGCTAGCTTTTATGAAACGGAGAAGAACTATTACTACGTCCAAAAAAACTCATGTGGTTTGATGAACTCCTATGATATATGGCAGAGCACCAAACATAATGCATTTTCTTTATTAATAAAGAAAGCATGGAGAATAGCAATGCAAATGAAATGGTTAAAAAAATGTACAAAAATTTGATATTGTGTTAAAAACTGACAGTCGTACCGGAATTGAATCCTTTATCATGCAGTAGCAATGAATCGGCTTCCAAAGCTTGTTGCAAGTCCAAACCAGATCTAAAAAAAGAATTTAAAGTCAGATCATCATAATCCCACAGAACAAAAACTCCAGGGCAGAATTGCATGGATATGGAGTTGATAGACGGTGCCAGCGAGGCTCGTTGGAGATTGGAGGACAAATTCTTGCCGAGTACAATGCAGACATTGCACTATGCCTTGTCTCATGGAGATAGAGCAGAACAAAAGATGGAGACGGACACTTGCTTCTTCGACCTGCACCTGTATGTTGTATACTCTGTTTTTGACTTGATGGTGAACTCCGAATAGCATGGTGCTCGGTTTAACAAAAGACTGCTGATGAAAAGCATATGCTGCTTTCCTGAGAAGATGGGGTTGCCGTGGCAATGGAGTTTATGCTGACTATTGGTTCTGGAACGGAAACCACGCATTGTCAGACCTGACGACCTTTACCCAAGCCGCTTAAGCCCGTGTTTAGTTCATGAAAACATTTCGTGAAAAGATTTCGGGTTTTGATTAATCAATTTAGAAGTAGTAAATGTAGACGAAAAAGGTGAAAAGTTATATGGATAGGTTGGAAATCTCGAGACGAATCTAACGATGGTAATTAGAGGGTAATTAATCCATAATTAGCGGATGATTACTGTAGCACTACTGTTGCAAATCATGGACCGGTATAGAGCACAGGACAGAGCTATGCATGGAATCCGTGCCGATGATGCGTGCGACGTCCTTGTTGTACAGCCTCGATGGAAGCTAGGGCACATGCCATGCCGAATTGTGGAGCACCATTAACGGGCCTGGTGAAGCTGCGTCGAGGCTGCTGGCAGTTAATGATGCCTAGCACCATTAACGGCTTCCTGCATCAGCGCTCCGCACTGCAGAGCGAAGGTGCGACGTGGACATGAGAGGCCGGCGATCGGAAGGACCATTGAGAATTTGCCATGCCCCAGGATAGGTCACACGTCACATTATGGTGCTTGAGGGTTGATGCGAGGATACAATCTGCATGATGGGTATTGTTGGACAGTCCATAATGTATCTGGGAAAATAAAAGGAATATATATTTAGATATTGTTTATCTACTATTTTACGTCAAATTATTTCCTTGTGTTTTGTAATGCTGCATCGGTGTTTCCTAGATTATATAGTAATGTGGGGAAAAAAATCGGAGCAAACATATATGCAAGACCAATTATGTTAGACTCTTCAACGTGCTTTGGAAAAAAAAATGTACAACTGCTGGATTTTATTTTCCGTTTACAACTTCAAGGCCTCCTGGAATTTGACATGGGTGTTTCTTTACCATGTTGTGAACGGTTGGAATATGACTCCTTCCATAGTTTGTGAGATCTCTTGGGGCTCTCCTTTTTTTTTTCCTTTTGAGTAGCACGGGCTCTTTTTTTTATCTCAAAGGTTATGAGTTAGTCCCACCATAAATCAATGGATAGATGTTTTTCTTTATCTCCGATTAACGTGGGATTTTTTAGAGAGTCTGTGATTAGTATAGGCATAGATAGATGGCTTGAGGATCTTTTTAGTTTTGTTTCAACCTCCAACTTTGCATGATTATGGATGGTTGTATGCCTATCTACTTCTATTTTAAAATATTTTTTTAATACACCGGCTTATATGCTACCGTGTTACTGTTACTATAGGCATTCTCGGGTTCGCCGGCCACAAAAGGTACCAATAGCTCGAAACAACAGTGAGGGCATGTGTTAGATGGGTGAAAGTAAAGTGAAAAAGTAAAAAACTTTTTTGTATTGGGTCACGTGCATAAAGAGAAGAAATGAAATGACTCGGTTTTCTGGATGAAAATTTTTCACCTTCTCTTCTCTCC
Organism: Urochloa ruziziensis; assembly: GCA_015476505.1. Taxonomy (NCBI): domain Eukaryota; kingdom Viridiplantae; phylum Streptophyta; class Magnoliopsida; order Poales; family Poaceae; genus Urochloa; species Urochloa ruziziensis. Next base: position 25,070,199 of record CM027124.1, read on the forward strand.
TGCAACTAAACACGCCGTGAGCTATCTTCATCCTCCATAATCTGTCAGCAATTGAGTCCCGCACCACTATGAAACAAGTGAACCGGCAGGCTGGAAGTGCAGCTGGCGTCTCCAGACATGGCCACCCGGATCAGAACAAAACCCCGACACATGGAAGACACGAAACTCCGGCAAGATCCATGCCGTACGCGAGGCCACCACTGATCGATTCCAATCGAAAGAAGCATGTCCAGGAGAAAAGTGACCGAAGGAATATATCAACTTGCATTGAGGCATCTGTCCAATATTGAACCCAAACTAGTAACTAGAGAAGCATGGTCCCTTTCTCCACAGAAATAATCATCATTATAAGTTGGAGCATATGGTCCATGGATGATATGAATGACCAAATTTTCAGAAACGTGCCCCCTACAATATTCTCATACAGGAGATATTTCGCTCAAGTTTTCTCTCTAAGTGGTTTTAGGGTGAAGGATGCTTTCCAAGACCATATGGCTCAATGGCTGTAGCAGACTTTGTAAATCTTTGGTTTCTTTTTTTTTGATTTTTTCTTTGTTTCCTGAGCGGATGTCGATGTACTTGAGCTAAGTGGTTGGTTTATAAATATATATAATCAGTAGGGGATTACCCCTCATGTTTTATAAGGAAAAAAAAACTAGAGCAGCATGCAGCCCCGGCCAAGAGAGAGGAAGCATGGCAGTGGAGGCTGCCTCAGCGGGGCTTGACCGTGGTGGTTGCTATAGTTCACCTTCTAGTACGAGGCCAACAAATGAAGAAAGAAAATTTTCCAGTGCAATTATGCTAGGGTCGACCCTATGGTTGCAAGGGCCGTGTAGACTGTTCGAGCAAACTAAAAACTATATAGGAGCCCTTTAGTCTAATTCTAAATATTTGTTTTTTATTGTAATGTAAAACAACCCGGTTTTTCCACAACCGAATGCGCGCGCCTATGCTATCGTGCGGACGGTAGAGCTTTAAGATTCGCGCCGGTCAACATACCCCTCCGGCCCTCCGCGCTGCTTCTTTTTCCGAACCGTGAGTGGGATTCAGTATTGTGGGCCCGGAGCGGTGAGCGGGAATGCCAAATCCAATCCTAAAGCTCACGCGCGCGGCGCGCCAGAATCAGAATCACGCCTTTCATTTTCAGCCTGTTGACTCCACGAGCTCTCCATTGACGAGATCTCGCAGCTCTCCCACTCGTAGCCCGTGTTTCGTGTTTAGTTCGCGAAAACATTTCGTGAAAAGATTTCGAGATTTGATTTTATCAATTTAGAAGTAATAAATGTAGACGAAAAATGTTAAAAGTTATATGGATAGGTTGGAAATCTCGAGACGAATCTGACGATGGTAATTAGAGGGTAATTAATCCATAATTAGCGGATGATTACTGTAGCACTACTGTTGCAAATAATGGATTAAGTAGACTCATTAGATTCGTCTCGCGATTTACAGTCTATCCATATAACTTTTCACCTTTTTCGTTTATATTTAATACTTCATGCATTAAAGATTCTCCTTTGATGTGATGGATGAAAATATTTCGGGTGGGAACTAAACATGGTCGTAGTCGCCATGAAGGAGCCAGTTGCAGATCCACCACCGTCTCGTGCGCCCACCGCTGCCCCGACCGTCTGCGCCACCGCCGCCGCAACCGTCTGCGCCACCGCCTCCCTCACCTTCTGCGCTACCGTCTGCTCGGCTCTCGTCTGCTCGTCTACCGTCTTTTCCGCCGCCGCGGTCATTTGCGTCTCTTGCGCGAGCGCAGTCTTTTGCGGCGGGGTCTGCTCATCCGCCTTCTTTTCCGCCGCCGCTGTCTTTTGCATTTGTTGCGCCACACTGGTCTCTTGCGTCGCCATCTGCTCGGCCGCCGTCTGTTCCGCGGCAGCCGCCTTCTGCGTTTCTTGCGCCACATGCGTTTGTTGCGGGGACGTTTGGTCGGCCGCTTTCTTTTGCAGCGCCACCGCCGCCGCCGCCGCCGCCATCTTTTCCATTGCTTGCGCCACCCTCTCGTTCCATTGAGCCTAGGAGCGACAAAGCTATAGATCCCCAATGTTTTTTTTTATGAAAACAGGAGGGGTTGCCCCCTACTGGCTATATATTATATACTTTAAATTATTGATTACAAAAGGCCAACAGGCCAACTGGCCAACTGGCCAACTGTCCAGTAGGCTCAAGAAACAAAGAAAGAAACGAAGAAAATATAGCTGAAGACTCTTGCTAAATTGTGTCTATCCATTCACTGATTTGAGGGAAGTATTTTCTTTTTGCCCTGTGCAATAGTACGGCAAACTCTTTCTTGAAGGTTGCTTTGCAATTCTGGGTAGCTTGTTGAATTCCCCTGAATATTAGATCATTGCGACATGTCCAGATGCTCCAGCTCATGAGGATAATGATTTCCATAAAGAAGGGGTAAGGGAGTTGATCTTTGAGCACTTGTATGTTTTCGTAGATATCTCCTTGAGTATTCAATGATAGCTGTAGGATTGACCAGCAGTCTGCTGCAAACGGGCAGTTGAGGAAGAGGTGCTTTACTGTCTCTTCTGTAGATGTAGTGCAGAGGACACATGTGTAATCAGGGAGAGTCATTGTCTTTCTTCTCAGTATATTCCTTGTACTTAGTCGATCTTTCATCAGTAGCCAGAAAAACACCTTGTGCTTGCATTGACAGGATGATTTCCATGTCCATCTGAAAGCTGGGTGTACTGGCAGGTGTCCTATGATTTGTTTATAAGCTTGACTTGCAGTGAATCTGTTGCTTCCCCAAATGTAGCTCCAAACATCATTGTCTTCAGCCAAGTGTACTGTCTGCATGTGCTGTTCTAGATTATGCAGTTCTTGGTGTGCCTCAACAGAGAGTGGCAAATGGAACAAGCTGGTGAGGACTGTGGCCTGCTTTGCCTTGGATAGCACTATCTTCTGATTTCTTGCAAATGTATATAGATGCGGATAATCACTCTTTTTGATGGAGTCATTCCACTGGTCATCCCATAAGAGGCATGTCTGTCCATTTTCTATTTTAACAGTAGCTATTCCTTTGTAGTCCTCAAGCAGCTTAAGTATGTTTCTCCATCAGAAGGACCCTTTCTTTGTGCTGCTGGGTAGCCTATCATGAGAGTAGTGCTTCTCCCAGACTAAGTGTACCCATAGGATATCTTCCTTGTTGAAGAACTTGTGCAGGTTTTTCATCAAGAGTGCCTTGTTATGTGCTCTGAGATTTAAAACTCCTAGGCCTCCCTCTTCCTTGGGCCTAGAGACCATTGTCCAGGCTGCCTTTGGCCTTGTTTTCCCATTAATGTCAGCTCCCCTCCATAGACAGTGCTTCCGTAGCTTGTCCAATAGCTCTATGATTGTTATGTGCATGTCAAAGGTGCAGAGGAAAAATGTTGGCAGGGAGGTGAACACTGAATTAATTAGTTGTAGCCTTCCCGCTTGTGACAGGAATATTGAGGTGCTTGTCAGTCTTCTTTCACATCTTGTTACCAATGGCATAAATTCTTCCACAGTTGGTTTCGTCAACTCTAGTGGTAATCCCAGATATGTAAAGGGGAAGGATCCTTTGGCACAAGCGAATGTTGTGGATAGTTGGTCTAGTTTCTCCTGGGTGATGTTGATAGACACCATGACTGACTTGGCATAGTTAACTTTTAATCACGTCGACAATGCAAAGGAGTGTAGTAATTCTTTGAGCATTTGCAATTGCTGGGTGCAGCCTTCCATGACTATCAGAGTATCATCAGCATATTGAATGACTGGGAAATCTGTCGTGAATTGTAGTGGGATTGGCAATTGGAGTAGCCCTTGATCTTTTGCCTGATTTAGTACTGACTGGAGCAGGTCTGCAGCTAAGACAAATAATAGTGGTGATAGTGGGTCACCCTGTCTTACACCTCTTCGACAATGAAAGGTTTTACCAATTGCTCCATTCAACAGAATTGAGGATGTGCCTGTTGAGAAGATTTTGTTCATCCAGCCCTGCCATTTTTGATCGAAACCCTTGTGCTCCATTATTTGTAGCATTGCCTTGTGTTCGATCTTATCGAATGCTTTTTCAAAGTCCAGTTTCAGTACTATTATTTCTTTCTTTGAGGTGTGACAGAGGTGCAAATATTCAAAAGACCAGGCCAAGCAATCTTGAATTGTTCTAGACTGTATGAACCCATATTGGTTTCTATGGATGATACTTTTGATTACTGTCTGCAGTCTATTGGCAAGTAACTTGGTGAGCAGCTTTACCGAGCAATTCAGGAGGGAGATGGGACGAAAGTCATTGACAGTAGATGCATTGTCATTCTTTGGGACTAATGTGATATAAGAGCCATTTATGCTCTGCAGGCAGACCTCTTCCTGATAGAAAGCTTCACATAGATCATAGAAGTCCTGACATATTATTGGCCAGCACTTTTTTATAAATTCATTAGAGAATCCATCTGAACCAGGAGACTTGTCATTTGGTAGTTGCCTGACAACATTATCAATTTCCTCTTTGGAGAAGGGTTCTTCTAAGCAACCCAGAGTTGATGCCCTTGTGAGAAGCTTCTCAAGATCAAATTGCATCTCAGTATGCTCTGATGTTCCCAGCCTGTCTTTATAAGATTCCCATAGCAGAGCTGCCTTGTCTTGATGCTGGGAGAAGGTGTTGCCTGCTGCATCTTCTAGAGTTTTAATTAGGTTTCTTCTATGTTGAATGGTGGCATTAGCATGAGAGAATTTAGTTCCTTCATCTCCAAAGCAAACCCAATTTATTGTGCCCCGCTGCCTCCAATAGATTCTTTGTTGATGCAGAAGTGATTGTAGGGCAGTGCATAAGATTTCCTTGAAATTCCATTCTTCTACACTGAGATCTCTAAACTCTTCCATAATTTCCATGAGGGAGAGAATCAGTTTAGTGTTTCTTATTGTGTCATTCAGGTTTGAGAGGTGTTTGCTCCATGCTTTCAGAACCCTTCTCAGGTTCTTAAACTTTCCTGTGATCCTCATTGCCTTGTCTGTTGCTGAGACAGGTACTGACCAACCATGTTGTACTACAGCCATGAAGTTGTCCGGCATCATCCAATGATTTTCAAATCTGAATATCTTGCTTCTGGGGATATCAGTGCAAATGTTGACAACACAGGGGGAGTGATCTAATGTTTCCATGGTTAAAGTGTCCACTGTTGTGTTTGGGTAGGAGAGTGTCCAGGTATTGGAGGTGAAAAACCAGTCTAGCCTTTCTAATAAGGGGTCTGGCTGTTTATTAGACCAAGTGTATCTTTTCCCATGCAATGGCAATTCCACTAAACCCAATTCACTGATTGCTTCATTAAACATTAGCATCTCTGTTACACTGCCTCCTGGTTTATTCCTGTCCTCTAGCTTTCTAATGAGGTTGAAATCACCTACCACAAGCCAATCTACTTCCCCTGGCATTTGGATACCTTTGAGCCACTGCAGAAATTCCCTTTTGCCATTATAAGTACATGGTGCATAGATATTTGTCAGGATCCATGAGGAGTCATTGTGTAATGAGGTAATCTCTAGTGACATTGCATGCTCATTAGAGAAAACACTCTTTCCCTAGAAGAGGGATCCTTTCCAGGCCACGAGCATGCCACCAGAGGCACCATTAGATGGCAGAAACTCATAATCAGTGAAGCTTGGTGGGCATATTTTTTTGATGAATTGTATATCAAAAGATGCTTTCTTGGTTTCCTGCAGACACACTATATCATTGCCACTGTCCACCACCTTGATCCTAATTGATTCCCATTTGTTTTCAACGTTTATTCCCCTTACATTCCAGCTAAGTACTTTCCACTGCTTGTGATTCATGAGGAACTAATGAAGCTTTGATATTTGCCACTAGCATAGCTAGGCAAAGGAGGAAACATCCAAAGAGTTTGATGCACAGACGAGGAGAAATCCATGTTTTTGGGCTTGTGCCCCTTAAATAATTATTACAGTCCAAAAGAAAAGACCATTCCACAAGGAGGATCAAAATAAAGGTAAGCCCTTGTTGTAGCCTCCGAGGAACCCCATGATGCATCCAACTTGGAGCTCTTCTCCGGTGCTGTCTACTTCCTGGGCTTCTTGTTGGCATCCTTGTCTGTCTTGTCATCATTGGGACCATCTTGCTTCTTTGCTTTGACATGCTTCTTTACAGGAGCAGTCCTCTTGATGGCTCTTGAGATCTCCTCAAGTGCTTCATCCTCTTTTTTCTGGTCGAGTTGTTTGTTCTTCCCTTTCTTGCTGATGGTTCCAGCCTTTCTCTTTGCTTTTAGTGCCTCCGTGGTAAGCTTGCTACTTTCAATCTTACAAAAGGTTGAACCAAGGTTCCTGATGACTGATGGGGAGATCATTGGAGGGCTGACTTCACAGCCTAGGCATGACTTGTCAGCACATGTGTTGTTCTTGAAACCCTTCTTCAGTTTCCTGACTCTCGGGCTTCGCCTTACCTCTATATCAAAAATGGCTTCAGGTCTGACTGATTTTCCTTTTTCTCTTGTGGAATGAGATGAGTTGGTGTAATTGTTGGTGTTGTCTCAGGGCTGAGTTCCTGAACAGAAGCTTTACCTTTTAGCTGAGTTTCTGTGCTGCCATTATGGAATGCATGTAGCAGGTCTCGATTGACATCTGGCTCAACTGGGGAAGTAGCAGGAATGCAGAACTGAATTTTCTCATTGGCTAGAAAGAAGTCCCATGCCTTTGAAGACAGCAGGTCTCGAGCCCAAGTGAAGTGGCTTGGGGAGAGCAACAGCAAGGTGAAAAAGTCTGCCCATGAAGGTGGTATGTCAGTGTTAACTGACCCAGCACTAGGTGTGTTGAAGTGCTTGGCCCAAAGCCTGGTAGCTGCTGGGCTGAGCTTCATGTTGCCAGCCTGCTTGGCCAGTAGGTGTTGTTGCCATCCAGGATCTATATCACTTTCAGGATAAATTTCAACTAGGCCCACCTGGATATTGTCATTGAACCCATGGGGAGGGTTCTGCTCTTGATTATCATCAGGGAATGGCTCATCCATGAGCATGTCCTCGGGGATTTCATCAACCAGAAAGTTCTGTTGTGCTTGTGGTAGTTCAATATCCACCTCAATGTTTGGTGCTAGGCCATTCAGGTTGTCAGCTAGAATGTCTCCCAGATTTTCTTCCTCTGCTTCTGCAATATCTTCAGCAATAACCTGCTCCTCTTCCTCATTGCCTGGTAAAAGGTCATTGAGCTCTAAAAAAGCTTCCCCTGCATTGGGTGCCTCATTGCCTGCAGCTGGTGCTAGTGGTGGATTGACAATCACTTCCTGTATGTCATCCATGTTGGCAGCATTATCATTCACTATAGGCTCCTCAATTGAATCATTCTGCTGTTCTCCTCAACTGGCCAAGGATCCCAGCCTTCATTGTTTTGGTTTTGAGCAACAGGGTTGGGCTGTGCTGCTGGCTGATTGATAGGCCCCTGAACTGCTTGCCCATGCCCAAAATAGTCAAAAGGAGCTAGTGGATTTTGTCCTGGTGCAGGTGGCTCCTCTTCATCTGCCGGCATTCCTCCCAAAAGGTTCTGCTGTAGGATCTCACATTGAACAGTCCAGGACTCACCATGGAATCCTTCTTCCTCTGAGACCACAATCCATTGTGGCACTTTGTGCAGATCTAGAACACGAGCTCTGACTATAATGCGAGAAAGCTTCCTTCTGTTTCCTTGCCAGCTTAGCACTCTACCAAAGGTGCAGATGGCATTTTCTACATGCTCTAGTGCCCAATAATCAAGAGGGAAGCCCATTAACATTAAAGTACATTCACAGTTGAAATTCAATGCTCTCCAATTCTGACCTCGATTATGTTTCACAAAGGTCAGATGAATATCACCAAATGGAACAGGCCCTGAATCTACCAGATTATCGCAATCATGGATGTGGGCAAAGCGGACCAAAGCCTGACCCAGATGAGTTGGCTGAATATCCAGAATGTCAAGCCTTCTAATGTCCACAAGGTATTCCCTGACTACTTCTCTAATGACCTCATAGTAAATTAGATTACCCGGTAGCAGATCGAAGGTGACGATGGCGATGTCTTCATTCTTTCTTGGCTGCTTCGCCATTACCGCCCTGACTGCAGAGTCTCGGTTCTCCACAGGGAGCCAATGCATTCCCCGTGGAGTGAATGGTGCTGGGTCAGCACGCTGGAAGGCCATCACTGCCTCGGCGGAGTCCTGTGGCGAGGTCGCCGGAGTGGGGAATCCTTGTTGGGTTTCTTGGTTCGGCGGCGGTGGGGTTTTCTGTTTTGGTGCACTGTTTGCTTGTGCAGGAGATGGAAAGGCAGAGGACTTTCCCTTGCCTCGAATATGCCGATTGAACTCTGAGAAGGAAGTGAATCTCGGTGGGCCGCTTGAGCTAGGGTCCCTTGTCAGTGGCTGTTTGGTGCAAAACCAAGTATGTTTTTCTTCGGAGGCCGTATTACTACCCGATGTGACCGGCGGCGAGATGTCTTGGTGCACCCCAGCGAAATCAGCGAAGGATTTGGAGTTCAGAGATGTCAGGGATCCCGGCCCACTGTTCAGTCTCCGGTCGACTACGATCCAGGTACCCGTAGCAGGGTCTCTCAACTTTCTTTGTAAAAAATTATCGCTGGAGTGCAATGGTATTGGTGGGTTTCCTTCTTTGGTAGTTGTTGGCTTCCTTATCTTGGCCGGGCAAAAACCAGCAATGTGTCCCCAATTATGGCAGCAGAAGCATTTGATGCCATTTTTGCAATCTTTCCTGGAATGCTCCGTTGAGAGGCATCTGAGGCAAGAAAACCGCAGCTGATTGTCGCCATTAGGATACTTTGAATTGCCTCAGGCGCCTTGGTTAAGAAAGGTGGCGCTGCTAGTCCCTGTAAAGGAATGTGGAGGTAAAGACTTGGCGTCTTTCATGGGCATCTTTGAATGGGCTGAATTCCCGCTTTGAATGACCGCGTTTGACTCATGCTTCCATCTGGGCTGAATTTTCTCCGTGTTCTTCGCTATCCACCGTTGGGCCCTGGTGGAGGTCAGCTGGGAGTCAGGAACAGAGCCAAAGTTAAGCCTTGAGAACCCTAAATTGTGGAGGCTTGTAGTTCGATCAAGCACTGATCGTCTGACCGAGAGCTTTTTCTCTGGGGAGAACCGCATCTTCAGAGGGATTTTGTTTGCACCAGTGAGCATGGTGTCCGGCATCCATCTGCTGGGCTTTGCTCTTGTCACATCCGCGTATGAACGCTTGTCTTTTTTTGAAGTTTTTGATTGCACCTCCTGCCACTGATACTTTGGGCCTTGATCTTTGGTTACTGAATCATAGGCTAGTGTGATCCCTTTCGGGTTCCAGAGGTGAAAGAACAACTTAAACTGATCACAGGCGAAACAAGGTAGCTCATAGACCGCCAACCCACAAATTTTGATGAGACTGAGAACTTAAAGATGAAATCTTCTACTTGAACAACTGCAAAGAGATTTGCTTTGCCTCCAAGAACTGCTTGTAGAATGTGGCTAACAGAATCTTCAGAGAGACGGAGTCGGGAGCGACTGAGGCCCTGTTTGGCATAGCTCTAGAGTTGAACTCCACCAACTCCAACTAATTTTCTAGCCAAACACCTCAACTCTACCAATTTGTGGAGCAAGCCAACTCTATGGAGTTTGTGGAGCTCTAGTTCATTTTGGTGGAGTACCTCTTTTGCAACTTCAGGAATCTCAAATATAGACCTAGTCATGGAGTTTGAAGGTAATTACCCACCACTGCCACTCGTTACACACTCGTACCCCTTCGTTTTGTTTTTCCTCCTCTCTGCACTGCGGTCATCTTCCATGGATATGGCTCCAGCGCCGCCGCCCCCTCCAATCCTCTCGCAGCGCCGTCGCCTCACTCTCGTGTCACGCTGTCACCCTCCCGTGCCGCGCTGCCACAGGCTTCCTCCCGAGCCGCGCCGCCGCAGGTTCCCTCCCCTGCTGCGCTGCCGCAGCCCCCTTTCTCTCTCCCTTTTGCAAGCCGCCACCACACCCCGGGTTGTGCCCCGTGCTTCGCCGCCGCCCGCGGCCCCTGAGGATGCCCCAAGCTGCATCCCGCGCTACCTCCTTGAGTCCGTTCGCCGCCCCCATCTCACCTGGGCACGACACCTGAGCGAGCATGTGGCCAAGAAGAGCAGATCGAGCGCCGCTTAGGCGAGTGGTACGTGGCGATGGAGCACCTCATCACTGGCAACCAAAATAAGTTATCCAAACTGCTCGTTGATGGTAGTAGCCTCTTCCTGCACGGCAACACCCACTCAATTTGATTCTTCGATTTGAGTTGAACGCGTGCTCCTAATTGAGAAATTTGTGCTGTTGTTTTTCTCTAATCCAAAAATTGGAGATCATGCATGCAGCCGAGACCAGCCGCCTCGTCTTGTCGCGCGCCGCCGGCCTGGTCTTAGCCGCCGCGGCCCTGGCGCACGCCGTTTTGCACCTCCGCCGGCTGCTGGAAGAAGATAGGATAGAGGGGATGACACCTGGGGCCATGAGTTGAGGGTAATAATGGTAGTTCGTTCTAAAAACAGTCCTTTTGGGAGCTGGGGGGTACCTTGTAGCCAAACACTTCATCTGCTCAACTCTAAACTCCACGTAGAGCTGACTCCAGCTGGAGTTGTGAAGTGGAGCAGCAAAATACAGAGTTGGAGCCATGCCAAACAGGGCCTGAATGCCGCGAGAAGCCAGAAGCTGTTTGCATCATCAGGGGTGACTGATGTTACTGGGGCACCAATCAGGTCGCGTACCTTGGCGGCGAAACGGGCGCCATGCGCAGTCGATGCCGGCGAGCTCCATGGTCCAGCCTCGGGATCACCAGCCACGGCGTGGTGATCGCCGGCCAGTCACGAGGAGGAGATCGTCCGGGCCGAAGAGGGGGACGGAGATCAGTAGCGTAGAGGTGGACGCCGGGGCCGAAGTGGTCGTCGGCGGGTGGTTGGACGGATGGCCGCCGTGGGTCGGGCGGTCACCGGCGAGGAGCCGCCGGGCGCCTTACCATCGCCTTCCCTCCGTCACTCAGGATCCATATCATTGTTCAGCGTTAGAGACTGCCTGTTATACGTATACCTGTTCAGATTATTCGTCAAAGTAATCTTCGGATGTTTGCTGGGACTGTAACTCTGTAAGGTGTGTTGGATGGCGCATCAATGTCCATGCAACCTTAACGACGGTTGCTGACGGAGAAGCTTTCACACCTGCTCGCAATCTACTGCACGCATTTGGATTGAATGGAGGTAAATTTTGTCATTTTTCAACTATGTGTGTCTCTATAGAATACTCAGATCCAATGATACGGTTATATTTGGAGCCAACTCTTGGCAATTCAGACTGGCTTTGGAGCTATATCTGAACAAGTCAGTTTGGCTTGAATACTTCGAGCAACAAAGCATATCTATTAGTACCAATCCTTTTTGCTGTGCATAGCAAAGTTGTCTGTAAAGCTCATGTTAGTTGGTGCACACAATTTTGTTTCTTCGAAATTTTTGCAAACTGTGGAATTAATTTTATAATGTATAAAGTTGCCCAATGGATATGTGTGTAGATTATTCCATTGAAACAAATTGTGTCTCTGTTCTTCACTAATATACAGAACAGCTCCTTACTGCCATTGCTGGAATTCTATGGTTGCCATTGCTGGAATCCTTTTCCTGATTGGATTGCGGCATACAAGTAATTCGCTTAATGATTGACAACTACTGTTTTTTTCCATACGGCATAATGATTGAAAACTATGAATTTCTTCCATATGGAGAAAATTTAGAATATAAAAGCTTGAATACTGCAATAGTTGAGTTTGCATAACAAAGTCAAAGAGTTTGAAACAAATAAATTTGCAACACCAAGAATGTGTTCTCTCCAGTTAGCCTAACATTTGAGTTTGCCAAACAAAATGTAAAATCCTCAAATCAAATAATTTACCAATAATTTATGGTCAATGGGGGTGCGTGCACTAGTAATCTTTCCTACTCGAGGTCCATAGTGGCCACGCACAGCTCCCGTAAAACGCTCTAATCCACCACTCTTGAGCGCTCTAATGCAGAGTAGATCTATTAGATTAAGCAACCCTAGAACCAAATCAAGCAACCCTATACCAGATCTGCCGCACGACAGCTATGAATAGAACAAGAAGGATGCGTCACTTGAACGGGAGAAGAAGAAGAACGGCGCGTGCGGTGGAGCAGCGCCGGAGAAGAAGAAAAACGGCGCGTGGGGTGGAGCAGCGCCGGAGCGTGGGGTGAAGCAGCGCTGGAGGAGAAGAAGAACGGCGCCCAACCGTTGCGGCCTTGCGGGAGACAACCTGAACGGGAGAGCTACGCCGGAGCCGAAGTTGTAACGTCAAGCTCGCGCGTGGGGGAGAGCTGCTCCGGCGCCGGAGAAGAAGGACAACCTCGTCGGCCGCAATCCCCGCCGGACTCCACGCGGGATCTCGCAGCTCGGCCGCCTCTCAGTCTAAGCAGGAGTTCAACCGGCTGTGGGAATGCCGGATGTGCTGTGCTCGGGAATGCAAACGGGAAATGGGAATAGAACTGTCCAAACGGGAATAGCAACTGGAAACAGGCCAGGGTTGACCAGCGCGGATCTAAAAGCACTACTGGACGGCAACAGATAACTGTTGCGGCCGCCTGCCGTTGTGGTTGTGCATTTCCGAATGTAAAAGGATAAGATAGCAGTAGCGAAGAAACGACCTTTGGTCTCTAGCCACTTAGTCCCAGTTGTGTTTCCATCTGCTATGGTACTAAAGTGCAACCACAGTACCGGTTTGTAAAAACAGTGCCTCAAGATGCACTTTAGTACCGGCTAGGGATACCATCCAATACTATATTGCACCTTTATTTCTTTCTCTTCCTTTCTCCCTCTTCTCTCTAACTTCCTTTTCTTCCGTCTCCTGCGTGGCCTTATCTCTTCTCTCCTGATCTCTCGCAAGCGAGCTCCCCCGGCCCTGGCAGCGGCGGCGGCGTCGCGCGTAGGCGGGCGCTCCAGGGCGGCACCGGACGACGTCTGGCTCTGGCGTGGGCGGGCGCTCCCCGACGGCACAGGAGGGTGGCCGGCGGCCACCGGGTGGTTGTGGCGCAAGCGGCACTTCGAGTGTGGGCCGACGCGTCCCTAGCGGCCGCTGCGGTGGCTACCCTGGTGACCCAACGTAGGGTGAAAGGCATGTTTTTATTGACCTTTTTTCGTTTTTAGATTGACTCGTAGACAATTAAATCTTTATTGTATAAATTCTTCTTGTGAATGTCTGTAATCTCTAATTGAAATTGAATGATGCAAGAAGAATTTTTGTGAATGTTTGTAAGCTCCTGTTTGTTTTCTTCCCGTCTCTAACTTATCGTTTTTCTGTTTACTTGACTTCAAGAACAGAGGAGCATGATGATGCAGTAGACAGAAAAACTAAGAGAAGTAACTAGAGAGAAAGGGATGACCAGTTGGAGCATTTTTTTTTTGCGTCCAAAAACTTTTAGTCCTTGGCAAAGTTGTTCACCGGTACTAAAATTCACCGCCTAGTATCGGTTCTAAAACCGGTATTAAACTGCACGCCATTTTAGTCTCTAAACTTTAGTACTGGATGTGAAACGGGTACTAAACACGGCTTCCTAGCCTGTACCGATGTCGATTTTTCCTCTAGTGCTTGAAAATGAAAACAACTTGTATGTCCAAGTCTAAACTTTGGTCTTGTTTGGCTCTTCATAAGTTGTATGGTTGGATAGTTAAAAACTGGACCATAAGCTGAGTTCTAGCTGATCTAGATGGTTAGTGATAGATTAGTTGGAGGATCGTAGGATGAAGTGATAGCCGATAAGATGGCAGCCACTCATTGATTGAAACACCAACTATTATTTGGCAGTTGGCAATGCCCCATTACATGCCCCACATGCATTCCTCCACAAAATACAACAGTGAAGAGACTATCTGCCCATGTCAGAGCAGCGACGCGCAGGCGCATCCACCCCGCCTGGTGCGCCTCTTGCGCTATGACGTGCTCCAGTCGCCGCCTAGCCCGACCCGTCCCCAGCTCGTCAGCTTCTGCGCTCGGCGGCGCTGCTGATGGAGCTTCTGGAGGAGCTAACCAGTAGCCAGCCGCGGCTGCGTCACATCATCGGTGGGGTGGGGGTGGACTGGGGCTCCGGATCCGGCTGCGGGGCCACACGCGGAGGGGTGACATGGCACCAGGCTGGAAGAGCACGACGCACGGGGCTGGGGCATCTCGCCTCCGGCCACTGAGGCCCGCCGCTGCCGCTGCTTGTCGTCGGTGAGGAGGCAGGGCAAGAATGAAAAGGAGGAGAAGTTGCAGGCTTACAGGTGGGTCCCAGCGCCACGTAGGTGTAAAACCGCCCTCTAGACTGCCTAAGGATGTAAAACGAACGGATTTAAGACTTCGGGGTGTCTGTATCCGGTTTTGAAGACGATGGGGAAAATCGAACTCGGGCAATAGTTGAGGAGGTAACTCATCACATGTACACCTGATCATGGGCCACCCGACCCGATAAACCCGACCCGACCCGAGCACGTGACGGGTCGGGCGCGGTCAGTTTTTTAACCCGAAACACCAAAAACACCCGGCCTAACCCGACGTGACCCGAAAAATTACACGCGAAACCCGAAACCCGATCCGACCATGCCACGGGTCGGGCGCGGGTCAACAATTTTGACCCGCCAACCCGACATGACCCGACCCGAACCCGACACAACCCGACCCATGATCAAGTATAATCGCATGGATGTCAAACGCCTGAGGCTATAAAAGCCCATTTCTACCCTTTTTTTCCCATCTGTTTTTTTTTTCTGGAAGACGCAAGCCCACTAAAGTAGGGCAGCAGCGGCCCAGTCAGAACCTGGGCTCTTTCCTGGTTGGGCCTTCGAAATTAGGCCTCAAAACACTCCTTGAAAAAAAGAAATTAGCCTAAACAAACAAGATCTTTAGCATGATTCGAGTGCCTGTTAATTGGGAGGGCGGTGTCCTTTTGAGATCAGGCCGTGCACCTTCTTCTACGTGATACAGTCACAAATGCATCCTTTTGCCGCCCACTTTAATCATGCAACAACCTTTTCCAACCGGAAAACAGGGCAGTTTCCCAGATTTGCCAAGCTACAACGAATAATGCATATGAAATGCCAAAGCATTCCACACCAATCTGATTACCACAGGGAAGGTTTTAGTTTGAGTGCAAGCCAAGACTAGAAACACGTAACGCCGTTTTTTAGCAGCATTTGTGCTTTGCCCATATTTTCTGCAAAAGTTCCGTTCAATTGGAACGTTTCCCTGGTTTCGCACTGCCTTACCTGAAACGTACACCGCTAGTCCTAATTGAAACCAGCTACAAGTAAAAAAAATGAATGAAGATAAGAATTGTTAGCATATTTTGACAGAAGAAATTGTTAACAAATTAGAAGTGGGAGCGGAAAGATTACTCAAAGATATGACGCATCACAAGGGCTTAAGTTTTTTTCTTTCTCTGTATTAACAAATTCGAAGTAACATTAAGATTTGCAGTATAAGAACAGAAAGTTTTCCTCAAAAAGCACCCTGAAGCTTACCATCTGTCTACCGGTCTCGCTATGATTTTCATGGTTTTATTGTACCATTTGAGTAAAAACGAATATATTGTCACAAATGAAAAGGAGTTATATATTATAAGAGTAGTTTCATAGTGAAAACTAATAATGTCAATGCTATCAATATATAAAAAATGAATATAGATATTGATAGTAAAAAATTAAAAATTAAGTTTGACGTGGGATAAACCAGATAGAGTTCTGTATATTTGTGATCAGACGAAGTACGTGTTAATTGAAATCATGCTCTCTTGATCAAACAGTACACGGTGCCTCTACTTCACCGAGGCAAAGCAACTTCTGATTCTTCCCGTTGCCAAACCCAAATAATTAAGCAACCTTTCCGACCGAAAGCTGGGCTAACGCTTCATGTCTCTCGCTTAAAGTTTCCTGGATTTGCGAAGCTGCAGTGAATAACGCATCAAACTCCCGTCTTTTTATATTAAAGCAGCAGGTAGCATGTGAGAGTGGTGTGTACGAATGCATCATTCTTGTAATGAAAAAAAATCGTAGTCATTTAATTACTGCTACCATATGAAAGGTTTGCAATGGAAGTAAAGGCTAAAAACACAGGCAGCGTGGTAGTATTTCGGAACCATTCTTTCCCAAAAAGATATCATTCAATTTGAGTAGTGTTCGACATTATGTTACCTGAAACGTTTGCGAAGGCTGTGCTACTGAAAACAACTCCCAAATAATAATAATAAATATAATCCAATAAACACCATCCTATTTTAAAATGACAAGATTTATAGTCACGGTACATGTGAATATGCAAAAACAAGCCATGTTTGGCAATATTTGCATCATTATGGTGGATTTTTTGTCGTTGGAGCCAGACCCATTGGTGGCGAAGAGGGTGTGGTAGCGGGAGTGCCGCTTGAAATGCATACAACGTTTGCCGAGTGCCCAAAATTTAGCACTCGGCGACTACTGGGTTTCCCGTAGTGGAACGAGGTAGTCACATAGGGGAGTGAGATGAGTAGTCATTGCCGCGCGGCAGGCTAGAGGTTGAAGACAGTATCCTGACCGTTCATCGTTGGATCTTAAGTCGTAATGTGGAAGGCCTGAATATTTAGGCCACTCAAGGTTAGCAAAAATGAAGAATAATTGAAGGTGTTATTAGGAGTAGAAGTTGTAGAACAACAAACTCAGCCCAAAGAGTTTCACCCTCACTAATAATCATGCATTTTTTTCATCTGAATTCTCACCAAATTATTTACACATTCCAGCCGTTAAATCTCAATAACCGAGCAAAATTTAGAGAAGGGGATCGAGCAGAAAATTTATCACAAAACCGCCCTGAAACTCTCTCGCTCTCTCTTTTCCATTCACAGTTCACACGTGATCTAGCTGCCGGTCTCGCCTGTCACCGGCGACCGCGCCGCTTTCCCCCTCCCCCACCTTGCCGTGGTTCTCATCCTCCTCCTCCGTCTCCGGCGACCTATCCCCGGCGGCTGCGTCGCCGCCGCTGTTATCACCACCGCGCGGCCGGCGGACGATCGGCGCGGCCAGGAACGTGGGCGTCCTCTCCCCGGCCATGACGACGGCGACGAGGTCGGGGAAGGTCGCCGGAGACGCCGCGGCTGCGGTCGCCGGCGACTTGGAGCCGTCTCCGTCCGTGGCGCCGGGAGCGGCGGCGGCGTCGCCGGTGCCGAGGTAGTTGTTGAGCTTCCAGTAGGAGCAGGCGAGGATGAGGAGCGCCAGCGTGATGAGGGCCAGCATGGCGCCCAGCCCGCCGAACAGGTACGGCACCGGCGAGTGCCACGGCGAGGCCGCCAGCGCCGCCGCCGCCGCCGGCCGGTGGTGGCGCCGCCGGCACCGGCGTGGGCCTGGACGCACTTGATGGCGGTGGCCTCATGGCTTCAAGCTAGTGCTCTCTGGCTTTCTATCTGTGTGATAAGCTGGCAATTCTTGGCAGGCAGAGATGAGAGAGGTGGCTTGGCGTAGGGGAAATGGCAAAGTGGAAGGTTAGGCTGATGAGGTGTATTTATAGAAGGTTATAGGAGTCCAGTTTTTTTTATTGTGCTCTAGAAAAAAGAAAGATATTTATTTGGGACTTGGAGAGCATCATGTTTCTCATGTTCAGACCAAGTTACCATTCTCCGATGAAGAATATGCGATGCTGCACCACAATAGTTTCCATCTTTTAAAAACAAAGTTAGCCAGTTACTACGTTTCCCCTTAGTTTAAGTAAATTGCCAAAAACCTAACTCACAATCTCTTAGCGCATAGTTTTGTGATCGTTTCACTAAATATGCTCCTATACTACTGAAATAAACCATTGGCCGCTAGTGAGAAGAAACTGCTAGAAAAAGTACTCAACAGCCAGTAGTGAGTTACATCTACTACTAACCAGTCGCATCCAAATGTTTGCTAGCCTGATAATAAGGAAAAGACGAACACAATTCACTGATCTTAGCAGCCTTTTAAGGTCTCTTTGCCACTGCTTCTCGCTTTCACCTACTGCTCGATGGCGTTGGCAACGGCGGGCGCTGGGAAGGACCGGAAGGTAGCTGCGGCGACAAGGATGGGCACGAATTCAACGGCCCCGTGACGGCAGTTACGGTGACCATCATCTTTGACAGGAAGTCAAGCACACGTCGGCCGTGCATACTCCTCCTAGCTGGCCGGAGCAGCCGCCAGCCGGTCACGTTCACGTCGTCGCTCGCGGAGCATGCAGTTATTAGAAAGGGACCGGAGGGCGTTCCCGCCGGAGTTCGTTTCGGGCTTGCCGATCGGTCGATGCATTCAATTTCGCAGGTGGATCGGCGGGAGGAGCTACGAGGGAGGGATGTCAGGTCTGGCGCTAGGACACGTGAGTACGTGTCCATGCGTGTTGGGTCAGGGACAAGTGCGCTTTCCGGTGGTGAAGTGAGGGCTGGGCGAAATCCGGCCGGTAATGAGGGGATCATGTGAAGTCTGGTATACCAATTATTGATGTTTGTTGTTCATGCCCACCTCCTCCTATACATGTTTGTGGACTGTGGTGATTATGTTTTCAGTGTTCATTCAGAAGAAAATTTCAAATGGCTATGTCTTTAATTTGTGTATCTGGTGACTGATGATGTTCGGCGGCAACATATGAGCGTACACATTGCCCATTTTATTTGTCGCAATTCATTATACACGGTGTAACTCTCTTTGGTAACAAATAAGGAGCTTGTTTGGCAGAAAAGTCTCGTTATTAAAAAAAAATTATCTAACAACATGCTGATGGCTCACGATACTGTACGTCACGCATAGGCATAGTGTGTACGTGAGGCCAGACGCATGGGCTCTCAAATCGAAGTTGGCCTTCATTCATCACAGACTGTTTGGTATACTACGTGATGCGTAGTACATCACGGCTTCAGGTCGTCATTGATGTGTCGTGTACGCATATATATACGTACGTACGTAGTAATAACGGTAGCGGTTGCTGTTGAAGTGATGAGTGCTGATGACTAGCTAGTGTAGTAGTAGCTGCCTGATGAGCTCCGCAAGGTGATGACGCCATCGCCTTTCTCCGGGATGGATGGGGATGGCGTGCTCCGGCCGCCGCCAACGCCACTCCCGGATATCCCGCGCGTCGGACGTCTTCTGTTTGAGCACTACAAGGAAGCTGCTTGCTTCATCTTGCCGGCCGCCTCGCTCAAATTAGGATACGCATTGCCAGCCACGTTGATCGTCGCTAGCCATAGGATCAGTAGGGATAGGGGATTGGATTCAAACACAACATTATTTGTGACGACGCATGCGGCCAATCCATGTAGATAAGTAGATTCGGCACAATCCCATACTCCGTATGTGTCAAAGAGTCATAAGAGAATTCAGAGTATAATGTCAAAATCTTGAAAATAAAAAATTCACAGCAATGATTTTGTTTAGCTTGTACTGCTGCTTATTACTTGCTCGTAAATCACGGCTGGAAAAACCCACATCAGTGCCGGTCAGCCTGACCGGCACTAATTTGCCGGCACTAACGTGTCGGCACGTTAGTGCCGTTCACAGCGACCGGCACTAACGTGCTTTTGCGTCAACCAAAAAAAATAGTGCACGCACCCGGAAGGCCCGCACGCTTGTACTGCTGCTTATTACTTGCTCGTAAATCACGGCTGGAAAAACCCACATCAGTGCCGGTCAGCCTGACCGGCACTGACCGACACTGATTTGCCGGCATTAACGTGTCGGCACGCGATTTTTTCACGCGTAAATACGTGTACGCGTCCGCGAGGATTCGAACCCACGACCTCTAGCCTCGCGCGTTGCTTCCTTACCATCTCACCTATGCATCACATGTGATTGAGTGAGAGATGGTGTCCTTTTAAAGGAACCTGTTTGGGACACGTTATTGCCGGTCGATAACACCAGCCGGCACTAACGTGCGTCATTTAGTGCCGGCTGGTGTTATTGACCGGCACTAACGTGACGCGCCCATTTAGTGCCGGTCAATAACACCAGCCGACACTAAATGACGCATGTTAGTGTCGGCTGGTGTTATCGACCGGCACTAACGTGACTTCGCGGTCACTGTTCCTCGGCGCGCCACGTTAGTGCCGGCTCCAGGCCGACCGGCACTAACGTGCGACGCACCAATGTGAGTTTTTCTGGTAGTGAATGTACTGTAAGTGTAGTTAGATATTTCTGGCCGTTGTTTTCCCTCCAAACATAGTGACACAAACACATGCTCTCATCTATACATACACGCTGTGGAAGTGACCAGGCGATTTTGTTTTAGATTACATGTAGTCTGAAATCTTTTACCACTATCATTTAAAATATGGCGTATGCATACTGTCGGTGTTCTGATCACGGTGGGGATTCGGATGGTTTGCGAGACGGACACAAGGGAATATACTCGTTCAGGCAACGTGTCCTATGTTCAATTCGATCTGCTCGTGTTGCTCACAAAGGACGGGCAAGAGATGCTAACTCCCAAGTCTCTGGTGTGCGTGTGTGTGGATTGTCGAACCCCTTATCAGGGTGCCGCCTCCCCTTTTATAGCTCAAGGGGAGAGTAGAGTGTACACGGAGTCAGAGAGAGAAAAGGAAAAAAGAAGGTGGGCCTGGCCCTTTCTCCCGTTCCGTCGTGAATCCCTCCGTCCCTGTGGTGACATCGGCGAGTCGGTGTGCCACGTTTGGTACTATACACTATGAACTGTCCCTGTATCGTACTGTGGCTATAGGGGTCCAAATAGTGGCCAGTTTTGTCCGCTAGTTATTTGTCCCGCTTGGCAGTCCGGGAAGTCAACCTGAGTTATTTATGGGCGGTGCCATGGAGTAGTGGCATAGTGCCCGCGCTAGACGCTATGCGTGGCGTGCGTGCTTGCCCATCCTTGCGCCATCCAACATCCCTTTCGTCGGGTCGTGGCTGTCACAGTCAAGGCGATGAGCGCCTTGACTTCTCGACCCGGACCACGCCTGACCTCACACGCTAGGGTCGGGCGGGGCGAAAAAAGAACGCAGGCCGAGCACCTCGCTCGTGACCCCTCGCTCAGTGGTCGGGTGAGGCGGAGACAGCCCGCGTCACAGGGTTTGGCCTCTCCACGACCCATGCCTGGATCGGGCAAAGCGGAGATGGCTTTCGAAGTCGTTGCGATTTCCTGGGCACCATGTTTGGGGTTGGGAGAAGCGGAATTCCAGTATGTACGATGTCGGGGTTTCTAATATTGACATACGACACATAAAAATGATACATAAGGTGTAATTTTATTCTTTTTAAAAAAATATATGCAAGAATACACACTCACACCTATAGATCTACACGCGTACACTCTATCTCTAGTACTGTAGATTTAAGATTGACAAAATCATCATGATGACCTCGCATTGGCAAGCGTATATGTCATCTTACATATGGAATCATGAATATAATTAGCTCAAAATTCGAACACTGGCCGTGTTTAATTCCTCTCTTTTTCATGAAAAGTTTTCCATCTAAAAAACCGTGTCAATTCATTTCTATCTTTATGCACGCTTCTATAGAAACAATATTTTTTACTCTCTTTCTTCGAACTAAGGGCATGTACAACCCACAGACGGCCGGTCGTCTACAGAACCTCGATTTTAGCATACAGACAGATATAAAGACAACTTATACAACCCATAGACAGAGGGTCCATCTCTAAACTATTTAATGCTTTATATGTAGGTAAGATCAACTACAAATCTATTTGTGTATGCCATTGTGTGGGTATTTGATAGAATATTATCGAGTATAAATAAGAGAAACATGATTTCAATCAATTTTAGGAACCATGAATCCGACACAAGCAATTCAACTCAAACCATGGCCGGAACCACCGATCCTCTGTGGCAGCTCACATCAATCTTTCTGTGCCCCCTCATGCTTGACCCGTCGGTGGTGTCTTCTGTTCCTCTCTTTCTTTTCCTCTTAAAACCACTCGCTTCCGATCCAAATTCCGCTCAAATCCAAATTCAAACTCTGTCCAAACCTTTAACCAAACTTTGAGAAGAACTATAGAGGTGCAACTTTGGTTATTGGCACTAGACCAAAAACTGAATCAAAGTCTCGAATCCAAGCTCTGAAGGCCGAGCCAAAAACCTGCTCAAAATGTTCTGCAGACAATTGCCATTCAGAAATTTCAGATCCGCCCGATCAGTTCCATTTAACCCAAGTCGAGCTCAATTTTAAATATGAAAACATCTCTTTTCAACTTGCGTAAGGGTTCAAATCAAGCCTTTGCACATCAAAAATTCGTCTAGACATGTTCTCACTGAATCAACTACGCAAAAACAACTCAAAAACGAACTCCAACATGGCCCTTCACGCTGTCTTCCAGACTTGGCAGATTTCAGCTGAAAGACTGAAACTGTTTCATTTAACCAACTTCTTGAAGCTGGTCGATCCGTTCAGCTTGAAGCTGGTCAGCTCTCTCTCCTTCGTTACTTTCTTCTTCCTCGAGCAGAACGTACCATGTTGAGCTATGCAACTTTGCCAATCGATTCCTCCACATCCCCTACACAAAATCCAAATCGCCTCAGCCCGAACCTTCACCACTCCACTAGCTCCATTCTCCACCCTTTTTTGAAGCCGACCATGGCCTGTACAGCTGGGGATTGAAGTTCTTGCGGATGCTATTTTTTCTGCTATCTGAACCTCAGGTCATCCCCACGTTGGCAGCCCAACGCCTGCTGCTCGCAGCATGCGGCTCCGCCGGCAGCGCGTTCTAGGGAGCGGTAGCTTCGGTGACCCTCGGGTGCGAGATGACTTGCGGCTCCAGCAAATCGGTGGGAGGCGGCGACAGCAGCGGCGAGACCGTGAAGCAGGGTGACGGCTGCGACTCCCTGTCCGGCGGCGGCTGCGACTCCCACGTGCCGGCGCCTGCGACCGCTCCCGCCGCGAGCAAGAAGCCGCGGATCGAGCTTCCCTCTTCCTCTCCCCTCCCCGGCGGCATCCGGGTGTGAGGCGCCGCCCCTCCCCTGCTTGCCGACCCCGGCCCCGTCCCTGGTTTGGTGGGGAAGATTCATCTACGCGCGCAAGGGATCCGGACGCGCAGTCGCGTTGAGGCGACGAGACCGTACAACGCCCGCTCGCTCGTCTCCTCCGCATGGGAGAACGGGACAGGAGCGTCGTCTCGCGAGACGACAGGGCTCCCGTCTCTAGCGTTTGGCGGGGAGATTTTTGCAAAAAGTGCTGCATAGAGACGGGAAAAGGACGAGGGTTGACACGCTCACTGTATAGTACCATTTGAGACTTGCTCCAAAACATATTTTCACAGTATCTTCTTACATAGATCTGCCCGTCGATACTGTTACAATGATCAACGTTGAACGCAGAGAGTAATGTGCGCGAACGTCAGCTCGAATTCCGCGCGCGGGCGGGGTTCTTTTCCTGCTTCCTTTTCGTTTGACGATGACCAGTGGGACCTTCATCAAGCCGGTCGGGTCAATGCACGCAAGACCCCTCCGGGAAGGAAGCAAAGACTCGACAGTCGGGCAAGCAGCGCATGCACGGTCGTTGCAAGTCATCAGTAGTGCTGCTAGATTCCTAGTGCCACCTACACCTGCACTAGCTAACAGCCAGCTGAGTAGCTACCCTGCCCGTTTGACGTCTGGTCTGCCTGATGGGTGGCCTGTGTTTAGTTCACACCCAATTTTTTTCACCCATCATACCAAAAGAGAATCTTAGATGCATGAACTATTAAATGTAGACGAAAAAAATAAAAAGTTATATGGATAGGCTGTAAATCACGAGACGAATCTAATAAGCCTACTTAACCCAGGATTTGCAACAGTAATGCTACAGTAATCATCCGCTAATTATGGATTAATTACCTTCTAATTACCATCGTTAGATTCGTCTCGAGATTTCCACCCTATCCATATAACTTTTCACCTTTTTTGTTTACATTTACTACTTCTAAATCGGTAAAATCAAAACGCGAAATCTTTTCACGAAATCTTTTCGTGAACTAAACGAGGCCGGGCAAGAACACGCGGCCGGGCTATACTCCCTGCCGCCTGCCACACCTATATAGCCCGTGTTTAGTTGATGAAAAGTTTTTGGTGAAAAGATTTCGGGTATTGATTTTACCAATTTAAGAGTAGTAAATGTGGACGAAAAGGGTGGAAAGTTATATGGATAGGATGGAAATCTCGAGACGAATCTAACGATGGTAATTAGAGGGTAATTAATCCATAATTAGCGGATGGTTACTGTAGCATTACTATTGCAAATCATGGATTAAGTAGGCTCATTAGATTCGTCTCACGATTTACAGCCCATCCATATAACTTTTCACCTTTTTCGTCTACATTTAATACTTTATGCATCTAAGATTCTACTTTGATGTGATGGGTGAAAAAAATTCGAGTGCGAACTAAATAAGGGCATAGCTGCCGAATACAGCGTACCTGGTAGCTCTCTCGGTCTGATCGCGACCTGAGCGTGCTCACATTTCCAGATAACTTTGGACAAAGCTAGCTGGAAGCCATGCATGCGAGTCCTGATTGCACAAGCTAACTAGCTAACTGCCCGCTAGCTGTGTTTTCTGAACTCGGGAGAACGTGTTCATACCACCGCCACAAAGGGTGTGTTTATTTCTCTAAACTTTGCAAAAGGTTTTCACCTAGTGAACCGTGTCAGTTTACTTTTTCTCTCTATACACGCAGCCCAATAAAAAAAATATGACCACTTTTCACTCATTTAAACAGGGAAAAATTGCGTCGTCGATAAGATCCGAGTGTAAAGGCAATTAAAGATCTTGACTTCGAGTCTTGGATGTGTACGTTAGAGTACGGTATAGATAAAAGGTTCAAACTTCAGCGACCATATGCGCCATCATCAATCAGTGCGGTCGTTGCCTTTTCCAAGTTTCAAGCATCAATCAAAATTGCTTTGTTCCATCGACAGGGACGACGCGGGCACAGGTTGAACATATCACATTAGCACGCAGACATCAAGAATTTCTGCACACGGTGTTTAGAACTTTAGATGGGTGGAAAACTTTTGATTGAAATGTCACATCAAAGAAAATGTATTATTTAAAAGTAGTAAACGTGGACTACTAATAAAACAAATTACAGATCTAGCCAAGAAATCGCGAGACGAATCTAATGACAGATAATTAGAGGATAATTAATCAATAATTAGCGAATGATTACTGTAGCATTTCTGATGTAAATTATGGATTAAATAGCCTCATTAGATTCGTCTCGCCGCATAGATTTCATTCATGTAATGGATTAATTTTTTCGTCTATATTTAATAGACTATACATGTAAAATTGGGTTGATGTGACATTTCGATGGAAAACTTTGAAAGGAACTAAACAGGGACATCATCTCACCATCTGTCTTGCCTATCTTTTTGCGTCCTCTTCCTCAGAAGTAGTTTGGGCGCTGCTAGCTTGTAAACCATGCATGCATGATGGCATCTTGGAAATTTATGCATTGCGTGCTATGATTAAATAATTTTTTGGCTAATAAGGGTACCATTACCTAGCTACTTATTTAGACATCAATCTGTGTCATGCTCCCACCAGTTAAAAAAATAAAAATTACTTGACATTTTTTAATTTTCCCATGTGCATATATATGTGACCTCTATTTTGTATATTAAACTATATTTATAAAATCTAATGACATTTTTAATGTTATCCGAGTACCTATCGTGGTCTAAACTAAATATATTAAGAGTTATTCACATATAGTCAACTTCTCAAAAGTTTTTTTCTTTGCGGGAAAATATCTCAAAAGTTTGATCGAATAAAGGTAAATACATTACATATTTATGATCAGAGAGAGTAAGCAATGCATATATACCTTATGCATTTGTCAGAGATCTTCAATGCAGCTTTTTGTGGATTTTAAATCGGGTTTTGGACATATTAGGCAACGATGAATAGACCCAAACTTGGATTATATTGGCAAGGAAAAGCAGCCCCATTTTGCCTCATGATTTGAAGAGAACCTGCTACGACACGTGCTGATGTGCGTCCATCCAAACGAGCCATTAAGTGCACGAACCCACGAACATCTTCAACAAACAAAAGGATGTGTATTTTTTATTTTCTCCTTTGATTTTCTCCTTCACGGCATCAAGTACCAAGTAATGCCATGCTTCTCCTTGAAGAAGAAGAAGGATATCATAAAACCAAAATAATTACAAGATTACCATAGCATGGAATTAGGCCACACCAGTCACTAGCTCGATCCTAATCCAACAATATATATAATATGATTCTACATGGCTACATCTGCAAAACCATATCTCTAGCAGTAAGCTAGTAATAGCAAAACCAGCAAGATATAATTATGCAACGTTGAATTGAAATTAGATCAGGACAAGATCTAGGAGAACAAGATGAAGGAAAAGTGCCACTCGATCTCCTTTAACAGAAAGGACGCACATAAAAGTGGGCATGGGTGGTTCGGGTGGCTACCACCACCATCATCGTCGGCATTGAAAACTTTGCACAGCTAGCTGACGTGTTGGTTGAGATCGACTTAGAAGAAGGGATAGAAACTAGCTTGAAGATGGAATGATTCATGTTTCTGTTGGGATCGGAGCTGGTTGGTTCTATGCCCCATTTCTCCAAAAGGTTGAGAGTGATCCGTGATTAGTTAGGGGACAATGTTGACAGGGACGGCCTTAGAGCATCTCCAGCCAGGCCCCTAAATAGGCATCTATCCCTTGTTTTAGTCTCTCAGTGAAAAAAACAACTCAAGCGGAACTTCTAAATGGGCTACCATTTTGTGGAGGCCACCAAATTTTGGTCCAGAGCCCTTAGAACTAGAGGCCCTCTATTTCCACCAAATAGGGGCTCAAATTTAGAGGCTTCACTGAAGTTACTCTTAGCCCTTAAAACTAGATGCCCTCTGTTTCATCAAATAGAGGCTCAAATTTAGAGGCCTCACTGGAGTTGCTCTTATCATCTATCCTAGCTTAATTAGCTCTCGCTCGGCCGATGGGATGACCCGCTTTATAACTGCAGCACCATTATCAAACAAATGTCACAAAGCATGAGGATAGGGCTTTAACTTAACCTCTACGTGATAACCTCCTATTAAAACATTGAGTGCCTATCTGAATTATTAATTTCAGTATTTTGGGCCTATCGGTGATATTGTCTTTTTCAATCGTCATGTTGAATTGGTGCAACGTAGCCATTTCTTCGATTCATGGGCTGCTTGCCGCCTATATGTTTCTGATTTCCTAGTGTTCGGTTCATGGGCTGCTTGCCGCTTATATATATTTGATTTCCCGGTGGCATCGGAGGTTGCGGAGATTTGTGATCATGAGCCTCATGCTGTCGTCTTTGTTCCTGGGGTGTGCCTTTACGGACGCAAGAGGAGGACGACAACCCGAAGCAAGAACCCGGTAAGACAAACCAAAATAACAGGAAAATAGGAACACAGAGGGAATGAACGGACCGATGGAAATTGTCGCCGCAGAATGAAGGAGAGAGTTGACGGAAGGGCTTGAAAAGAAACATCGGAGCTTACCGTGGAAGGAAGAGGTAGGTGACAGAGGCGAGATCGCGAGGAGCAGTGACGAAGAAAACGGGATGACGCTGCCGCCAGGAGTTGAGAAGAAAACGGTGCGTGACCTCGGTGCGGTGGCCGTATGGGTCAACCGTGCAAGCCAAGCCCAGACATATAGAAAGTAGGCCGAATGAGACGTAGGATATCTACCTTGTTTAGTTCCTTCCTAATTTTTTTTCACCCATCACATCTGAGATGTAATTTGTGAGACGAATCTAATAAGCCTACTTAATCCATGATTCGCAACATTGGTGCTAAAGTAACCATCCACTAATCATGGATTAATTACTCTCTAATTACCATCATTAATTTTGTCTCGTGATTTTCATGCGAGATATGTAATAAGTTTTATTATTGTCCACATTTACTGCTATTAAATGATAAAAATGTCTTCGCAAAAAAATTTCACCGAACTAAACAGGGTCTAAGCCCATTTACAAATGAGAAAAACAACTATTGGCAGAAAGTGTGGTGCATCATGTGCTAAAAAAAAGAAAGCATGCTGCAACTGAAAAAGGTCCACGCAGCCGAACATCATACGCAGGGACCTGAGAGGACCTGAGAGGCAGCGAATACTCCCCGCTTTGTATATGTACTTATAGAGGTGCGGGTTTCTGCCTGAACGGCTTGGCGATTCGAACAAAATTATTTTGCTTTGTTATGGATGAAAAGGACAAGGCCTAGGGTGTGTAACACAATTTTCAGCAACATAGAGGATGATAGTGCAAACGTTTTTACGAGGAGCACAGAGGAGTAAGGTCCCTTATGCTTGACAGTGAAATTAGTTTTTATTTACCTCATACTCATTTTGCTAGAGTGTTTTATGCTTTTTTTTAATATAACAGCAGTTCTCCTACCGGTCTGTTTTTTATTTTTAGAATAGATTTGCTATTCTTAAACAAACTCAAACAGGTTAAGCTTGATGCGAAGCTTTTTACGAGGCTCGTAAAATTCAGTGTTTCTATTTAAATAGAAATAGTTATATTATTTAAAAAAATACAATGGATAACCCGTCGCTGCCCGCCACCAGGGTGTTACTCCCTCCGTCCCACAATATAAACATTTATTGACTTTCAGACATCACCTTTGACCATCCGTATTATTCAAAAAATTTCTAAAAATATAAAAACAAATAAGTCATACTTGAAGTATAGGTAATGATAAAACAAGTCATAATAAAATAAATAATATATTTACAAATTTTTTGAATAAGACGTATGGTCAAACGTGATGCACGAGAATCGAAAAATGCTTATATTGTGGGACAGAGGGAGTACCTCGCTAGGCCCTGCCACCAGGGCCCCGCAAAGAAGCAACCTCCATGGCTCCAAATCCCGAATCCAACCTCGATCTTTCTCTCTCCTCCCCGAGAAAAAAAAAGAACCCCAACGCCCGAAACCCCAATCTCTCTCTCTCGAGCTAGGGTTGGCGTCCCCCATGGCCGGCGCCGGCATCCACCCGTTCCACCAGCAGTGGCCGCCCGCGGCGGCCGCGCCGCCCCCGCCGGGGGCGCCCGGCACCGTCGCCGTTCCGCCGCCTCCTCCCGTGCCCGGCGCGCCAGGCACCTCCCCCGCCGACGAGGTCCGCACCATCTTCATCACGGGGCTCCCCGTCGACGTCAAGGAGCGGGAGCTCCACAACCTCCTGCGCTGGCTCCCGGGGTTCGAAGCCTCCCAGATCAACTTCAAGGGCGACCAGCCCATGGGCTTCGCGCTCTTCGCCACCGCGCACCAGGCCGTCGCCGCCAAGACCGCGCTGCAGGTTCGGTTCGGTTCGCTTCTCTCCCGTGGCGCGGGTGGACTCTGGGATGCGTGGGATTTGACCCCGGTTGAACGCTAATCTGCAGGATCTGGTGTTCGACGCGGAGACCAAGTCGGCGCTGCACACCGAGATGGCTAAGAAGAACCTCTTCGTTAAGAGAGGTTGGAGTCCATCTACCACTTGGTTACTTGTTCTCTTGCTGTCGAATTAGTAGTTTGCATCATCTGTGGGATGTTTGGAGCTGATGGATTAGCGTTCTAATGCTGAGCTTCTTGTTGCTTGTAAGTTCTACTGGGAGTAGCTTGTGATGTGGGTGCATTGTGTTGGATTAAGAAAGTTTGCAGGCTTTAGTGAAAATTGTTTGGGGTGGGTGTCAGAGTAGGCATAAAGCATCCGGAACTTGGTGGAATTTAATGCTTGTCCTTCAGAGATATATCAAAATTGACCAGGAAAGGCTACTGTTTAGGTCAGACAGGGCCTGTATCCACTACTTGATGAGGGCCTTTTAATTTTTCTTTTGGGTATAAACGTATGGGGTACTAGTCCAATGGGGCGGAATGTGAGCTTGAAGTAAAAAACTTCTGCTCTTTATATGTTTGGTTAATTTTTTTAATCAAACAAACTTTCTATCTTTGATAGACGTGGACTTATTGGGAATCTATGTTCCTGTTCTTTTGCTGAGCCTCATGCATATAGAAAAGTTTGAACAATACTTTACAACCTTAGCATTGTGCTTTCAAGTTTGATTGAAACTTTTTTCTGCTATCTGTTATATTATTCAATATGATATGCAACGTGATGTCATTCCTATCTGGAGACTTGAGGTTGCAAGTAATTGTTGCAAATTTTCGTGTGAACTTCTGATATATGATCCATTACAAAATTGTTGTTACAGATTTGCGTGATATCTATTGATCCTTTAGTTAATAATTCTTTTCCTATTGATGAGTGATTTGGTTAGTATAACTTTGTCCGTGTTTATTTATGCATTGAAAGAATTTAAACCTATTTTCAGGTGTGGTAACAGATGCAAATGCAGTGGACCAAAGTAAACGCTTGCGAACAGGTGGAGACTATACTCATTCACCTTATGCTCCACCTCCGTTTCATCCACCCCCACCAGCTGTTTCCATGTGGGGAACTGCAGGGTAAATTTTTTTCTCTCATCCATTCAGTGAATCACACATATCAAAGGATTTGACGTTCTTCTATTTGGCTGTGATTCAGTTATATCGCTGCTCCACCACCTTACAACCCCTATGCCTATCCAGTGCCCCCGGTAGCTATGACTTCACCTTCGCCTGTGCCAGGTCCAACTGCCTATGCTCCTGTGCAGGTAATTTTGGAGTTAATGTTATAGAAGGTTGTGCTATTTAGTTTATCTCGGACCATGATGATTTTGTCTTGAGCGTCATATATTGTAAGCCCAGCATCAATATGGTGTAACACAACAACTTTAACATTTTTCTTCTCTGCATAGCAACTTGTTTGCATGATTCATGTTTGATGTGCCACTTAAAATGCTCTGCAGAGAAGTGGTGCAATCACAACTAAATTTTGTAAAGAGCGCATAGCAACTTGTTTGCTGATTCATGTTTATGTGTCACTTAAAATGCTGTATAAAATGTGAATGTTTGGGACATTCATGTGTAATATAGCTGAAGACTTTCTTCTGTCTACAGTGATACGTGGTTCATATTTTTCAATCAAGATTTTTTTTGAAGGGTATAGTTTCTTATCAAGTATTATAATTTTCTTTTGCAGAACACAAAAGATAATCCTCCCTGCAATACCCTTTTCATTGGTAATCTCGGTGAAACTGTAGTTGAAGAGGAATTGCGGAGTCTCTTCAGTGTGTAAGAATCTGAACTTCAAACAGAAACATTCTAACAGTGGTCTTGCTAGGTGTATGGTTCCGCATATTTTATCCTGGTTGATGCAATCATCTATTTTTTCCTCAATTTTCTTTCAGGCAACCTGGTTACAAACAAATGAAAGTTTTACGCCAAGACAGGAACACTGTTTGTTTTATTGAATTTGAGGTAACCACTTTATACAACGACAAGGAAGCTTTTGTATTTCCAAGCAAGTTAGTAGGCTACAAATTAACTAAAGTATAAATAAATTAATAGGGTCAAAATGCAAAATGATTGTTGGTAATAATAGCAATGCATTTTCTTTTGTTGTTAACATTACTATTCATGTATGTCTCAGAACCTGCCCTTTTGTTTCAGGATGTGAATGCTGCTACAGCTGTACACCATACTTTGCAGGGTGCTGTTATTCCTAGCTCTGGTCGTGGTGGAATGCGAATACAATATCCTTTACTTTTTTTTGTTTTACGTTCTTTAGTCTGTTATAATCTATTCATCATATCAAGTACCCAAACTTATATCTATTGTCATGCCTAGTTCATCCTTTTATTTCTTATATATGAATTTTGAGGTTACTTTACTCTAGTTTATATCCATATTTTGGCACTCCTTGACATATAAAACGTTTTCGAAAAATCCCTTTGGGCGAAGGAAGGATTCAGTTGGTGGCCTTTCAGGCGTTCTAAATGGAGTTTCTGCAAACTGAGAGCTGCCAAAGGGGATGTATCTTGAACTTTAGCATGCCATCATGGATTTCATGCCACTATCTTATTTATCATCTGCATGCCTCTGCTAAGTGCTCTGTTTTTCTCATGTGTGACATTGGCATCTTCATTTGGTGAAGTTTCTGGGACATCGCATCATCTTCATTAGATGGAGTGTCTGGGACATGGTCATCATCTGGTAGACATTGCATTGTCACCGATATGGTTGCTGGTGTTGTTTTCTTTATATTTGTATTTTTAAGTAGGCCATCCTAAATTTCTTCTAGGTGTGCATTTGGCATTTGTCGTGGATATTATGCAGTTCCCTGTATGCGGTTACAACTTGTGTTCATGTCATTATCACTTTGCAATATGGACATATTGTAATAGTTAAAGTGATTTCTCTGGCATCCTAACAATTCGGGAAAGCTTGTATGATTCATACCATCATGTCATGGCATGTTCATGAGGGAAGGACAGTTGATAGACATGGCATACTCATTCCATGAATTCTGGAGCATCGCCGCATCCAATCGAAGCATGCAAGCATCCATTGCTAATTAACTAAATCAATTTCTTTAGTATTCTTTTCCCTCCAGGCTAAGAGAGGCTAACAGTGACTGTAAAATTGAAACTTTGTGCCAGCCTTTTTTCTCTCTTAATAGCAGATGGCGAAATGCTTGATGGCAGTGGTTCTTTTTGGTAAGAGGAGCTTAGTGATGCTGATGAGAAGCCAGACGTTTTGCAAAAAATGGTTTCAAGATAGACGTGTGCATGAGCCAGCTGGAGTTCCATTCTATCATCCGGGCCTGCTGCCGAGTTCCACTGTTGTCAACTGATTGTTTCTTGGTTCATATTCTTCACAAAACTGTTAATGTGGATGTTTGAATAGGTGGTTGAGAAACGGTGCACTTGTGCCAGATATGCTTCCTGCGGCATGTTTTTCTCAATTAGTGAGAACTGAAGTTGCTTGTTCTCATGTAGAGTTAACTTGCCAAAAATGCTGCGAGAGATTGGGTGGCCAGGCTGTTTTGCTTGTCAGAATGTGTAGTGTTTCTCTAAAAGGAGAAAAGGGCCATGGCTTGTCTGCATCGATGAGGCTGACTTGTGACTAAGCAATCTGTCACTGCTAGCTCTGATTCACATTAGAACATTTTCATACGTCTTATACTTTGGATGTAGGTAGAAGGGCCAACTTACCCTCCATTAATGCTATCTTGTAAAGAAATTGTTAAGAAAATGAATGTTTACTCTTCTCAATCATTTTGTGGGCTCCTTAACAATCCATTAGTTGAGATTAGTAGCATCGCGATGTAGATCTAAACAGTTGTGATTAAGCCATCTTTCCCCCTCTTGCTCGTGGGATATTGTTGAGCTCCCGATTTGCTATTCTTCTCGTAGGCCGCCTCTTGGTGGGTAGTGGAGAGCAGTGCCTACGCGCACTCTTCAGCCTCGTTTATGTGGTTTGCAAGAGATCAACGCGATCACATGAAACGTGAACGAGAGCTTTAACTTTGTGCGGTCAAAAGAATCGCTCTATTTCAAATATAAACAGAACACAAAAGGAACGTGGCCGCACGCCATGCTCCACCATATGAGCGTTACACTAGTTCCTGATTGAACTCGTGTGCCCATCGAACCCATTACAAGACACTCAAACCTTGGACTCAAGTTCACAACCCAAGTCTAATCAGAGACTGAACCAAAGATAAGCAAGATCATATATATGAACAATGATTGCTCTACCTTTTACAACTCCACGACTTTTCTCTTTTTCATTTACTTTTTACTCAGGTCTCTCAGGGTTCTTTGGACCTGGATGTGCCCGGTCTTATATTTCTCAGGATTCCATCCAGGTAAACACACTGTCGAATGTCTTTTGGATATTCTTGGTGGAGGTATATCCAATACATAAACATAACGGCCAAATGAAGGGTGCCACAATGAAACTCCAGAAGCTCCTATAATGCTTGCGCTCCTTAAACCGTTCTTGCTGGCAGTTGACGCGGTTAAACTCGGCAGTTGTCAGAAGCCACACGACGGTAATGAACTCTCCTCCATTACTGAGTTGCTTGGCATGGGAGTCCCTGCTGCAATGGTGTGCCGCATAGCATAGCATCTCCACCCACACACCAAATACCACCTGGAGCAGCTCCGTTGCGGTGTGCTCCTTATTACCTAGCAGCTGTCTACCAAGGTAATCTCCATGGGCACAAACAGGTGAATCACCCCTTTCTTTGCTACGGATGCCTAGAAAACTCCTCCGCTTTGTCATCCAATTTAGCTCTTTCCTGGCTTGCACATACAACCTTTGCCGAACAGGGGATGGCAACATGTAGGGTCGTTCTACAACGAGGAATATCATGTAGTTGGAGAGTACCTCGGTTGCCTTCGCAAGGGCCTTTGCATCGCCTTTAAGGTCAGATCGCTGGAGAAGCTTATTGGTGGCAATGTGCCAGGCAAGGATGCTGTCATCAAACTCAATGTCCGTGCTCCAGGTGAGATCCTCCCACATCCCACCATGTTGTGATAACACACACTGTCCTCGGTAATTCCTCATTAATTCTTCGTTGTCTTCACATGCTTGCACCATTCTTGATATCTCTTCCATGACCAACTTCTTCGTGCCTACCGAAATCATGTTGCTGCTCCTCTTCCAGAAGGAAGTCATGCCGCTGCCTAGACAACCTGTATCCTCATTATTGCTGGAGTCAATCAGGTTATGCTGCCCAATGGAACCTGACCAGCTTTTCCTTTCTGCTGCCTTGACCCACCGTCGTAGAGATACAAAGAGCCAATGGAACCAGTTCCATTCCCTAGCTTTTATCAAGGCGCATGTCCATGTCGACCCAATTGCCCTCAATATGGATGCCATTTCCAAAAGGAAAGCCCCAACAATCAGCACGTAGGTGACAACGATGTCAACTCTTTTGTAGCCATCTTGGAAAGTGCTGGATCGGAACAGGAGGAATGTTGTCACAGTGCTGAGTATTGAAAAGGCACGGATACAGCAGCCACACCATGTGTAGATCACCACTGACTTGGTGTAGAAGATGTCATACATCAAAGACAGCTGCATCTCAATCAGCTCGTACATGCTGCCCTTCTCATGAAACAGCTCTAGTGCGTCCATCTGAAACATGGACGGCCAGACCTTGTCATCAACGAACTGACCCATGCAAATATAGAGCAGGTCATGAGCACCCTGTAGAACTACTTCACCATCCAACTCCTCATCTTCCTCGTTTTTGTCCAATCGCGTGCGTGCAGAGTAAGGGCCGTCCTTTTGCATGATAGTAGCATTGTCGAGGAACTTGCTGATGCTTTCCAGGCTAGACGAACTGAGCGCCCAAACTCGCTCCCCATTCTTGACAACACCAACAACAAACATCAGGATTGCGGCTTTGACCAATGGCCCCTGGCTGCCGATGTTCTTGTAAATGACATAACCTGCTCCTAAAGCCTGCACGGTAAAAGTGAAAAGGTGGCGCAGCCAGAGCTGATTATCTGCCATAGCGTATGCGGTGATGGTGTCCTGGCCACCGAGATGCACGAGGATGAAGGGTGCCCAGAATGCAACGAGCTGGCGGTGGTGCTTATCTGGCTCGGAGTTGATGGACATGTGACCAGTAAGAGTGTATGTCGCTGTGGAGTCAGCCAGAAGATACACTAGCCAGAGGAGGATCCTAAGCGCACGCGAGATGTTGCAATGACGCATCCTGGCAAAGATGAGCAGAAACAATTGCATCGCGAAGCTGACAAGGACTAGAATTTGGACCTGCCATTTGTTCCATATGTACAACAATCCGGCCGTTACGGACGTGCTCATTTCAAATCAGCCCTGGAAATCACATACTGGCCGTAAGGGCCAATAACTAATCAATTAATCAAAATATGCATATCAATGTAAAAGAAAACATAAATCAACATATGGATAAAATAAACTAGGTGCATTCAAAATAGTCATGTATCACACAAGTGAAATACTGATAAATGCATCATACGCGACTAGAAACATGAGGAAGCAATACAGACCGAGGAGCAATGTTTAAAAGATGACGCGACATAACCACAACCCTCACAAGCCCTTCACTTAGCCATATGGAACATCTCGGTGAGGTGGAGAGATAGAGGACTATTTTCTGAAGAACGTCACCATCAACTCCACCCCCAGACAATGACACACACCATGAGCATGAAACCCATAGGCAAACCCTTCATGAAGAAATATGACATCTAAACCATAAACAAATTGTAATGGATGACACTATAGGGGAGAGAACACTTTCGGATTTCCCTATCAAAATCGGCCAAGAAAACGCCCGGTGCTAATATGAGTATGCACCAGGTCCAAATTTGGGAGCACACATGGGCCTTTAGGCATAGGTTTGTAACACTAACCGGTCCAAATATGATCAAGAGACACTTGATCCAGCAAGGTTTATTTTACGGATGATTACACGATTTGTGCCATCATAGCGGGGTAGGAAGTGCTTCAACACAGGTTTCCATGATGGAGTGGATGGTAATTGGCAGGAGTCGGAAGCAACAACGATCATATAATGATGATAATTATGGTTATCATGATGGTGATCAAATAGTTGAGACGGAAGTTGTTGTAGAGCGTGATATTGATACGGAGCAAATGTTACACCGTATTGAACCAAAAGTGTTGGTAGGGAGTACTAAATTAAAGGGTTAGATAATTTCTGAGGAACGCGGCAAATGACCGTATATATAATAATAGTTGTGGGAAGCAGTGAATAGTGTCGCACTTCGTGCTTCATTTCCTTTGATCTTGAAGGCTAGATTGTGCTGGTTAGACCATTTTAATGATCTTGTAGTCTCCTCCTTGTTCCACCGCGCCATGCGAACCTTGTCCCTGATTGTCCGAACTCAAACTAGTACTAAACTGTGTTCATCTTCTTTTCTTGATTCCTAAATCCTTAATTAAGGAATCATGCAAACGTATTTGGATTGGAGCTGGATAGAACTGCTAGTTCTCCTGACCGATTTCATAATGCGGGGGGTTTCAAATGTCTGGAGACGGCCTTGTCGAACACCTATTATTACTGGTAGAAGGTTGCTGGCATAGCCGCCAGAATAAACGGTTTCTGGCGTAGTGATTTCTGTGTCTAGAAAAGTGATTTTCTCTGGGACTGTCTTAGGTTGGGATTGGCCTAAATGTCCAAGATATCAGAGATGGAGTCACTGAGCAAAGTAATTAAGCAAGGTGGAACCGATGACTTGTATACGATGTCCACTCGACATTGGACTTTGACATGTAACGGCCCTGACTGCCAGTATTCCCATCAGGATTGGCCAGTGGGGGGACTAGGGAGAGATAACAAAACGGCAGAGGGGCGCGCTGAGCGGCAGGTTTAGGACATAGATGTGCTCTAGTGCCATGCAAACGAACCAGGACAAGGAAAATACGCCACAACATGTACTTTCTCTCCCACAACAGATGCATAATCATATCGAAGACATAAAAGTGAAGCACGTCAGTCAGTAATAGATGGTTTGAGTGAGAGACTTGTGGGCTGACCTATGTTTGTTCGGCTCCCAGAAGTCCAGAACAGCTGCTTCGATTCTCACTTCGGCCCCAAGCTTCTTCAGTTTGATATCGTTATGGCTCTCGTCGCTTATGGATCTGCCGTCGTCCCAACCTCGTGGTTTGTTGTGGTTCTTGGTGGGTCTGATTCAACTGGGGGGAGCTCTTCACGGATCCTAGAGCTCCTCGTCAACTCTAACCCCGTTGCCACTTGCCAGAAGCCGAATGAAGGATTATGGTCGATCTCGAATTCAAAATTGGAGGCTTAAAGTCAGAAGGTGATCACGTCAGAAAGAAAGCTCCAATATACCCGGTGACACTGACACTCGTTCTGACCAGATATTTGTTTAGGACGGACTTATTATTAATAAGAAAAAAACAAAGGAAGGAATCCGTCCTGCTGTTATTCAATAATTTCAGCATGCGAAGAGATGCCCCCACACGCATGCTATCTACGTCATGCTGCTTAGCCGTCTGAAGCGTCATCGTGCCCACGACCCCACCCCTGTGAATGGAGTTGTAAGGCTAATCCCAGTGGAAGTTTCATTTTGATGTTTCTAAGAGGTCACGTAAGCAACATAAAATAAA
This sequence comes from Urochloa ruziziensis, assembly GCA_015476505.1. Lineage (NCBI taxonomy): Eukaryota > Viridiplantae > Streptophyta > Magnoliopsida > Poales > Poaceae > Urochloa > Urochloa ruziziensis. The sequence continues at coordinate 25,108,198 of CM027124.1, forward strand.
TAATGGTGTTTGAAACTATCTCTACAATGTAAAGTTTTATGGTTGGTTTCATAGGCACTACTATGCAAGACACAAAAGTGTTGGTAACTGTGCATACATGATTTCATTCAGATGAAACTCATATCACCTCTCTCCTCATTAACTCACTGCCACATCATTAAAACTGATGACTTGTCACCCTAATTAATGTGCATGAAACCTCATAAAACTTTCCATTGGGACTAGCCTAACTGATAGAGACACACATTAAGGGCATGTACAACCCATAGATAGGGGGGCGTCTCTAACCACCTTAAATCTATCATACAGATGGATACAAAAACAGGTCATACAACCCATAGCTATGTAGTTAGGATCAACTACAAATAATTTTGTGTATATCATTGTGTGGCACCCTTCTCGCCCCCCCGCCTCCCATCCCTTCTCTTCTCCTCTCCTCCCCAAATATGATCCAAAGGCTACAGATGTTTGCAAGTTCTCCCCAAGACTTGTCCGCTCCGTAGACCCAAGATTAATCGATTCATGGTGGCCAGATCATGATTTGGGCAGGAAATTTAGATTCTTGGGGCAAGAACTCCATTTGACGAGTTAGAAATTACAATAGGAACTTAATTCTTCATCTAGCTCACAAGGATTAATAAAAGCATACAACCGCTAGTCGAATTGCTCTTGCACCCAACTGCAGCTGCCCAGCCGCAGCTCCTCAGCTTGCACCTGCTCGAGCTGAGCAAGCTCTACTCACCACACAAATACTTCAGTCATAATTCACCATCATCAAATCGCCCACGCCAACACCCCCTTCACCTCACCAGCCACCTCCATTGTGACGACCCGGATTTTCGTAGTCAAAAATCCGACTCCCTGTATCATTGTGATAGTCCCTGGATCACTAGCTATCACGTACAGAACTCATCTCAGCACAATATCATATCCATACAACGAATTTAGATTACATAGAAGAGATTTACATCCATACCAATGTGGAAAATACGGTTAAGTACAAGCCCGTCGGGCTAAGCGACAAGCGGAAATCCTGCGTAGCGGTAGTTAGGCTTCAGTCTTCATCTTCGATCAACACCACAGGCAACTCGAGCGAAGCACACAACCCTTTTCCACACGTCCAAACCTGCATGCTCACAAACTATCCCCAAGGAATGGAATAGGTTCACGTCACCATCTGCATGCAAGCTTTAAGTGGCCTATAATCTAAAGGTATAAAAGTAGTTCAAGGAAAAGCTGGGGTTTCCTAGGCAACAGCAGCAAAAGTATAAATATAAATCTCCAATATGTCCATCCAATCCCACCTCACATCACATCGGGCTATTCCGGCGCACCTGACTCCCGTCTCCATCTCCACACTCGTCTAAGTCGATGCGAGAGTTCCCTCCCCTCGCACCTCACCAACTACGACCGGATCCTGAAAGGAAATGGAGCAACTTTCCTTCTCCCCGTCCGTAGTTGCGAACCTTAATCACTCTCAAATATGGCTAGAAAGGGGAGGTAGAAGATCCCAAAATATGAGAAGTAACAGGGAAAGGGGGTAATGTCCATACCGAGGACGCGGCTATACGTATAGATTCTAGACTCTGCAGAGCTTGTACAACTGGACCCACTCGGGCTGCGAGATGGTGTACGGCCATCTCGAGACGCAACCCATAGCACAGACCCTAACCGCAACGATGCCCGCCTGCCCTTCCTGTCTCGATCCATCGGCTCGCAATCCAATGCTTCGGAAGCTGTGTTGAACTCTCCCTCGGGGGCCAGTCGGGGCTATAGTCCTTCGGGGAAACGGCCTCTCCCATTCCCGTACACCATCCACCTGATCTTCTCGCAGTGCAGGCATCGCGCTAGTTAGGAAGGCTGGAACCCGTTCATATTGGTAAGCGGTAAGTACGTGGGGCCCAAATAAAGTTACCCCACTCGGTTTCAGACCGGGGCGAGCGTCATCATCCAAAGGCGTATCCCCCGCAAAAGAACGCAGTCGCAATACCCACTATAGGTAATGCCGCCAACTCCTGTGCTCCTATGCAACCATGTGCCCGCCATAAGCACTATGTGGGACCCCCTCGAGAGCAGGGGTCTCCCGGCACCTCGATCAAAGATCGAGTTGTTATAAATGCTTGCCCCCGCCAAGTATCCCAAAAACACCTTCTCCTGCCGGTTTTATCCCCACACACGCCAAGAATCCTATTCCACAATATCCCATACACATGCAAGCAGCATCATAGCAATCATATATATAGTAGTAGGCAATCAAGGAATCATGATATATAAATAGGCTATGCATGGCTCAATCATCATCATCATATAATAAGCAAAACGCTAGCATTCTACTCAGCAATGCCTAATAGGTCAAAGAATCAGGATGGGCGTGAACCTGGAGCATGGTCCTCTATCTCTTCACTTCAGCGTAGTCGACGTCGTCGAAGTAGTCGAAGTAGTCCGGGTCCTCCGGGGATCCTATTATACGGATACATAAATAAATATCGACCACTACTAGCAAATGAACTCCAAATGAAACCAATAGAGATCCAAATAACAGCAAACACTATTCTATCATGTTCGTCATGATTTTAGAAAAATACTGAAATTGGTTTCATATTTTTCTAAGCTACGGTTGATTTATTATGATTTTTGAAGTTTAAATCCATTTTCGAGATTTATAAATCATTCCGGAAAAAGGAATAAAAGTTAGACACAAGTTAGCAGCTCGGAGGCGTCAGTCATCGGCTCGGGGTTAAACCGCGAGTCGAGCAGGCAGAGGCAAAGGTCTAGGTTGATGACATCATCACGGGCTCTGGTGATGTCATCATTGACTTGGCCAAAGTTGACTAAGTCAACGGGTAGAGGGTCACGACCTTGGTCAGCGGGTCAAACTAGGGTCAACGGGGCAAGACTGACGGGTTAACGGCTATCGGGTACCACATGTCAACATGCGGGCCCCATTGGTCAGGTGGGTCCGGGCTATCAGTCAGTGGGTCCCACAAGTGGTGCCACTGTCTGATGGGTCACTAACGAGTTAGCCACGTGGCGGTCGCGTGACTAAGACACGGTCGCCACTTGGCTAGGTCTGGAATGACGGGCTCGATTTTAGGAACCTAACGCAACTGGTCTCGCGTCGATCGGAGCTAAGACGAAAAAGATATGGATTTTCCAAAGTTTAACCCCTTATAGATATTAAGAAAAGAATTTATAAAAAAATAAACTCTTTTCTTAAAACTACAGGGGTTTCCTGCAAGATTGCCGAGGTGGAAGGGCTTGGTTGCGAATATGGAAAAGATTAGGGGCCTTGATGCAAAAGAACGGAGGTTTAAAAGGCAAAAGGGGCAGCCAGGGACCTTTCTGTAAAAAGACAGAAGTGGAAGGGCCTATTTGTAAAAGTCTAGGGACCTGTTTGTAATTTCAGAAAAGTTCAGTGGCCTAATTGCAAAAGTGCAGTGGGGCCGGCCTGTGCTGACGTCATCGTGGGCCGGATGACATCAGCGTTGACCGGTCAACGTTGACCAGGTCAACGGTCAACCAGTGGGTCCCAACAGTCGGGTCGAAGGGCCTTTCCGCGATTTCTCATAATTCCAGGGGGCTATCTGCAAACTGTAGGGACTTAGATGAAAAAGGTGCAGCTAGGGGTTTTCTGGAAAAGAACAAAGGTGGAAGGGCTGATATGTGATTAAAATAAAGGACAGGGGGCTTTTCGCAAAAGAGCAGGGGCTGGTTTGAAAAGATGGCGGCGGCCTGCTGGCGTCATTGCTGACGTCAGCGGGCACAAAGGATCCCGCTGCGGCAGCGCGCGCTGTGGCCAGCCGTGCGGCCTAAGCAGGGGTGCGACGCGTGGTGGCGTGGGGTCGCACGGGCTTGTGGACTCGGCCCACCATGGACCATGTCAGCGGTCCACCATGGTCCGGATCCACGGGATCCATTTGTGGCCGGTTAGGGAAACAGGGAAGGATGGTCGGGATCCTCTGCTGTCAGGGTTGCGTGGCCAAGGCTGGTTCCTTCCCCTCCCCTCCGCCGCGGGGACGGGCGAAGCTCGCCGGAGATGGCTTGTCCGGCGGCGCTGTGGCTCGGTTCGTCCCCAAACTCGCCGTCTGGGCCTTAAACATCACGACGGTCTTGATGTGCATGGAGAAGCACGACGAAGCTCACCGGGACGACGAGACGGCGGAGGCTCTGCCTCGACGGCGCCGACGAGCTCGCGGAACAGCTCAGCGTGTGCGTTTCCTCAACTTGTTCTTGCCTAGGGGGCTCGCGCGGGGTGTATTGGTCGTTATGGTGGCCAAAAGAGGGAGCTTTACCCACTGGCAATGGCCCGAGTGGCATGCCACAACGGTGACGTCCGGCGAGCGGCGGCAGGACAGCCAGGATCTCAGAGGGCTCGGTCTTGGCCTAAGTGTGAGCACGGACGGGTCCAATGGAGGCTAAAGTTGTGGCCTTTAGGCCTCGCCGGGGTGCAGCGCGCATGGACCATGGCGAGGGCCATGGCCGCGGCGAGTTCACGCACTGCGGCGGCACGAGCGCACTCTGAGCGCTTGGCATCGCGACGAAGGCACGCGCACGGCGCTCAGTGGCGGCTCTTTCCCATGGACAAGGCACAGCTCGAAGCCCGGCAACACAGAGCGGAGAGAGGGAAGACAAGGCCAAGGTGAGGCTTTGGATGAGGGCTCACCAGGGGTACGATGGAGACGCGACGGTGGAGTGGAGACGGTGGTGCGGTGGCGAGAACGCGTCGGAGCAGAGGGGGAAGTAGTGCAGCGAGGCTCGTGGTTCCCCTCCTCGCGGTGATGGTGGCGTTCCTCGGTACGGCTCCGGCTTCTTGATCTTGCGGTGCGCGGCGGCGGCGATTCCTCCTCCCGGTCTTGATGGCGACGGCCCGACAAAGACGAAGCAGAGGACGGCGGTGGTTCGTCGTGGTTGAAGTGGAGGGCGGCGACTTGGCGGCGTCGTGCGGCGGCTCCTCCGGTCTAGGCGGCGCCGAGCTCCTCTTCTCTCTCCTCTTGCTCTTCTTCTCCTTCCCTCCCCTTCCTCTCTTCTCTGGTGCAGCGCGGTGGAGAAAACCCCAAAGGGGCGGCGACGGCTTGGAAGGCCAGCGGGGTGTGCGGCGCTCTTATAGCGGCGGCGCGCGGGCGCTCTTGGTGCGAGCGGCTGAGATGGGACGGAGCAGGCGCAAGGACATGCGGCGGCCGATCCTTTGCGTAGCGCTAGGGTTGAGAGCGCGGTGCGGCTCGGCCTGCGTGCCAGCGCGGACCTCGAGTGGTAGGGTGTCAAATCGCCCGTCGGGACGCTTCTAGAAGGGCGGCCGGGTTAGGGTTCTGGTCGCGGGGCTGCGCGGCTGGTCAAGGCGGGCTCCCACTTCCCTTGTCGCGAGGTGGAGGCGGCAAGGCGCGGGCGAAGGAGGCTGCGGCAGCGGCGCCTGCCCTGCTCTGCTTTTCACGACTGAGGAAAAAGCAGAGGAGCGGCGCGGGTGGAGGGGAAAGCTGACATGCGGGCCCTGCACGTCAGTGGAGGGAGGAGAGGGGGCGCGGTGGAGAGCTGGTGCTGGGGTGGAGCTGGGCCGAGCGAAGCGGCTGGGCCGAGTGGGCTGGTTTGGTGGGCCCTGAGGCGGAAGAAAGGGATTAGCAGGCCGGCGGCCTCAGGTTTAGGTGGGCTGGGTTTGTTGTAGAAAAAGGAGTCGGACTCAGTCTCTTGGTTGGTTAGGTCTTTTGTGGTAAGCGGGGTTAGGATTAGCTAATCAAGATTAGCTAGAGAAGGAAAGGTTAGGCCAAAGGTTGGATAGATTGAGGTTTGAGCCAAAACACTGTTAGGCTACGAAATAAATTGGTAGCAATTTATTTCGCCAAAACTTGATACAAATGAATTAGACAAATTTTTCGGGAACGAATTAATTAGTAAAGAATTAATTCGAGAAGCCGGAAAAATGACGTCGTAATTCAAAGTAAGCCACTGAAAGTCCATTACGAATGAATTAGACTATTTGTCAAAATTGATCCCATCAGCAAAGGATTAATTCAAAGAGTCGACAAACAAAGTCATAACTCGTGTAAGGATTTTCAAATGGGGTCTGGGATTAAACAGGTCTGGGTAGATAAAGGGGTTGACAGTGTTAGTAGATCAGCGGCTGACAGATCGGGTAGGATTAGTTAGCAGGCTAGTCACGGGGCAAGGTCCAAGTTAGAAGTAAGGGGGTTAGTTAGGTTTTAGTTTATATTTGAAAAGAAATTTCAAATATAAACTACACTCAACAATTTCAAATAATTCCGATTGGAATTTAACAATTTCGGATAAAATCCAAATCACACATGCATGATCATGTAAAATATTTTATGCACGACTTAATTACTAGGAATTTTAGGAAGAGCAATTAACTTAAGTTGTAAATTAATTCATGGCTCACAACAGTTCACGCAAAATTTTTTGAAATCCCGATTTTTCATACAAGTAACAGACTGCAAATTTGCGGAATGTTACAGTCTCCCCCCTCACAAGAATCTCGTCCTCGAGATTAAAGCTGCACCGGGTGTGGTGAGGGTTATTCGCTTCGTCTTGTCGTTGGTATATTGTTGATATCTTCGTCTTTAATGTAATTTACTCTTCCAAAGGTCATGGATGATTATTCGAAGGTCTCTTAATCCTTGTACCTGATCACTTTGCTGTGGTTTTCTTGAGTGGTAATCCTCAAGAATATTCCAAATCCTCCGATCCAAGGGTCACTCTTGAATCCTCTTACAACTTATCTCCTCATCCCAAGGTGGTAGCCTATTCCGGGTTGAGAGTGGTTCCAAGGCTTCGTGGGTAATTACAAGGTATCATAGTCTACACAAAATCCAACTTTATCTCTTAGGCAACTTCCATCTTAAGCATTATATGGGCTCTTTAATGTTTCCTAATCATCACCAAAACTTTATTCTTTTATTCTTAATCCTCTTGGTGACACATGGGTGAATGTCTGGTCTTCCTTCCGGAGTGTACCTTCATTCTAGTTGGTTGACATATCTATGCAATCCATATCCCACGTAGTGTCTGAACCTTCAGTCCTAGGCTTCTGATTTGTCCTTGACTACATATTCCCTTTGGTTCTTCCTTCTACCCTTTTTAAGGTTTTTTTTCGATATGATCCAAAACAATCTTCTTGGTCCCATATCCGTCTTGGACATGTTGAAGATACATATTAGTCTCATAATCCATATTTACTCCTTAGCGAATTCCAACGAGATAGTTTTGCCATATCTTTATGGCATGCTCTGGATGACTCCATTTCTAAGGTTAGGTAGGTTCTCTTTATTCCCTCTTAATAATCTCAAGGTAGCATACACGTCTTGGTGTCTTGGTCTGGTACTTTGGGTATTCACGATCTTCTTCTTGTAGGGCCTTCAAGGCTTTGTCAAGGCTACACAAGTTCTATGGTTAGTTTCCCTTGCATAGAACCTTATTCATGGGTCCATGATTCCATACCAACTTTTTGCTCGCTCGCATAGTCCATTCGTTGGTCTAGCACAATGGAAAAGGCCTATCATCACTGTGCTTGTATATCCATTGTACTCATTTCGCTTATGATTCCAAATGCACTACATGGTCCCTTCCAATTCATGGTGATCTAGTCTGTAGAGGGGTTACTTTCATCTTGCTCATACCCTTAAGCAGACTCAGGATGGTGGCGTTTACACATTTGAATACCATCACCACTTAACCAACCCCCGGTGGGTGTTTATCTCTCTTGTCCAGGGAGAATTGGGCATTTGTCGGTCCTTGGTGTCGATCACAATCTGTGACAAATTCCATCACCTTGTTGCTATTGATGGCACTCTAGTATTGTAACTATCCCGGAAAGGTGGCTTCTTCGGTAGTCCAAATAACCCTTCAAAGCTGATGCTCGTTCTTGATCAACCCTTGTTTAAGTGAGCGGTAATCCTTATTAGTATCCATTCTCTTTGCTCACGTATTTTCCAGTAGGATGGGAGGTTACACTGACTAGATCTAATATCTCTTGTCCAATAGTTGTTTTAGATTACTTTTACCTCTGTCCAATAGAAAATGTCCAGTACAAACTCTCTTTACTATTGGATTTGTTCTAGTGTTGTGTTGTTAGGAAACTCCATATCTTAACTCTATTGCGGACCTAGTAATTCTCTGAATATTCGTTTGGACGATCTCTCACAGTAGGCGTTGCTTATGTTGCTTATAATCCTGCAATTCACGCTCCGGTGTGGAAGATACCTTTTCTCTATGATGACAACTCTTGCACCTCAACATCCATTGAGTTAGATCATCCAATCCATATCCAAAAATATTAACAATACTTACACGTCGAGGTATTGTCAACTCTAAGGTATAGTCTTCCACATTTTACGAGGTAATCCATGGGGTGATCATTTCTAATTAGTCTTTCTCGCATACTTCAATCAACTTGAAGTCCTTGAGGCGTATGCAACTCTGTTCCATGTCCCAATGGTTGAGGTGTGGTTCTTGTATCACTTCGGGGTCAGCTTGGTATATTTGCCGGAAACTCTTTAGTCCATATCTTCATCTTGGTTCTGGTGTCTCTATTGTCATTTATTGCTACGGTGTAGTGTGGAAGCAGTAGTACTCAGTTGAAATCTTAAGGGGCTGGTGTTCCAAAAGTGTAACACCCTCAAAACTAAGTAGGATTAATTTAGGGTTAATCACTAGGTTTATTAGGGTAATAATAGATTGAAAAGAAATAAATAAGAATAATAAACTATAAATTAATATGGGGAAATAAAAGGTATGCTTCACAACTTGAATGCTAGAATAAGTCTCTAAAACCCTACATTAAAACTAGAAAAGATAAGGTTCAAATTTGAATTCAAATTCCCTTCAAAAACCCTTTTAAATAAATAGAAAACGTGTTTAAATGTTAAACGGGCCACAACCCCCATTCCGGCCCAACTCACCCCGCCAGCCCACCAGCCAAGTCTGGCTTCGCTCCCCCGACTCTTGGCCTCGTCTGCCCTATCCCCTTTCTCTTCCACCGGCCCATCTCCCCTGCGGCCCGGTCCGCTTCCCCTCCGTCCGGTCCGCTGGCACCCCGCGGCCTAGCTCCCTCCCTTCGGTCGGCCCAGCTACGGTCCGCCTCCCCGTCCCCCTCCTTCGGCCGCTTGGCCCAGCAGGCCACGGCCCAGTCGCCCCATCCCCCGCTCGGCCCACACGTGCGCGTCTTCCTCCTCCTCCTCCCTAACCTAGCGCCGCCGCCGCCGCCACCAGCGCCGCCGTCGCTGCTGGTCGCCGCCGGCGAATCCCGCCACCGCTAGCTGCACCCACATACGCCAAAACTGTTGCTTGTCCCGCTCCACGTCGCACACCCCCACGTGCCCCTCCTCCGCCGTACCAGATGCACCCCCCTGGCCCTTATCCCCTCCCTGCCGCCGCGCCATTAATGGCGCTAACGGCGCCCATGTTGCCGCTCCTCGCGGTGGCCCTACGAGACCGTAGGCTTGGCCCCCTACAGGATCACCACTGCCGCCCGATGCGCGCCCCATGGCCAGGATGAAGCCCCCAAGCTCGGGCCTGCCGCGTGTCATCACCGCCGGCCGCCATGGCGAGCTTGGTGCGGCGCTAACCCTCCCCCCCCCCGGGGCAGGAGTTCCACCGGCTTCACCCTCCGCCGCAACGTGGCGTGCTCCCCGGCGCTCTCCCCGCCTATAAATAGAGGCCGCCCCCTTCACCTCCTCCTCACACCCGAGCGCCGAGCAGAACCAAGCTCCGGCGTCTCCATCCGTGGCCACCTCTCCTCTTTGGTCTCCCTCCTTCCCTTCTGAGGCCAAGAACAAGTTGCCGCCGATCCCCTCCACCTCCCCGTGCTCGCCGCTTGGGTCCTGGTGGCCGGAGCGCGAGAATCGGGCGGAGCTCCGAGCTCCACCCCCCTATCTCTCATGGCACGGACGCCAGGAGGAAGACGACCCTCTCTGGTCGTTCTTCTCTCCCGCGCCGTGAGGCTGGCAGTGGGCCCAGCCCCTCCCCCAGCCACTGCCAGGCGGGACCAAGGCGACGCCGTTAACCGGCGCTCGACGCCGTCCCCCACCTCCTCCCTCTGTACGGCGGGCCCGGGGAAACGCCGCCGAACGGCCGCCGTCCGCCCGTGACTCCCTGCGCCTGGTCCACGTGAACCGTAGACCCGGCGGCCGCCCCGGCCCACGGCCGGTCCATGGCGCGGCAGCCACGGCCGTGGGGTGGACGCGGTCCACTGAACCGTTGGCCCAGTGGCGCGCGGTCCACCGTGCCCACGACGCCGGCCCACGGAGCAGTGCATGCAGTGGGTCCCACCGGCCCACGTCGGCCGGGCCACCCCTTACGTCAGCCGCCTAGCAAATTGCTAGGTACACCCCGGTAAGTGTACACGCAAGTGTATTTAGAGCCCTTCCCTTCTTCCAAAAATTCCCCAAAAATACCCAAAAATACTAAGGATATTCCTAAGCCTATTAGTGCCATCCAATCCTTTTTAGCCAATCATTAGAGGCCAAATCCAATTAGGATAGATTCTAGCCAATAGAAAGCCTCACTCGGTGTACCCAGAAAATCCCCCTTTCTCTGTCTTAGCCCCATAAATCCCCAGGAAATTCCCATAAATATTAGGGATTATTCCCATATGCTTAGTTCCCTAATATTTATACCCTAAGCTTAGCCTTGCCTTTAAACCACCCAAAACCCCGCCGTTACACCACCGTGTAAGCTCTAACCCCGTCTAAATCCCCGTCGTCCAACCGACCGTCCATAAACCCCTAGGTTTCAATAAGACCCTAGCCGTCTTGCTGCCCGAGAAACAGATAAGGATTCTCTAGAAATCCATATCGGTCATTCGGGATTTATTCATAGAAATCCTTATAATTCCCGAAATACCGATAATCATCATTCCAGCCATCTTCCAGGGAATTATTTAATAATTCTCTTCCAAATTCCCATCCTTTAATCCATTGGTTATTTTATATAATTAATAGGTTATTAATCCAATCTTTAGCCGTTACTCCTTAACCCTTAGCAAATCCTTCCATCCCCGCCTTGTTTCCATTCTTTTTCCTTTTACGATTTGATTGATGTATTGTTATCCTGATTGTTATTTTATGTGTTTTTATCGATAGCATGACTGGGCCCGACGAGACGCCAAGGCTCCAGAAGGCCCGAAGCCCAGCCCGGTCAACATATGATACACGCCTGCGTAAGGAACGACTAAAGATCGACAATGAAGGCAAGTCTCACCAATAATATCACTTTAACCACTAAAGTTTATCGTTCTTGCAGCTTAAGCTATGAGGAGGCATCACGTGGGTGAATGCCTGGCCCCGCTGTAGTATAGGATGCTGATTGGGAGTGGAAGGAAGATCCCAAGGAAGGGGATTCTGTCCTAAGAGCCACTCTGATCCCAGCTAAGGACCGGTTCATGGGAGAGTCTTTCCAATCCCCCGTACAACCACGCATGTCAAAAAGGTATGGCCTTCGGGAATACCTATTTATGTGAGGCCTTGACTCACACCCCACTAGTCAGCACTAGTAAATTGTCCCAAGGGGCCACGGTGGGCAACGGGTATGCTGGAGACAGCCCCAGACAGAGGGCTGGGACTGGTCGGCACGGGTCGCATGTGATAGGGCTGGTAGGGCCCAAGGGCGATGCAGAGGCATGCCCTTTATATACAAGGTACACCTATTCCCCGGGAAGGTCCTTTTGTGGACAGATATGCGATCCCTGTTTAGGCCCCAACAGCACCCGTGGACAGAGCTAGTGATTGGCTGTCTAGAGATAGACGCCAGTGGACACGAGTCTCGTAGGTCGACGCCCGCCTTTCGCGGAGGTGGGAACAGACCGAATGCGTGGTAGATAAGTACAACCTCTGCAGAGTTAAAATCTATCTGGATAGCCGCAGCTCTCGGCATAGAGCCGATTTGGTCAAAGCCCCCACTGATTAGATTTACTTTATTGCATGGGAAACCCGGACGGCAGGAGCGCCGATGACTGGGTTCTGGGCTTGATACCGGGACTGGCAGGGAGGAAATGCCCCTCCAGGCCCAACCTTCACATTTATTTAATTTAATTTATTATATTATTGAATTTGTGGGATTTGCTGGGTATTCAATTCTGAATACTCACTCTTGCCTTCCTTGTCATACAGGTTTAAGCCTCCAGGGCGAGAAGGTGCTACAGCCCATTCCGGTGGAGGAATGAAGTGCCTACCCGCTCTCTGCTAGCTAAAACAAACGGTGTTAAATCTGTTTAAAATTATACGTTATTTACCTCTTCTGATACTAATCTGTGTCAAGATCTGTATCAGCGACCGATCCAGGACCTGATACAGGTAATCAAGGAACGTCCCGGTAAGGGGTCCCCACAAAAAGGAGTACCTTTTCTTCGTCCATAAGGTTGAGGGTTGACTTTCAAATTACTCTGATCTTCTTGCTACGGACTGATATAGAGTACTCAACTTGTTCTTAACCAATTCTATGCTTCCACCACGTGACACTTGCAACTGGGTCATGGAAGTTTCCAATGTCTTGGTACTTGTCTCTGTGTCAGAGATCTTATTCCAATACTGATGTTGTAACTTATTCCAAAAATCTTGACCTTCAGTACCGGCTATGCATGAAGTCCTTATCCTTGTCTTGGGTTGAGGGTGACTGACTTGCTAGAGTAGTCATATTTGTTATGCAAAGCATAGTGGAGGTCTCAACTAGGTGGGATGGCACACAAACTAAAGGTGGAGACTAAGCAAGCATGAAAATAACTACTAGGTCAAATCCTACACTCATGATGAAGAACCATAACAATGAAGAAGTTCAATAAGAGCCATACACTCAAGCAATGAGGACGCTAAACGAAAAACTACTTCGTGGCTCAACCAAATAGGGTGGACTCTACTTTCAAGGCTTATGATCTTCTTGTCTATATCCTTGGAAACTTCTGCTTCATCTTGTTTGGTTTGCGAGAGAATTTGCACCGACGTAGGTAAGATAGAAGATTTTCAAGGAAAGAGAGGTAGAATCAAAATAGATCAAGGGGGTATATATAGAATAGTGTATAGAATGTTCTAAAGCTAACGACCAGTGTAGGGTAGCGTGCTATGGTCAAGTATGGCTCTGATACCAACTGTGACGACCCGGATTTTCGTAGTAAAAAATCCGACTCCCTGTACCATTGTGATAGTCCCTGGATCAGTAGCAATCACGTACAGAACTCATCTCAGCATAATATCATATCCATACAACGAATTTAGATTACATAGAAGAGATTTACATCCATACCAATGTGGAAAATACGGTTAAGTCCAAGCCCGTCGGGCTAAGCGACAAGCGGAAATCCTGCGTAGCGGTAGTTAGGCTTCAAGTCTTCATCTTTGATCAACACCACAGGCAACTCGAGCGAAGCACACAACCCTTTTTCCACACGTCCAAACCTGCATGCTCACAAACTATCCCCAAGGAATGGGATAGGTTCACGTCACCATCTATATGCAAGCTTTAAGTGGCCTATAATCTAAAGGTATAAAAGAAGTTCAAGGAAAAGCTGGGGTTTCCTAGGCAACAACAGCAAAAGTATAAATATAAATCTCCAATATGTCCATCCAATCCCACCTCACATCACATCGGGCTATTCCGGCGCACCGGACTCCCGTCTCCATCTCCACACTCGTCTAAGTCGATGCGAGAGCTCCCTCCCCTCGCACCTCACCAACTACGACCGGATCCTGAAAGGAAAGGGAGCAACTTTCCTTCTCCCCGTCCGTAGTTGTGAACCCTAATCACTCTCAAATATGGCTAGAAAGGGGGAGGTAGAAGATCCCAAAATATGAGAGGTAACAGGGAAAAGGGGCAATGTCCATACCGAGGACGCGGCTATACGTATAGATTCTAGACTCTGCAGAGCTTGTACAACTGGACCCACTCGGGCTGCGAGATGGTGTACGGCCATCTCGAGATGCAACCCACAGCACAGACCCTAACCGCAACGATGCCCGCCTGCCCTTCCTGTCTCGATCCATCGGCTCGCAATCCAATGCTTGGGAAGCTGTGTTGAACTCTCCCTTGGGGGCCAGTCGGGGATATAGTCCTTCGGGGAAACGACCTCTCCCATTCCCGTACACCATCCACCTGATCTTCTTGCAGTGCAGGCATCGCGCTAGTTAGGAAGGCTGGAACCCGTTCATATGGGTAAGCGGTAAGTACATGGGGCCCAAATAAAGTTACCCCACTCGGTTTCAGACCGGGGCAAGCGTCATCGTCCAAAGGTGTATCCCCCGCAGAAGAACACAGTCGCAATACCCACTATAGGTAATGCCGCCAACTCCTGTGCTCCTATCCAACCATGTGCCCACCATAAGCACTGTGTGGGACCCCCTCGAGAGCAGGGGTCTCCCGGCACCTCGATCAAAGATCGAGTTGTTATAAAATGCTCGCCCCCGCCAAGTATCCCAAAAACACCTTCTCCTGCCGGTTTTATCCCCACACACGACAAGAATCCTATTCCACAATATCCCATACACATGCAAGCAGCATAGCAATCATATATATAGTAGTTGGCAATCAAGGAATCAGGATATATAAATAGGCTATGCATGGCTCAATCATCATCATCATATAATAAGCAAAACGCTAGCATTCTACTCAACAATGCCTAATAGGTCAAAGAATCAGGATGGGCGTGAACCTAGAGCATGGTCCTCTATCTCTTCACTTCAGCATAGTCGACGTCGTCGAAGTAGTCGAAGTAGTCCGGGTCCTCCGGGGATCCTATTATACGGATACATAAATAAATATCGACCACTACTAGCAAATGAACTCCAAATGAGAACCAATAGAGATCCAAATAACAGCAAACACTATCTATCGTGTTCGTCATGATTTTAGAAAAATACTGAAATTGAGGAAGAAGAGAGAGGTAAGGCGAGAGAAAGAGATGGGTAACAGGGATAGGTACTACTCTTCCCATAGAGTACCTATGTCTCGTACACCCTTGCCTAGGAGAGAGGTCTTTGTTCGTTCGGTTCCTTCTTTGGGTGTTCGTAGTGTTCCAGCTCGTGGTGAGTTTGCTAGGCGGCCTCCTGCTCGTGGTCAGTTTGGTACAGGGAGGTTCGATCGTAGCTTTGAGGCGAGGAGAGAGTCTAGGTCGCGTTTTCCCCCGATGGTGCTAGAGGTCCTACGATATGACACGAGAGGGTTCCACTAGAGTAACGTTGATTTTGCTAACCCCTCTTTTGAGCAGATGGCCCGACAGTGGTTTAACTCTTTTTGTGCTAACCCCAGTGTCGAGTCGTTCGCTCATTCTCGTTCTCGATTTTTATTGTGCAGGTGGGAGGCATTGGGAACTTTTGGTTGATGGACTCTAGGTTGTTCAAGGCATATGACCGGAGATAGGAAGTGGTTCTCCAGCCTCACCCCGGTGGTGTCCAGGCAGTACATCACTTTTGGGAACAAGGGTAAAGGTAGAGTGTTGTCTGAGGGTGCTATTCATGTGAGTGACAGATTTGTGTTGAAACGGGTGGCTCTCGTCAAGAATCTTGGTTTCAATTTGCTTTCAGTTTCTCAGCTTCTTGATGAGGGTTATGAGGTTCGGTTTAAGAGTGGAGATTCTCGGATTCTTGATCCTCGAGGTGATCTTGTATGCATGATTATTCCCGAGGGTCAGATTTTTCGTGCTAATTTTTCTAGATCATTTGGTCCTTCTCGTTGTTTGATTGTCGGTACTTCTTCTAAGCTCTGGAGGTGGCATAGGAGGTTGGGTCATGTGAGCTTTGATTTACTCACCCGCTTGAGTGCTCTTGACCTTATCTGAGGATTGCCCAAGCTCAAGTTTGAGAAAGATTTGGTGTGTGCACCTTGTAGGCATGGTAAGATGGTCGCTTCTTCTCACCCACCTTTGACTGAGGTGATGACTAAGCATCCTGGGGAGCTTTTGCATATGGACTTGGTTGGTCCAGCTCGCGTTCGCTCGGTCGGTGGGAAGTGGTATGTTCTTGTTGAGGTGGACGACTATTCTCGCTATGCTTGGGTGTTTTTCTTGGCATCTAAAGATGAGACTTTTGACTTTGTTCGAGATCTGATTTTGAGGTTGAAAAACGAGAGTAATGGTGGTGCCATGAGAGCTATACGCAGTGACAATGGTACGGAATTTAAGAACACTCATTTTGATGCTTTTTGTCGTGATCTTGGTCTTGAACACCAATATTCGTCACCATATGTTGCATGCAAAAATGGTGTGGTTGAGAGGAAGAATCAGACTCTTTGTGAGATGGCAAGGACGATGCTAGATGAGCACAGGACTCCTAGGAAATATTGGACAGAGGCAGTAAATACATCTTGTCATGTGTCAAATCATATTTTCCTTCGTGCTTTCAAGAAGAAAACTTGCTATGAGCTTTTCACGGTCGTACTCCACGTGTGAGTCATTTTCGGGTGTTTGGTTGCAAGTGTTTCATTCTTAAGAAAGGAAATCTTGACAAATTCGTGTCTCGTTTGATGGATGGAATTTTTCTTGGTTATGCTAATCACTCTCGAGCATATCGTGTGCTCAATCTTGAAACTAACCAAATCATGGAGACTTGCGAAGTCACTTTCGATGAGACCATTCCGTGTAGTTCTTCTGTCTTTGAGTGTGCAGGTGATGAGGAGTTGGGACAGTCTATCTTTGAGGAGGAACAGGAAGATGAGGAACATGATGAAGAAGGTCGTGCACCGAATGGAAATCTTGTACCCTCTACTTCCACTACTACCACGACTTTTGACGACGACCCCCCTACTACTTCTTCGTCGAGTCGCGCTCATGATCAAGTTCAAGTGGAAGCTGCTATTGAGGGGGAGGCAATCTCGAGGCGAGAACCTCCCCGGCGGGTACAGAAGGATCATCCTCCGTCAAGGATCATAGGTGATTTAGATGAACGCACTACATGGTCAAGGTCACAGAACATCTCCCATTTCGCTCATTCTGCTTTTGTTGCGTCTTTTGAGCCCAAAACTGTTGGACACGCTTTATCTTATTCTGATTGGGTCAATGCTATGCATGAAGAGCTTGAAAACTTTGAGAGAAACCATGTGTGGGAGTTAGTTGAACCACCTCCAAATTGCCATCCCATAGGAACCAAGTGGGTTTTCAAGAACAAGAGGGGTGAGGATGGAGAGATAGTGAAAAACAAGGCGAGGTTGGTTGCTCAGGGGTTCTCGCAGCATGAGGGGATAGATTATGAGGAGACATTTGCTCCTATTGCCCGTTTGGAGGCAATTCGGATCCTTCTAGCATTTTCAGTTGCTAAAGGGTTCAAATTGTACCAAATGTACGTGAAGAGTGCCTTTTTGAATGGGGTGATCGAGGAAGAAGTGTATGTGAGGCAACCCCCTGGGTTTGAGAGTGAGAGGTACCCACACCGAGTGTTCAAACTCCATCGAGTGTTATATGGCCTAAAGCAAGCACCCAGAGCGTGGTATGGCAGGTTGAGGGGGTTCTTACTTAGCAAGGGGTTTGAGATTGGAAAGGTTGACAAGACACTCTTCTTGTTGAGGCATGGCAATGATCTGTTAATCGTTCAGATATATGTGGATGATATCATTTTTGGTGGCTCTTCTCACAATCTTGTTGCCAAGTTTGCAGATGATATGAGCAGGGAATTTGAGATGTCTATGATGGGAGAGTTGCAGTTCTTTCTCGGGCTGCAGATCAAGCAACACAAGGACAGGACGTTCGTGCACCAAAACAAGTACACAGAGGACATTCTCAAGAAATTTGACATGAGCGACTCCAAGCCGATGACTATTCTGATGAGTACGACTACAGCCTTGGATGCGGATGAGGACGGAGAACCAGTGGACCAGAAGGAGTACCGGAGCATGATCGGCTCCCTCCTCTACTTGACGGCTACGAGGCCGGACATACAGTTCAGCGTGTGTCTGTGCGCTCGTTTTCAGGCTTCACCGAGGACTTCACATCAGCAGGCCATCAAGAGGATTTTCAGGTATCTCAAGTATACTCCTGAGTTGGGTCTTTGGTATTATGCTGCTTCTTCACTTGCCCTCCATGGTTATTCTGATGCGGATTTTGCTGGGTGTCGTGTGGATCGCAAGTCTACTTCTGGACATTGTCAGTTTCTTGTGTCCTGTGTCAGTTTCTTGGTTCGTCTCTTGCTACTGCTCCCAGTTGCTTTGGATCACCTACACCTTGAGAGACTTTGGCTTAGATTTATCCAGTGTACCACTTCTTTATGATAGCCCCAGTGCCATAAGCGTAGCCAAAAATCCCGTGCTCCATTCCAAAACCAAGCACATAGAAGTGAGATACCACTTTCTAAGAGATCATGTGGAGAAAAGAGATATTGATCTTGCCCATGTGTCCACCCAAAACTAGCTTGCAGACATTTTCACAAAACCACTTGACAAAGTTACCTTCACCCGCTTGCGAGGAGAACTTGGTGTGTGTTCGCCTTTCTGAGCCGAGTTTTGGAGACTTTGTTGTAGCATATGTATACTAGTGTATCTTTGATGTACAATTTTCATTTTTGTATTTTGATTTTTCATCTTTGTATCTTGACGTATAGTTCTTTTTGCATCTTGTGATATCATGTTGCATTTGTATCATATCCTAGGATGAGCTTCTTCTATATGCAGTGATTGCTACAATTTGATACATCTTAGAGTTTAGGTAGGCTTACTAGGGATTGGTTGATGATTGGCTATGCTCTTGACGGTTTTGATATATATCTGTTGAGATAGTCAATTTTTGAAGTAAAATGACAAACTGAACTTAAACTCTTTTCACCCATGAGTAAATGCCTTTGCATGTTTTGTTTGAGCCGAAATGGCTATATCTTGCTTCAGATCATGCTAGGATATGATGTTCTTTTCAATTGGGTCAAAGACCTTTGTCATTGTGAATGTTTAGCCCATGTTTTACCTTGTGAAGGGGCATAAGCTTCTTTTTGTCGCAAAGACATTTCATGTACCATGCTTAATTTGAAAAGCTTGAAAAATAAGATGTCTATGCATGAAAGAAGAAATATAAGAAAAAGATACATTTGAGAAAATTTTATGCTCATGTCTCTACGCTTTCACCATTGCACACACTTGCACACATGGGTGCTAAGCAGTTGCATGATGTTTGCCGGAGAAGTCTTCCTTGAGAAGTGAACACATGGCTCCGTGCTTTGACATGACATGAGATAAAACTTGGGCGTTTGTAATGATCTTTTGTTAAGAACTCTTGTCCTTTCATAATCTTGATGAGATGAAGTTCATTTTTGCTTGAACAATCCATGGTTAGGACTTTGCTCATGTGGTGACATTTTTGACAAATTTGAACAAATTGATCATGGCTTTGTCGATTGGCTATATGTCTTTACCTTCTTGATGGCAATGCCTTTGCGATGCGATGAACTATCCAGCATGCCTTTTCTCTAATTTGTAGCATTTTGTAGTGCTCATTGTATATTTGAGAAGCTTGTAGTTGCATCTTTTGCATTTTCGCCTTGATTTGTGCATTGTCAACAAGGGGGAGAAATTCTGAAGGGTTTCTGGAAGCAAAACATTGCTGGTCACTTTTGAAAGTTCTTCGGGTTGAAATGGCATTTTTGCGAGCATTTGTGTGTGACTTGCAGTTTTTGTGCAAGGATCTGCTCCGAGCAGTTTAACCCCCCCCCCCCCTCCCAGGGCGGTTTAACCGCCCCTTTGCAGGGATCACATGAGTTGAGGGATTTGAGCCATTTTCGACACATTTTCGCACATATGAATTCACTTGTTCAGGGGGAGTTTGCATCAATGCAGGGGGGGTGCTTTGGGTTTCATGAAAAGTGTTTTGGAGATTTTTGGTTTGTGTTGTGTGCTTTGCTCTTTTGCCGATGGTGTTGAGCCCTTTTCGCTTCTTCTTGAAGGGTCGGCGTTTTCTGGAGCTTTCTCTGGTGAGTGACTTTGTTCTCAGCTTGTTCTTTCTTTTTGTCACTTGCTTGAGCCATGTTTTCAATTTCTTTTCTGTTTTCCTTTTATACATATTTTGATTGTGTGTGTTGTCAATGCACTCATCAAGGGGGAGATTAAGGACCGGGTGTGTCCGAGGACAGGTGGATGGTCGCTTCCTGGTGTGATGAGTGATTGACAACGTGGTGTGGATTGACGTTTGCCTTGGCTCAAGTATTGCAGGTGTAGAATGTGGCTTGGTTGCATTGGTGCAGGTGAAGAACAGGCGCGAAAGGTCTTAGCTATGACGGCCTCCAAGGAGTGGAGAGACAAGTAGGCTTGGTTCGAGGTCCCGGTGGCCAGATGGATCAAGTGCGGTTCACATGGTGGCAAGAACGAGCAAGGGAACGTGGTTCCTGTGTGAGGTAGCGGCTCACGACCGAAGCTCGTACGCGGACATGAAGCCGGTGCAAGGTAGCGGCTCACAACCGAAGCTTGTACGCGGGGTTTGGTGGTTTGGCCAAAAGACCATCAGGTGGACGGTTTCCCTTGGTTTGGGCCTCAAAACCAAGACTAGGTTGATACTCATTTCAGAACTCCTACAGTGAACCCGGACGTGGGGAATTTCATAGGGTCCAATGGGTCTGTCACCACCCGCGGACTACCCCGGCCAAACCGTGGGAAACACTCATAATCTACCGTTGATTCCAACCCGAGCCCTATGTGGTGAACCAGAAAATATTTCTATTTCCTTGTGTTAGTTCATATTTTGTTCATCTGTTGCCATGGAATGTGTTGAAATGGTGTCAGTTGAGGTTCTACAGTTGATTCGTATGTTTTTATTTGTCTGGTAACGGTCTAGGGGTATTTTTGTCCGGGTTGACGGAGTTGCTGCTGAAAGGTGACGGAATGCTACTTTCAGTTCGGGTTTGCACCTTTCAGTGGCATTTTACGGTTTTACGGGCGGTCATCTTTTAGTGGTATTTTCTGAGTGGGGTGATCTTTCAGTGCTACACTACCAATTTTCCCATATGAATATGAAGAGTTAGCCAAAATGCTCATGTATTGTATTTGTCACGCTGATATCAAAGTGTATTGTTAACCTTGATCCAACATGTGCCCTGGTGAACATGTTTTTGTTGTTTGAAATATGGTGAACATATTGTTGTCCTTGCTATAGTTGGCCAGATGGGCCATGCTAAACGGGCGGCATGGAGCCCGGCCTGTTTTGGCCCAGTGTCAGCACGGCCTGGCACGGCAGCAACCTAGGCCGGGCCGGCACGGCCCGAAGTAGCAGGCCATGCCTGGGCCGCTACCTCGGCACGTGGGCTGGCACGAAGCCCGGCCTGTATAACGGGCGGCCCGACCGCGGCCCGTTAACTCCCCCACCCCCAGTCCCCCACTCCGCTAACCAAACCCTAATCTCATCCCATTCCCCCATCGCGCCCCTCTCCTCCTGGCCAAGCCGCGCCCTCCTCTTCCTCCCCCGCTGCGCCGACGTCTCCTTCTTCCTCCCCATCCCCGGCTGGCGGCCCTCTCCTCAGTCCTCCCTCCCTGCAAGTCCGTGACCACGCCGCGCCCTCTTCTTCCTCCCCCCCTGCGCCGACGCCGCGCTCTCCTTCTCCCTACCCGTCCCCGGCTGGGCAGCTCCCTACCCGCCCGCTGCGCCTTCCTCTTCCCTCCCCGCCGCTCCGGCAGTCCGGCGCCCGCCTCCCTCTCCGCCCGCCGCACCCTCCTCTTCCTTCCTAGCCGCTCCGACGCCCGCCTCCCTCTCCGCCTCGCCCCTCCTCGCTCCCTTCGTCGGCCTAGATCTGCAAGCGCCAGTGAGGCTGACAGCCTCAAGCTCCGCCGGCACCAGGGAGAGGGCAGGGCCGCCCGGCAGGGGCACGTCTCCAGTGGCCTCAAGCTGTGCCGCGCGCGGAGGCGGGCCTCGCGGTGGCGCTGGCGTCAGGAGGGGAGCTGCGGCGCCTCCTCTCTCGGCCTAGGTCACCACTCGCCTTGGTGAGCTGATGGGTCGTTCGGCCTGCCCAGCCTGTCGGGCTATTGGCCCGGCCTGGCCTGCATATGATACAAGGAGGCCAGGCCTAGGCGTTTAGGTAGGCACGTGGGCTGGCCCGGCCTGGCACGACAATTAGGCCAGGCCAATATAGGCCGGGTCAATACAGGCCGGGCCAGGCCGGGCCCGTGCTAGGCCGGGCTGGGCGGCCCGTTTGGTCATGTATAGTCCTTGCAGACAATAATGTGTGCAAAATATAGCACACTTATCATATTTTTGAAACTATTTTTGAAGATAAATTGAGCCATGTTATTTTCAAACGTTAATTTAAATTTTATATTCAAAGAGAACCGATGTTCAATGTTTAAAACGTTTACACTGCACTGCACCTAAACTGGTGATCGGATTGATTACCATTGACAAATAAAGAAGGGAAGCTCTCAGGCACCAAATTGGAGTTGGAGACCAAGACCACGTCAGGTAGCGCCGCCTCGAGAATGATCGAATCAATCAATCATGCTGTCATGCACTTGGTCAACATGCCAGTGCACTAGCCATAAGTACGTACGAATTTCGAAGAGATAGCTAGCTACTCCGTACGCTGAGAATACGAGACATCGGGACCCTCCGTCTTCTCCGCACTGCTGCTCGTACTTGTCAATAAAACCCCCTTTTCCACTTCACTCCCGACTTCTTCTCCTTTTCCGGTCATCAGCGACATTGGTTGCAGTGATGTCCATGTTTATGTAAACGATGCCCACTGCTTGCAGGTTAATGGTACTGTGTTATCATAAATTCCTGTGGCATTGTGCTGAGCTTCTTGCCTCATTAACTTATTTGACACCATTGGGTTGCATTTTGCTATCTTTTGTACTATGTTCTTGTTTGACATGTACAATCCATGTACTCCCGGATCGATTTTAGTTTTCTATGGTTCCTTGCTAACAATAATGTACTAAACTATGACTATTATATATTAACACAGTTTTAAATTTCTATTTGAAACGATTTTATCCAAGACCTGGCTTGCACAAGTTTTTATGCGTGATAGCGAACTGCTGTGTGTGGTGAACCATGCATTGGCAATTTGACATGTTGCTGGTGTGGCGAAAGCTTCCAGCAAGGGACGCGCCAGCATGGTTCCCAGAAAGGACGAGATGAATGAGGAGCTAAGGTTGAAATGTGCTAGGGTTAAGAACCGGACCTAAGAGTAGCTATGAAGTTTTTTCTGATTATTGTGAACGTTATTTGAAATCATGCTGAAGGCTACGAGGATTATTCTGAAGACAGTTCAGAGCAGGAGTAAGACAAATCTCGTTTCGCGGTAACTAGGGCCAGGATTGAGGTGCCTGGCAAACCACTGCTATCCTTGTTTATTTTAGTGATGAACCTGATTATATAGATGGATGGTACTCTACTACTCTTGGATGACTTTTGTCAGTATGCAATGTGGTACTGCTATAACTATGATGTCATATCGGTCATCAATGGAAACAAATGTGGTACTACTGTCAGCATTATTATCTGTGTTGAATTTTGAGACATTCTAGTTTCATGTGGTTGTTCTCTGCAAACTTCTGGACCGATCTTATGTATTAGTATCTGTTACTAACTCTAGTAATGCGTATCCATCAGAAAGCTTGTTCAAAAAGTTTAGGACATGTCCATGCATGTAATTAGCAGCATACTCCGAAATGTAACAATTTAAATGTGCTATGTAACGATGCTCAACAGTTGGGAAAACAGAATTTGAGGGTAGTATTTCCTTGTAAAGGAAGCCCTTGCTTTGCATCTTCACCAATACGGTCGATGATACCATCCTCAGATTAGTGAATATAGCTCGATGCAGTGCATATAATTTCAGCCAGAATCGCGATCAAAGCGTAGCAGAGACACCATTCCATTCCGTTCCACATACATGCTAATCTCAATATACACACATACATGCTCAACCCAATATACAGTTACGATTTCAGGCAACCATGATCAAGGTCATGAATGGAGTTCATCGAGCTCCAAGCTGGAAGTGAAAATATTTTCTTGGCAGCTCAAACTAGGACACGGCGCAAAAGATGGTCTCCAGCTAACGGTCTCCATTGATTATCAGTGAGGGGTAAGGCACCTTCTTTATATCAACAAATGTGGAATACTCGGAGCTAAGTGGTTGCTTCCACGGCTCCCCGTCCATTTGCATGAATGCGTCCCGCCATTGGCCACCCTTGATCTCTATCCGGATTGCTGCTGCCTGAAATGGGAATAGTAGCACCAAACTTATATTGATCTCTTCTAAAAGCAGAACTAATAATATTATTTCTACTTTGTTCTATAGTCTATAGAAGATTTTTTTTTTCATTTCATTTGTGCTATTTGCTCACAAGCTACAAAATAACTCTGTTATGATCTCCAACCAGTCTTTACTGACATGAACTGTACTGCACATTGAAGTACATCTTGTTATTCACACTGTTGTCACATGTAACTATACGGGAAAGAAAATGCATATAGCTGGTTATATATTGCCCTGTAAAATTACTGTACGTCTGTAAGATGGAAAATCACCCCTCTTATAATGAGATTAAAAGAAAGGCATGGCAGAGTTACTCCAATAGATAATAAATCAGCTTTAGTAATGACTCAAACAACTTGTGCAGGGCACAAGTACCTGAGCTATGTGCTTTGCAGATATAAGTTCAACCATCACGAGAGAAGCATGCCACCCTTGCTTCAGTCCAAATATTTCAAGAAGGCCATCGTCTGAATGAGCTTCAACAAAGCCTCTCTGTTGGCATAAATGAATGTATCAGAAGACAGTTTTAATGCAACTGAGATCATCAGTAACATATCAATTTACTCAACATACTTTCTCCAAATATTCAGGCTTCAAATTTCCCCATGGGTTCCTTCCACTTGCATAGTTGTGAAGGTTTAACGCGACAATAGCCCTCACGCTGCATCACAGATTCTCAAATGAAACTAATTTCATTTTCTATATGTGGAAGCATGGTCCCTAGTTATCCCAAATAACAAGAGATTATTAGCTTGCCTCGATGGTACAGGAATGCTCTCCCACTCAGAGCTGTCCATCCTCTTGATTGATAAACAGATAATGTTCCTCAATCCCCTGACATATTATAGAAACAAGGTAAGAGATCACACGCAGCCTCTGCTACCTGGGTTTGATAAATCAGTGTCGCTGGTTCTCACAACCAAAATATTTCCCTTAATTAGAAAGTCTAAAAGCAAGCAGTCTGCCCTACTGTATAATATTTTGGATTTGTGGATGACAAAAAAGGAATTCTGTTTCGGGACCAAGCAAAACGGAGCTTAGACTCGGAGTACTTTGGATGGAACAAAAAATGCAGAAAGCCCTAAAAACTAACAAATGTCAGCCGATGTTATTGGACATCCAGACTAAAGACTCAAATTGCCCTAATCCGTTATTTGTCAGCAACTGATTACTGAAATTCTGTGCAAACAAGGATGTTTCCATAGAAATTGGTCAAAATTGCATCGTGTGCCAATATTTGTGAGAAAACCCATTTGGCTCTATTAGAAAATGGGGAAATAATCCAACCTTCAACTATGGACTAATTTGTATCATATTCATATCATTAAAAAGAAAGATAATATGAGTCCAAATATGGTGGGTGCGCCTTGAATACGCTTAATGCTTAAACGTTGTAATCAAAAAGACGAGGATACGCTTTTGTTCATGGAATAAAAGCGGGGGCAACCTTTTAGCAAAAAAAGTATGAGTCAAAATATTAACCTGCAACTCTGAGGCCATCTAAGACATTAACCCTTAAGTATCAACACCGTTTAAAAGCGACCATCGTTGATGTTTGAACTCATGCCATAGTTGAAGATTAAAAATGGACACACTTTATTATAGTACATTTTCAAACAAATAATAAAACTAAAATACTAGAGTTATCGATTGATCTGTAGGTACTTGTCAAAAGGTACGATACATTTACTAGAAAAGTGTACTTTACCTTAATTCAGGGTCACTAATGCACTGTGTAAAGAACCATCCTTGCTTGCAGGTGTATCCTGCGTAAATTAACTGTCACAAAATCAGCCAATCAGTAATTTAGTTAGAAACACTTACTCTAAAAGTGTTTAAAAGTATAGGCCGCATGGCAAACAACATGTTTGGGAATCCTATAATTACAATTTTCTCGGCAAACAACACAATAGTCACAAAAGAGCTGAATTTTGTTTGTGTCACCATGAACATGTGTATTATTTCAATGCAACTGAACCATGCTATTTTTTTTCTTTCTTATGCTGATATTGAGTTGATGTTATTCTTTTTGTTTCTTACTTGTACTATGGCCAACAATTGTAAAAAATGTCCTCAAATGGATAAGGCATCTTCCATTCATGCAGCGAACCAAAAAAAATTAAATTATCACTGCTTTAATTACATAATTTGTACTCCTTAAGCTGCCAGTTTGGGTTAATTGTTACTGAAGTTATAGAAGAAAAGAGATTATTCTCAACTGTACTCCTTTCCCATTATTGTTGCAGGGTATTTATAGAGACAGGTAAGACAAATGGCCTGCATGAGCAAAGCTATAAACTAGTTGGGAGTGTATACGTATTACTAAATATACTACACTTAAAAATGCATATCTTGCCTTTAATTGGCAGATAATTAAGAATGTTAATATTTTGAAGAAAATGTGGTTCGAACTTATATACTGTCTTTTGGATAACCCACAGAAAAAACTATACATTACAATGAACAGAGCATATCTTATTCAAATTGATTACCCTTTCTTAAAAAATGGTAGCATCATTGTTAACTAACCAATGAAACTTCCACTATATTGACCACAGATTTCCTGTACATGCTAACCCATCCTTAAGGTTTCTAAATTACATTAAACACTAGTAGAATAATCAATATTAGGGTTTAAGGTGATAAGTTGTGGGTTATCATAAATGTGGGAAACAGAATCCACATGTTACTTACCTTATTGGATAAAGGTCCATTCGCAAGAAATGGCTTCTCATCACGTAATTGGTGAAATCCATAAGCCACTTGAGCATCCATTCCTGAATTACAAAGGAAGAATATTGCCAAGACCCGCCCTCAGATTAGAAATGACAATGTATGGTAACAGGTACAAACAAAGTCCCAGCATGTATATGTCCTATATCATTTTCTTTGATGTTGGACATAAATTAATGGGGTGACAGGAAAGAAACTCTCTAAAGATTTTTTTTTCCTAAAGACACTAGGAAGATTATCCATCTCATGTGCCCAAGGTAGTATTGAGATTGTGTTATTACCTCCCTTTATTACTAAACCAACATGAGAAGGTTTAGAAAGGATCAAGCAAAACAATTATTGTTTTACCTAATAACAATGACTGTACCCATGATTTTTCAAACGAAAAAAAGGAAATAATCCAAAGATTAAGGAGATGCTAATAAATATGTTCTTGAATAATTTACAGGGTGGAAAGGAAAATACCTATGCTGAAGTAATTATAGAAAACACCGTCAAAGCAAGACACTGTTTCAGCCAATTCTCCCTTAGCAGTGCCATCCTGCAGGAAAGATAAACTTCTAACCGCTATTAGTGGCACAGCCGTGACAACCCAAGGAGATAGTCTAGATTAATCCATTACATCATAAAATGTACACTCTCCAAGATGCCGAAGCGAATGAGGGAGGTCCAATTCTTCCTTTTCTTCTTCTCCATCTTCAGGCATAGAAACAACAACATGCCAACTGCACAATGGCAACACAATATGAGCCATTCGAAGTTGTAAATGTGGTGTATGGATCTTACCTAGTAAAGAAGAAACTTGATTGTAAAGATGAATTGTGTGGTGGCTATATTTCATGCAAGAATAAACAACTCACCAAGAATAACACTGAGAACAAATATCAAGGAGCAAGCCAAATGGGAAAATACATAACTGAAAGGGGGAAATGGGCCATCTTTCTATGAAAAAAGTGTTCCTATAGGGTTTAGGGTCTGTCGATTTAATCACCAAAGTAATAACACCGCTGAAGTCAAAAGCGCTTCACAGCCCTAGGTCCTGATATGTGCTTAAAAACCTAACAGGATCTGCATGCATACTTCCGTTAAGCTACACATATGGTTGAGTTGGTGAAGTATGCACCTTGATTGCTCTGTGATATATATTAGCAGCTTAGAGCTGGAAGCCATATCAATTTATGTATGGTGGTACTATCTTCATTTCCAAATAAATATAATTTAGATGTTAGATTTTTTTTGACATGGAAATTAAATTGGTATATTTATTAAAAAAAACTCGACCACAGGAGGAGACTCCCCCAGGCTTTGTTCTAAGAAGGTGCCGTGCTTCGAACCCGGGTCAGGACGGGAGTTTCAACGACTCCTGGAGTTCAACCCTCTAACCGGTCCACCATGAGAAGCTTGGCAAATTGGTATGTTTATCATCAAAACTATTCCATGTGACTTTTAAAAAAAAATGAACACATAGGAGTGTGGCATGCCATTTCATTAGAGATTTTACATATAATGAAAAAGATAATGGACAAGAAGTGTTCTAGAGCCAGCTAATGCGTGACTTCGTCTAATTACTGGTTTTAGTTCAAGCATCTGACAAGGAAGGGAGAGATATACTGTATGTTGCAAAAGAGTGTGTGTGTGCGGGGGGGGGGTACGGGGCTCTAGACCGCTTCCTATTTTCTCCTTAATATAATGATACGCAGCCCTCCTGCGTGTTCAAGAAAAAAAAGAATATCATGCTGAGATCTGAAATATCTTTGTGTGGGTGGGTCTGGAGTACTCGGGGTTCTACCCCTTTCTTCTTTAATATAGTGATACACAACTCTCTTGTGTAAAAAAAAAAACATATCAAGGTCAAACTCAATCGGTGCAAAGAAGATATATCAATATTAAAAGGGGTATAGGTATATTTCAATGTTAAATGGCAACAGAATGCAGTGAGGATCTTAGTGACTTTGTATCCCATAAATAAGTGTCACCTGTCTAAATAAGAAACCGAGCCCAAAATAGCCTTGTAGAGAGATCGTTTAGCAGCTGCTTTCCATGAGAAAGAAAATGAAGCACCCTGAAAATAACTGTTATGTGATGAAAAACCTGTATTAATTAACTTTACAAGACTGTATAGTGAGAAAAGATATCCTTTTACCCAACCAAAACTTCTGGAGAGATCATTTCCTGTTCCAAGCGGTATGACAGCAACTGGAGGAACAGGCTCCCTGTTCTGAACATATAATTCTCCTAAACATCCCAACACCCAACCTACTGTTCCGTCACCTCCTGCAACCTAGGAAAGATGAACTATGATAAGTATCTAAAAGTTAGAACCCCTTATCTGTGAGGTGGCAATCAATCAGAGTCCATGTTCAAAATGTCTCAAAAGTACAGCTTTCATTTATATCAAGGAACATTGGCTAATAACAGGAATGGGGATTTCATATCAGCCTACAGGCCTCAATAGAAAATGAAATGAACTGGAACACACCCAGAAGCACTCGACTGCGGATTATTGCTGGGGATCTCAACATCATTTGCAATGCAATATAAGGACAATAACTAAACAAAACTCATGGCTAGATTTCATGAAGCTCTCAATTTGACAAGCAGGAAACCATAGTATGTTTGGAATGTAAAATGAGGTTTCTGTATAATACTCCAGGGCTTCTTCTGTTGTATGAAACATAAACCAACGTACTTCTTGTTGACGGTTTTGCTTAGATTTTTTATACTGTACTAATTATAATATTTACAGTCAAACTAGTATAAATATAACTCATGAAGCTCCATGAAATGCATAAAACAACTGGGATAAATGCATACTAATATTGTGTTTGTTGCAGCAACTGCAACCATCAAAGTTTTGTACATACCATGACTCGCAGATGATGGCGAACGAACCCCGCACTATGATCCCCAGAGTCAGCAAGTTGTTCCAAACAAGCTAGAGCATATTCCACAAATTCAGAAGGCTTCACAACAGTAAGATCAAAAACCTGGATTTAGAAAAGCAATTGCCAGTAAGAATGAATTTAATGCCAGACCATCTCAAAATTTCATGAACAGAACAGAGCAATATTAGAGATATGGCATGATGATAAATGTTCCCACCCTTCATCTAAGCATAGGTACAAAATGAGTGTTTCTACAACTTCCTGTGACAAAGACAATAACCAAAAACTGACATTTTTCAAAGTTAATTGGTATCTAGTTTGTCATAGTCAGACTTGTTTCCATAGCGTTCCCTACAAAGGATAGTAACTTCATACAGTGCTGCACAAAATAAAGCCAACTCATATTTATATGAATTGAAACAACTTCAAGCCACTTAAGATTTCTATTGTAATATTTTGCATGAAACATCAGAACAGTTCATGAATGTGCATCAGTTTTGATATCTAACAATTTAAATTTCCTTAGCACACAATCTATTGATTATAAAACAAAGACAATAAGTTTCCTATGCTAGCATAAGAAAAGATCTGTTCCACCCAGTTCAATTTTATTTTATCTGTCTCCAGAAAATGTGCTACCTCCATTTACCTAAAATCTCGCCGTACAAAGATTTGATCTCTACCCATGTTGGACAGTGCATCTCTTACTTAAAGTGCCATAGTAGGTTAAGAATGGTGCAATGGATCAGTAGCATTTCCCATTTAATCCACAGACAAGGTGCACAACTATCAGTAGGCTACTTGTAATTATTGATTAAAAAGGCAATAACCTGAGTTTCAACAAATGAATAATTGAATATAGCATGAGCTCAATGTAGCGTTGAAGGTTCAAATATCACTAAATAAAGCATGGACCAATGGACGTTAACTTGGTGATAGCATAACTACAGGTGTAGATAGATTAGTAGAAGCAAGGATTTTGTCCTTTATTTAAATTGATTCCCTCCACTTGGGAATCCCTGATACTTAGGAATCTTGATGAACAAAAACCTTTTTGTATTCACTAATACTCATGATCAGGTACCAATTTTTGCGCAAACATTGTTAGCTGTTACCAATAATCCTTGCAAGAACAACTGCCATCTTTGAACAAATGGAAGCGTGTTCGATCTCTAACAATAATTTCACGTCCATATACTTTGGATATTAGTTTAGTGACATGATGGCAATCATGGCAAACTCTGAGGTTCTTGACTATCCGAATGGGCATGTTGTCACTTGTACTAATCAAAGCAAAAGCAATTGCCAGCTTCTCACTGTGCCGGCTGAGAGCATCATCTTTCTCCTCTTCTTCAATGTCAAGCAAAACTTCCTTCTTATCTGGGATGTAACCCTCCTCTAACCTGATTCTACTATCAATCTCATGCCACTTTGTCAAAATATCTTTTATGCGTGGATGAGACAGATCTCCAACAATGAATTGGTGAATAATTCCTCTAATCTCCACAGTGCTACAACCAGGTGTCTTGTCAACTCCCTTTTCACGCATTAGGTGCCTAATTTCCCTCGCAGAATTGTGCCTGCCTGAAGCAGCATAAATGTTTGCTAGAAGTACATAAGCACCGCTCTTGTCAGGTTCCAACAAAATCCAATGCTTGACAACATACTCAGCCAACTCCACGTTTTTGTGAAATCTACAACCAGCCATCAGCGCTCCCCAAATCAAGGCATCTGGTTTCATGGGCATTTTCTGAATCATCTCTTTTGCCTCACCAAGCAAGCCATTTCGTGCCAGAAGATCTACCATGCATCCATAGTGCTCAATCTTTGGTTTAATGCCATATTTCCTCACCATGGAATCGAAAAGCTCCCGGCCCTTGTCAACCAACCCTGCATGTGTGCACGCACACAATGCACCAATGAAGGCAATATCATCCGGCCTGACACCTGAAATCTCCATCTGGGAGAACAGCGTTAATGCCTCTGATCCTCGGCCATGGATTGCCAGGCCTTTTATCATAGTAGTCCAAGCCAGCACATTCTTGTCCTTCATTGCCTCAAATACATCCATTGCGAGCTGCACCTCACCACATTTGGCATACATATCAACCAAAGCAGTGCCCAGAAACACAGTGATTCTTGTGCCGTGCGCCTTCAGGTAACCGTGCACCCACTTCCCCTGCTCCAGCGCCCCGTGCTGCGCGCATGCAGCAAGCACCCCAACCAGAACCGTGTCGTCCGGACAGACGCCTTCAGCCTGCATCTGCGCAAACATCTCCAGAGCCTCCCTCCCATCCCCAGCCTGCACATATCCATTAACCATGGCGCTCCAGGACACGGCACTCCTGGCAGGCATTTCGTCGAACAGCTTCCGGGCGTCCGCCGCCCGCCCCGCCCTAGCGTACGCCGTGATGAGGGTGTTGAACGAGGCAGCGTCCACGGCAGAAGCCGTTCGCAGGAGCAGAAGCCCGTCGTCGAGACGGCCGAGGAGGCCGGCGTGGACGCGGATGAGCGCGTTGCTCACGAGGAGGAACCGCTCCAGGCCGAGCTTGACGGCGTGCGCGTGCACTGCGACCGCCAGCGCCGCCGCGCCCGGGGTCGCCGCCGGGGACAGCGCGATTGACTTGAGGAGGGACGGGAGGGTGTGCGGGGTGGGGAGGAGCCCCGCGCGGAGGAGGTGCGCGTAGAGCGGGTGAGCGAGGTGCGGGCGCGCCGAGCGGGATAGCGCCCGGATGAGCGCGTCGTGGAGCTCCACGCTCCGCCGCAGCCGCCCCGACGTTACCAGCGCCGCCTGGATCCGCGAGATCGCCCGCGCTTCGCCGCAGCGGGAGAGGAGCTCCATATAGCCAGCGGCGCCGGCCATCTCATGACGTCATACGCAACGGCACGCAACACAAATGTGGAGAGAGAGAGAGAGAGGGGGGGAAAATAAAAAAATAAAAAGGCAAGGGAGGCGGTTATTTGACCTGGTCTTCGCCGATGAGCTCCTGGAGGCGGGTCTTGAGGACGGGGCCGAGGCGGCCGCCGCTGCGGGGGTTGACGAAGGCGACGAGCGGCGACTCGGGGGCGTCGTCGTGGGCCGCGGCGTCGAACCACGGGTTGCCGTCTCCGTCGCCGTCGCGGTCGCGGTCGTCGAGCGCGAAGGCGCCCGCGGCGGGGTCCCTGGCGCGCATGGCGGCGTGGACGGCGGCGCGGAGGCGGCGCGGGAGTGCGGCGCGCGCCCGGAGGTCCTCCTTCTCGAACGCGGACGCGGCGGCACGGCCGAACCCGCAGCCGCGGAACGAGAGCGACTCGATGAACGCCCCCACCAGCGGCGGCACCGGCGGGGTGGGCGACCGCGGCGCCGCCGCATCCGCCGCCCGCTCCCGCTCCGAGGGCGTCGGCGAGGGCGCCGCCGAAGACGAGAACGACGACGACGACATGGGGACGACGGCGACGTCGGAGCACGACCGCGACCGCGATCGCCACAGCGACCGCGGCCGCGGGCTCGCCGGGGTCGGGGAATGCGCCGTGGGAGGCGGCGGGGGGAGGCGAGCGCGCGGAGCGGCGGTTGGGGCGGAGCGGAGGGAGGAGCCGAACAGGGCGGTTTTTTGTATGGCTGGTTTTTTTCCCGCGGGGAGGTGGGGGAAGGAGGAGGCTCAAAGAGCTGGTTTGGCTGCCAGCTTGCACAGGCAGGCAAAGCTAAACAAAATCTTGATAAATTTGGAGTCGAATGCATTGAGATGATTCTTTCAAAATAGCTTTTGAAAGTTTTGGTAAATGTATCTCTCGAAGCATATTTTCAGGAAGAGATCATGGAGGTAGACCAATAACAGTGGCAATGGGCCGTGATTCGTGGATGAATCCAATTGACATCTGGCGGCTTCTATATTTACCATAATACTACTAATACTACAAACTAGTATTTTTAGTCAATCGTTGATTAGCACCTCCAACTTCAATATGATCTATACTCTAGTTTCGTTACATTTCATGCAAACGCTTTTTAATTGAGAACCAGTACCAATGCATCTTACGTTTGCCGGGTTCATATTGAAGGGAGCACAGACAGATACTGTTTTAATTGTACAAACACAAAGTGAACTACGTTTGATACTGACATGCATCCTGCGTCGCCGAAAACAGAACTCATTGGATCATGTTTGCAAACATTTGATCTGACGGAATTCACACTGTGCTCACTACGTCCTACAGGTACGAGACGACACCCTCTTGCAGGAGTGAGTACTCTAGTACAAGGTTTTTTTTCCCCGACCGGCGGGGGCAAACCGCCGGCCGGCGGTAGCGGTTTACCGCTCCAGTTGGAGCGGTAACCGCCCCCATCCGGTCAAATTCAAAAGGTCGAATTCAACGTCGGTTCGGGGCGGTTAGCCGCCCCGGTTTGACCGGTTACCGACCGAAGAAGAAAGAATCCAGAAAATGGAAAAATGATTTTTTTTGCATGAGTTATGCACATATTAAAGTTAAAAGATCACAACAAAATAAATAATTTACAAATATGCATAGAAATACCATACAAAAAATACCATAATCACTGCTTACAAATAAAAGATCAATAGTCCATACAAATAGTCCATAGTCATAATCCATACAAATAACATAGTCCATAACTCCATGCAAATACCATAGTCTATAGAATATACATGAATAGAAGTTCAACGCATGAATGGGAAGACCCCCATTTGAGTCGCCATTTGGTACTCGGCGGTGGACATGACATTCAAGCCTTGCACTCGAAGTAAATCAGCCTTTTAGTCATGCCAAGATTGGCCCGTCCAAGCCGCATGCGACCGGCTTACCGCCCAGACAAAGCGGCTAGCCGGCCTAACCGAGCGGCTTCCCGCCCCCGCACCACAGATCCCTAACCGCCCCGGCCGGCCGGTCAAACCGCCCGGCTAACTGGCGGTGCGAGGCGGCCGGGAGGGCGACAGGGCGGACGGCGGCAGGGGGCGGCGGACGGGGGCAGGGGGTGAGCCGGTGGCGATTTGGGAGAGGAGACTGAGGATAGGGGCGTCGGTGGGGGGTTAACTGACTCTAAGTACTGATGGGCCGTAATGGGCCTTAACGAGCTGCGATGTTTTTTTTCTTTTTTTGATTAAACTTTGAATTCTCGTAAACTGATGTAAACGAATGAAGATTTGAAAAATTTTTACATCCTTACGTTTGTGACAGCTTGAAGTATTTTTGGAAATTTTTTTGGTAATTTTTTTTTTCAAATTCAAAAGTCCCGAACCGGTACCGGTCCGGAGCGGTTAGACCGGTTACCGTGGTTTCCGGACCGGTTCCTGTCGGGAAAAAAAACCCTGCTCTAGTCATCAGCCGGCAAACTAGGAACGAAATTCACAACGGTTTGATGCTCTAAGAACTCTCGAAGAAACAAACAAATTTTGATTCTAGGAAAACTCACAAGGGAACTGCAGATCAAGTACGGAACATGCGAGCAACACAGGAAATGTGGCCTTAGTGGGACAAATGTTGAGATAGCCTGGCTATAGCTTCAAATCCTGTCTGGCCATGACACTGTCGCACAGCATATGACGAAAATATAGTTTAATACAAAATGGCAAAGAGGAAGGTTGTCTGAATAGACGAGCAATTAGCAACATTAATAATAACTCAAGATTGTTCAACAAGGATCCACTGTCACGGAATTTATTCTACATACTATCAAGGCAGCTAAACAGCAAACTCCAGGTACAACAGCTCACAAGAATAGATTACCTTTATGTTGTTTATTATGATTTTTCTAACATCCATATAAAATTTCATCTTCTTATATAGAGAGAGAGAGATTTTATAATGCACCTGGGTGCATTCTGTGTAGAAAATACACCCAGCCCAAACCACAGCCAGACCCACCATCCCGAGTAACCGTCCACGTCCTGCGCGGCTGCGCGCGCCCACCTCATAGCGCGGTGCCGCGGCACTCCTCCACGGCTCCACGCCCCCGTCCACGCGCCCCGCGGGAGCAGAACCATCGCCAGCACGCCGCCCCGACCTGCACGTACGTGCACCAACCGACGGACTCCCTAGGCCGCTCCTGCATGGCTGCATCCCACACCCGCTGCGCAGTTCCACGTGCGTCTGTCACTCTCTCGGGATAAAAAACAGGCGCCAATGCTTTGGCTGGCTGCCGCTCAAGGCTGCGGTGCAAGTAAACATGGACTAGCATTAGCTTGCTTGCTTCATTCTGCCAATCAGGCAATCAGACGGAGACGAGATGTGTTTATTTACCAGCTGATAGAAGTGAGAAGGTCCACGGAATACTTAGCATGCACCGATGGACTCTTTTTTGTTTTCATATGGGACTAGTAGTCACAATTGACCTGTTGCAATTAGTTAAGGGCCCCGGTTGCAACTGACACTAGTCACAATCAAAATAAGTGTTATTGTTGCAATTAGCCCTAGTTGCAATTGGCCCGGTGCTATAGTCGCAATCGGTAATATTGATCCCAATTGCAATTAGCTCTACTTGCAATCAGTTAAGTGTGCCAGTTGCAATTAGCAATAATTGCAATCAGTTAATTGTCCCGGGTTGCAACTGACACTAGTTGCAATCATATAAGTGTCTTCGCCGCAATTATCTCTAGTTGCAACTGCCCAATGCTTTGGTTGCAATCAATAATTGATCCCAATTGCAATTGGCTCTAGTTGCAATCAGTTAAATGTGACCGATTGCAATTAGCATTAGTTGCAATCAGTTAAGTGTCGGTTGCAACTCTAATGTGATTGTAATTAGATTATTGTTCTAATAATGGTACTAGTTGCAATCAGAACACTTATCTGATTGCAACTGGCTCTGGTTGCAATTAGTTATGTGTCCCAAATGCAATTAGTATGGTTTCTTAGCATATTTGTAATATGTTGTTGTTCTAGTTGCAATTTAAGGATGCGACAAGTTGCAATTACAATTAGTCCATAAATAGCATGGCCAATTAAGTGTAACCCTACATGCACGCATGGGTGACCCAAATGAGATAGACATCATGGCTAATTGAGTGTAACGCTGCAGGATAACGCATGGGGAGATAGGCCCTGGGCTAGTGTGTTTGAACTGCCAACATAAAATGTACGTGGTCCATGGATAGCGCTTGTTAACAATTCGCATGCAAAATTAAGTGTTCGTGCTCTAATCCTAGCACGCATGCTTAGTGGGCCCATCAATAGCCACGTGCATGCACCAAGATTAGTTCAGCCCTTCATCCATATTTTAATGGCCAATCTGAATGTTCGAATGGGTGGGTGTGGCTCCTAGCCTCTGCCACGACAAAAATCAGGAGCGGCGGTACTGCGCGGCTGCCTTCTCAGTTCATGGCTACGGCCGGGCTGGCATGCAGGACATGGACACGCAGCAGAACACGGACAGACCGGTCGATACAGCGAGCACGCAATGCAGTGTGGTCATGGGCTTAGCGTGCATGGGGCCGGTGAAGACTCGCGGCCCGATAATTCCTATGGGAGAAGGCGCGAGGCCTGACGTCGTCATCCGCGCGCGGGATTTATGACGTGCCGTCACCTGCGCGAGGCGCTTGTGGGTGCGCGGAGCAGGCCGAGACGCTAATTGGTGCGTGGGCCGTCGGTTGGGAACGAGGAGGGCGCGTGGACGGGGCGGGTGGTTTGCTCGGAGGCAAGCTGGCGCGTGGCCCGCAGGGGATTGGAGGTCTGTGCATCCTCTACTTGAGATGCACCTTGTTGCATTTTAGGGTTGTCCTAGATATATATATGTATGTATGTATGTATGTATACCTATGGGCTATTCTGTACCCAGGGCGTTGAATATTAAACAACGCCCCGGCGGAGCTCCGCCCAAGTCCGGCAAACCAACGATTCAGCTGGGGCGTAAAAAGTGCAATGAAACAGTAAATACCCATTAAAAGAGATGGCAACGGAACAAGCATTTATTACTTGCCATTAGCCTCCATAGTTGACGGCATTAATTATATATTCCTTTCAATACTCTCCTGAACCCCTCGTCCTCCAAACACGGAGCGACAATGCAAGGATGCAATTGACAAGCGGCGGCGGCAGGAGCTCCAGGCCTCGTCCCTCTCTATCACCCACATCAACAGATGGAGTGACGAAGATGGCAACGCGGATCCGGTGCTCCAGACCCGACACTACGCGACGGATCCTCGGCGGCGCGGCCGGCTGTCTGGCGACCCAGCGGAGGCGGCGACTGCTGGTCCGGCGAGCGTGGCGACGATTTACTACAACGAGACCTCACCAGTCACCGTAGACTTTTACTACACTCGCAGAAATCTCCGTAAATCGGACGCTCGCTAGAGCTCTGGCTGGAGCCGCCGCGTAGACCGCCGTCAAAAGCAACGATTTTACATACACAGTAGAAGATACTCCCAGTCCAGGGTCCAAACACTCCCGTCGATCCACCGGCGGGCGCCGCTCCCCAGTCACGGCGGCGCGGCGTGCAGATCCGGCGGCCTCCGCTGCCCCTTCCCCATCCTCTGTCACGGCTTCAACGGCAACCCAATCTGCGAGGACGCGTAAGCTGGCATCCTCCCCGCGTGTCGGGGACCATGGATCTGTATGTGTGGGCGGAGGCCTGGCGATGGCCTGGTGCCAACGCGACGGCGGCCCTTTCGCTCTGCGAATATAGTACTCTGTCGAACCGCTGAACTCACCTGAAGCAGCTGGCCGGTGATTTCGTCAAATCCCGGCGGCAGGCCACGGTGTGAGACCCGACCAACTCGTGTCGTCCCCACCGATTAGGCTATGAAGTAGTCCTGGTAAGCCTGATTTATCTCATTCTATTCATTTCATCGCATTTGGGTCCGTAGTAGGAATTGAAGCTGAAGTCAGATCAGGATTAGGCGAGTTAATCCCCTCTCCCGATACAAGCAATTCGATTTTTGTTTTTTTTAGAATTTACAAGCAATTTGATTTGACCAGTTTCATCATCACTAATTTTAACCTTTTCTTTGCGGCAACTCAAATGCGAACTAGGTTTGGGGTCTGATTGGCACCACGTTCTGACATGCTATCACACAAATGACATAACTCTCAATTTCTTTCAGCGAGAGTCCATGGTCTTCGGATGCACAACATTATCGTAAATATATCCATACCGTTGACTAATTCATATTCATAAATTCTCGTAATTTTACCACACACAGTTCTTGTAATTTCAGTAGACCTTCAGTGTCCATTCACCACGATAAATTCACCATATAATTTACTACTTCTTTTACACAAGCCGATTTCAACATGTTTAAGCAAGCAGATTTCAACATGTGTATTTCATTCAGGATTTCTTTATGCCACCACATCCCAATTTTACTGAACTCTTTTTGTTCTTGCATATCTCTGTTATACTAAATGTGTGGCTCCTCGTTGCCTAATTAGCATAGATACTGACTTCACCTGTTGTGTATGTGTACCGAACACACTATGTAATAGGGATCTGATTTCTCTGCTTGATTAGTTGGTAGGAAATATCATATATAATGTGTATGGAAGACAGTAGAAAATATGCTTTCATCTGTTTTTGTTTGATTCCAACTATTTTAGGTAGTCATGTTTACTACTTTTATGGACCACGCTGCATAAATTTTGTATCAAATATATTTTTGAATGTTTGATCACGCTTGTAGTAAATTATCTGGCTGCATATATTACACAATTCTCATAATTTACTAGACCTTAATTGGTCATGGAGAGTGGTAAATTAAAGATACAATTTACTACTTCTGTTCAGTTATGTTGATTTCACTAGGTTCTGGAGTTGTGATTGATTTGTGTGGCTCTAGGTTCTATGCAGCACCAAACTAAAGATCCCAATTAGTTTGGAACCTGAATGCTATAGTAAATTCCTGAATTCATTTATTTACTAATAAAGAATTCTGGAGTTGTGGCAAGTAATTCCGGTATTATAAACTCTGGTAAATTGGTCATATTTTTTAAGTAACTTGACAAAGCCTTTTTGGTAAATGCCTTTGTACAGTAAATTAATGATCCAATCTAGTAATTTGATCGATCATATAAGTTCTGGTACTTTACTGAAGGTATTGTAGTATATTGCATTCTAGTAAATTGGACTCATTTTATAGTAACTTAATCACACCATATTGGTAAATGCCCTTTTGTGGTCTTGCCATGCCTTTAAACTTTATTTTAACGATTGGTCGCTATCACTGTGAATTACCATGCTGCATTATACATAATTCTTGTAATTTACTAGCCCTTCCTTGATTCTGCACAATGGTTAATTAACCTTACAACTTACTATCTTTCTTTTGAATTAGGTAGGAAAAGCTCCCCCCAAAATGCTTCAAATTAGTCTTTTATGGGTTACCAGAGGGAATGTGTTTTCCACTGCACATATGGTCACTGTGGCATGCCTCTCACTGACTCACTGGATAGTCCATTTTATTTTTGGATGAATGCATTAATGCTCTTACATAAGTATCCAAGCTCGATTTTTGGGCAGCATATGCATCAGTATCCGGAGATCCAATGGTGTCCCGCATTCAGTATCCGGTCAAGAAGCAAGCACTAAACATTAGGCTGCACCAGGAATGTTGTTTACCTGCTATGCCACCTCATCAATAAGGCAGGGAAAATGGAACTTGCTCCCAAGAGCTTGAGGCAGAGATAAACAAAGTGAACGAGCTAAACTTGCTTGTGATTTGTGATGCCATTATTGAAGGCATTGTCGTAATTTGACCTGGGATATTAGATTATAGTAAACTGGACACCATTTTACATTAACTTTTCTGCCATTGTTGTAAAATGCCATTGTCGTAAATTATTGGCAACATCTACTAAATCAGTGATGCCATTGTGGTAAACTGGTAACCCATCATGTTAGTGTTGATACACTACCAAAGGCATTATCGTAATTTTACTGTATTGAATACTAGTAAATTGGGCGTCATATTATAGTGATTTGATCGCAACATTCCAGTAAGCCCATGGTAAATTGATGACGCCATTGTGGTAATACATTTGATTCTAGCAAACTAAGAACAGTCTTAGTAACTTGATTACTCCATACTGGGAAATGCCTTTGTGGTAACTCGATGGCACCAAAGTGGTAAATTGAAGGCATTGTAGTACGTAATGGATTCTACTAAACCGGGCATTGTTTTACGGTAATCACGCTCATTTTTGTGGTAAGCCCGTTGGCACCAAAGTGGTAAATTGTATCACAACTCCAGTAAGGTCTTTGTGGTAACTCGATGGCATTGTAGTACGTAATGGATTCTAGTGAACCGGGCATTGTTTTACAGTAATCACGCTCATTTTTGGCCACGCCATTCTAGTAATTAAATTGTTTTTTCATAAAATACTAGTCTACGTATTCTTGTAACCTGCACGTATGATGCGCTCCTGTACGTGCATGTGTTCTGGATGGAACGAACTGTCTCGATTACGAAAATCCAGCTGGCTCACGTAATGACTCACGGCTCCGCCGATAAGGCTCGCTCAGCGGGCTCGGCTACAGACTGGCCGGGAGGGGGGATGTGGACCCAGCGGACCTCCTGGTACCCAGTCCTGTTGCGCCATGTAGACTGGCTACAGAATAACTATTCTGTGGCCGGCCACGGAGTATACTCGCCGTGTATATATATATAGTACTACTATTCTCTACCCTGGGTATGAAATAATATTTGGTACCCGTGCCATCCGACCGCCCCGACCCCGTCCACCTGCCACCTTTCCGGCCCGGTGTCCATTTTTTTCCACCGATTTATTATATTTGTATCAATCCAGGGCCGAGATCGTGGGTGATTCGGACGGTTTCGCGACTCGACGCTACCTCTCCCCGTCTCTTCCCATCCCTCTCGTGCTCTGCTCCACGCCGCTGCCACTGCCGCCGCCGCTGCCGCCCGCCACTGCCGCCGCCGCCACCGCTAAACGCAGCCCCCCCTGTAGCGCCGCCTTTGCCCAGCCCAGTTCGCCCTGCCTCCAATCCCGCACACCTAGAGCTGAAGCTCGACGATTGATGCACAAGCCGAGCCGCCGCCACCCTCCTGGGGACCAGAAGCAGCCGCGACGGAGGCGTGCAGACCCGATGGGCCGATGGTGGCCCGGCGAACGAGACTGCGCGAGCGGATCCGGCACAGCTGCAGGCGTTCACTGATGCAAGATCCACCCGGTTGTTGCTCGTTGACCCTTGGTCCGGTGCCGGCCGTCGCTCGTCCGATCCGGAGCACCTCTAGGTCGCGGTGCCATGGGGACTTGGGGAGTGGTGGACGCCGGGAGCTCCTTTTGCGCCATCGGTCGAGGATGCAAATGCAGGAGCCGGCGCGCGGTGGCTAATCTCGGCAGCTGCAGGTTCTTCCCCTCACCTTTGAGATCCCCTCTGCGCAAGGGATCTATCCGTGCGGATTAGTTGGAAAACCCTATCTGGTCCTTACCTGTGTTGTGAAATTCTTTGGAGATCTCCAGGATCGAGCTGCGCAAGGTGCCACTCCATCCCCATCCCCCATTCAATTCCCTGTTTAGAGTTTGCCCCACTCCGCTGCGCTGGAGTTTGCTTGAATCCCAGCATATGTGTTGGCGTGGCCGGGCAATTGAATCGTTGATTGTTCGATGCCTACCTGGCTACCTGTATTCACTTTCTGTTACTATCCAATTTGCAGGATGGATACTGGTCAGAGGTTGGTGGATTTGGATTCCTGATCCCAGGCAGGATGTGTGACCAACATTTGGAGTAACTTGATGTTTATTTCTGGCGGATGCACTCGGTATGCATGCTTATCTGGTTGAGCAAAATTAGGTGTTATGAGCCTTTTTGTTATTTCCCTGATGATCAAAACTACGCATTGCTTTTGAACTTTATTTTTCATGGATTGTTGTGATTTTCTGATTGGCCATTTTCCCTGTGCAAGCGTCCGCTTTTTTCTTGGCTGTGTTTTTGAGCTGTGCAACTAATGATGCATGATTATCTATACGTTTCGGTGAACTATTCAGGTTCATAATTTATCTAAAAGCTTCAGCTTTCATCAGTTATAAAACAGAGATATAAATATTACCTTACCATTGCTGTTTTACTTCTCTGTCCTTTACCTTTAAGTTCTTCTTTTTTGGACAAGGTTATGTGCAGTTTTGAGCTCTTTAGGCTTGTTAAACTTTACATTTGTTCTTACTTTTGATAATTTCTGGCAATGGGAATTGCATCTAGACTCCTTAACGCAGCTATAGTCTTTGTAGTTAATAGGATATGATGATTTTTGTCTGGTTACATTAGGCTTAACATCTAACCAATTTTGCACTGGTTTTATATATATTTTTAATTAAACCAATTATACCGTGAAGGGTGGCCCTGGTGCGGCGGTAGAGCCTTGCCGCATGTGACCAGAACGTCTAGGGTTCTAGCCCCAGCCTCTGCACATTGCACAATGTACGGGAATGGCTGTCCGCTAAACACCCTTCCCTGCCCTTTTTTAAACCAATTATATCACTAAAGCATGCTAACATTAGCAACTTAAGCCATAGTGATCAATATATTTCCTATTCTAATTTTGGTATCCGAATTTCCCTTCTCCGATCCTCCCAGTGATTAGTTGATTCTTACTCTTAAAGCTCCCATTTGAGTGCATATGTGTTTTGCAAACTGCTGCCTATTCATTTATTTTTGGCTCTTGCATCATATGTGTTCTGAATTGTTGCCTTCTTGGAAACAGCCTTTTTAATTGTTACTAGGTCAAGATTTACAGTAAAGACTCTATCCGAGTGTTGATTCAATTGTTTGCTAATTAAAACTAGCCTTTAATTAGTTTTCTGAGATCCTGTTAGTATATTCTCTTGTTAAATTGCGTATATTGAACTTTAGCTTAGTTTCTACCTTTTGGTGGACCTGTGCAACTAAACAATGCACGACTAGCTACATGTTTTGGTTGATCAATCCGTTGCACAATT
The DNA here is from genome assembly GCA_015476505.1 of Urochloa ruziziensis. NCBI lineage: Eukaryota > Viridiplantae > Streptophyta > Magnoliopsida > Poales > Poaceae > Urochloa > Urochloa ruziziensis. Next base: position 25,151,846 of record CM027124.1, read on the forward strand.
TATTTAGAAACTTCAGTTTTCATCATTTTTATAACCATTACATATCAATTATCCTGCCTGGCCATTTTAGTTTACTCAAATAATTTGAGTCCTTTGCCTTCCGGTTCTAGACTAGGCTAGTTCACAGGCTACAAAAGAGGACTAAAACTGCTATTTTGGTTAACTTAAAAACAAACTATTAATGAAAATGATATTATGTACCTCTAAAGGTTCTTTTGCCATATGAATATACATTCTCCTATTTTTGAGCCCTGTATACAATTTTCTATCCTTATAGGGTACTGACCTTTTCTATGTTATTATTACTGCTGAGAAGGTGTTGAAGCCTATACATATGGTGCTAGCCATAGTTTTTACTGGCTGTTCTGTTATATCAACGTGTACTACTCGACCTACCTATGGCATCGTATTGTCACAGCTGGCCTCCAGTGCTGGGAAATTTTTGAATTTTTGTTTCAGATTTTGTATAGGCATATTTGTAATGCTGGCTGCTGGTGCCTAGGACTGCAATTCTCTTCTAATAATGGGCAGAGCCACTTCCTAAGTGCTGATTGTAGCTGCTTCCTTAGTGCCGTATATTAAATTTCACCATATAAGCACTGAGCTCTAAATGACTAATGGTTATGATGAATGTTCTAGGTAGGAGCCGACATTTCTGTTAATACACTAGGCAATTTTTCAGATAGTTGTGGCAAACCACACTTCTCTGACTTTTTTTTGGTCAAATCTCTGTTGCTGCCTAGCTGAAAATTTGGCTATAGTGACTTAGCTAGGTTGTGGCAAACTGGCATCTTATTTTTCAGAAATTGGAGCGCTGATATATCTCCTTTTTTTCTGTTGGACAGACCCCGATCCGATCCAAAGGCTAGGAGGCCAGTAGTGGAGGCACTTGTGACGACTTGGCAGCTGTACAAGGAGAGCTCGACCGGATGTGAATCGGCCGGATTAGCAGAAGAATTCACTGGCTGACCTTGGGAGTTCTGTCAGCGTCACTCACAACTTTCATCTGCACATTCAGCACCAAAAATTTCGCTCATGCAGAAGCATACAGGGCTGTAATTCCAGGTCTGAAGTTGTCAATTTATCACTAATGGGCCAATGGGGTCAGAAACGAGGTTACAATGGAAATTGATCCCCTAATTTTCTCCATGTGATGAGTTGATTAACATTCTCAATATGATCTCAGCTATCGATTTCTTTATGGAACACCATGGCTTCCTCATATTTTCAGTTTGTATAGCCAAACATAGTCCAAGTAGATTTTGTTCCTTGTGTATGTATTTACTAGTCTGTTACAGAGTTATGTTATAGCCTCTATCACATGGCATAATTTATGATAGGCGTGCAGTTGCAAAAATCTGAGATTTCTATTCAAACAATTGATTTTTTTTTTACCAGGCATCTCGCTACCAGGGGCTTGGGCTGCTGGCAGCACCAAAAGAAGGGACATGGACTGCAGGAGGTGTGGACGCTGGTGGGGACTATGCTGTGAAAACTGCGAAAACCTGCTCTGCTTTCTAATCCTATTACCTAGGCCTTGATGCAATTAGCGTATACATACCAACAGAGGCAATTTTTTTCTTTTGCTTTGAGTCATTGACGCGCAATTGGGATCATGGAGTGAGAATACTTTTGTGCAATCCATTGTCTAATTCTGTATGAAAGAATTAGAAGCTTGTTCTCAGACCTCAGGGTGGCTTGCACGGTGCAGCTTTTGCAAGTGCAGAACCAAGTTTTTTTTATTACCATGTAAAATACGTGCTCTGATTTTTGTACAACTGTAATTTATGGGTGGAGTTTTGTTACTAATCCAAAGTTTGATTTGCTGCAATTCTTACTATTCTGTACGGAATATTTGCAATCAAAATCATGGTCTTAGCAAAATTTGTGTTTAATTATCCTATTTTTTTTAACAAAAGAGATTTGTACTAGGAAGTTTTCGCGATTAAAGGTTTACAAATTGTCTTGGAAAAATTGTATCATGCAACAATGTGTCTTGCTGTAAAAAGATGTTCTTGCCACATGCCAGTTCTATATTTACAACACAACGTAACATATCGGAGTCATTAAAAAATAAAACTTGGACCCACTTCCATCGTATATGAGTGGGAGTCGGAATAACAGAGGGAGACAACTCGGTCAACCGTCTCTCCGCGCAGAAAACAGGGGGCGCGAGGCGAGCGCGTCGGAGGCTGGGCCGTCGGCACGCGCGCTCGTGGTGATGGCCTCGGGTACTGAATAAGCTAAAATAAGCTAATTGGTACCCTGGGTACCGAATAGCAGAGGCCTATATATATATCAAACACGCGCGCGTGTAGTTACTCTCACCATTTATCAAACCCGTCTGATAGGATATCTCATCTAAACGGGTCTGTTTGAACCAACTACTGATCCATTAAATGTTAATCACACACCTAATTACGTGATTTACGGCCAGCCGGTTTTCAAAAGTGCACGGCGGACGTATCTCCGTGATGTCAACAGATTGTTGCGTTCTTATTGCGTACGGTAGTGAGATAAATTGTTGTTAATTCTGATAATTTCAACCGTACTTGAATTCAAAAAGAATATGTATACAGAGGATTTTAATTGATTACATAATTTAAAACGAGAAATTTAAAACGTCAAAATGAAGTATACATGCATACGTGTCCATACGGAGTATCATCACATACTTTTTTAAACAGTATCATCACATACTAACACGATTTTTAACAGTATCATCACATGCTAACACGAGAAGTATGTGCGCATACATGTTCTCGCTGGGAAGTATGCCAACATACCTGTACATAATTATTCATACCGAGAGTATATACACATACTAGTATTGGCACGCATGTACGCATCCACACATTTGATTAATCATTAAGTATATTCATTAGGATATGTCTTCATACGTACCCTTATGGACTATATGGAGTATGTGTAAGCATACTATTTTTTGAAACGAAGTATATGTATGCATACTAAACAATACGAGTAATTGTGATCGATAGTCTCCACTCGTGCAGGTCGATGGTCTTGCCGGTGGCCTGCATGCTGCGTAGCGAATCTTGGTGCATCTAGGGCCTTGGTGGAGATGAACTTGGGAAGACCCTGGAGAGCTTGCCATCAGGGCCATGGTCGTGCACCAAGCGCGAACTCGTACTAGGCGTATACGACGGGCCCGATGATGACGGCGGCTGCTGCTCACGCGAAGAACGGAGAAGAGAAGCGACCGGCAGCTCCCTCGGGTGCGCGGCGTGGACGACGGTCGCAGCGGCGGCGCCTGCAGTTCACGCGAGAGGAAGCAGACGAAGTCGGCTTGGTCGCACGCCGTGGATGTCGAAAGACGGAGAAGGCTGCCGCTCAAGAGAGTGCAGAACGAATCAATCTTCCTATCCAGATATCTCCTACTAATTAATCACTCGGAAGATAGATTAAATCGAGTGTACTGTTTACCTCCTTTCTATCGCGCGTGGTTCTTCCACATGGAGATCACATGATCCAGCGAAAACGCTAGTTCCACCAAGGCCTGGTAAAGGGAATGGACGAGAAACGCTCGCCGCGCGAGCATCGACGGAGCCGCCGGTCGCTGCAAGACGACGGATTGGAGCCGCGGACGTGTGGCGGCGGCCGTACGTCCCGAGAGTTCGACGGGATATAAAAGAATGGGATGAACAGGATCGGCCGGAAAAATAGGATCGGGTCTGCCCAACGCAATCTCACCCAATAACCACCGAGCTGCACTGATCGGTGGGAAACCGGGTCAGCATAGAGCGAGGAGTAGCTACACGTGCGTGTAGAAAGGATTTTCCTACCCCAGCCAACCTACCGAGCCACCTTGCCGAGCGAGCGTCGTGAATCAGCGCCAATTTTATCGACCCAACCTCACCCGGCTACGTGGATTTTCTCGGCGCCAGTTTTCCCAGGCGCGACGGTTTTCTCCTCGCCTGTTTCCTGAACCGCAAACGACACGCCTGTTTCCTGAACCGCAAACTCCCAGGCCCTCGTCGCGATCTACAGCAACATCGCCGCGCCCTACAGCAAGGATGGTTTCCCAGGAGCGAGCGACGGAGATTGGCATGGGCTGTCGGAAGGCGTTGTTCGGTGAAGCAGGACCAAATACGGAGAAGGCTTCCGGAAGCGCTTCGCCGGCGACGCTAATTGTGCAGCCGATGCATGAACTCCCTGAAGATCGATCATCAACGATGCCGGACACGTCGCCGCGGATGGACAATCCGTCAGGTACGCAACACGTTCCAACGGCGGCAGGATCCGTCATCGCCGCGGATGGACAATCCGTCAGTCACCATGCGCTTGCAGGACGAGGCAGGCAGGTACACGTCGCCGCGGATGGACAATCCGTCAGTCACCATGCGCTTGCAGGACGAGGCACGGAGAGTGGCGGCTTGTCTTCTCCTGCAATCTTTGTGGGATCGGCAAGTGCAGATGGACGATTGAAGAATACTATGCTGACGCCTATAAAAGCTGCTACTGCAAAGGAGGTTGAAACTCCTGAGGTGGAGCGCACCTACACACATGTAAGTAAACCTGGAATCATAGTTGTTTATTTATTCGAGCATGGTCTTCTTACAAAAGCTACAACGCTTGCGATTATATTGTCGTTATGTTACTGTCGTCTGTCTGATATACATCCTGTGAGCAATACACAATACTAAGATACACAATTTTAGTCAATACTAAAAGAGGTGAACTACAATAGAGTAAACAAGTCTGGGTTTTGTCGTGCCTAGAGAAGCAACAGATCATACTTGGTTCAGAGCTGGATACAATCATGTTCTGAAGATCTTTTTATTTGCAAAAGTTATCGGGAGTCATAAGTGTAAACTGTGAGGACATCCGTAACTTATTAGATTTTGCATATTTGTGAATTAAAAGACATTGCATTGAGAGCTTGATAATGGTATGTACAGCACTACATACATCCTGCGATAGCAATACTATATGAGCACCTTATGAGTGATGTGGATGGTATGCATAATAATTAGATGACTTGATTTGTAATTTTCATTAGAAAGAAAGCATGAACCAGGCATTGGTGCCGACAGAAGGGATGAGCTTCAGATCAAAAGAGGAAGCCAAAGCATTCTTCCTTAGATATGCACTGCTAACAGGTTTTGGTGTCAATCAGGGGAACAATAGACCATACTCCATTGTTTTTAGGTGTGCAAATGAGGGCCATCATGAATATGGTAAGAAGAAAGATTCAGATTCTCCCCGTGTCAGGAACAATACATCGAAGAAGACAGGATGCATGACAAGGTTGAAGCTTAAACGAGTGTTCGATAAATATAGAAATATAAAAGAAATTGTGATAGAAAAACTAAACTTGATGCACAACCACCCGTTGATGACACCAAATGAAGCCAAAAATCATAGATCGCACAAGGTCAAAGATCCAGTGTTTCTAGAGTATGTCGATGAGCTGCAAGAGTCCGGTGTGGCACCGGCAAGCCTAAATAGCTTACTACGAGGGATGCATGACGGGGTGGAGAATGTTCCTATTTCATCGCGTGACCTGGATAACCGGTGAGTGCAGCTTGTACAGTTTAATACGTGGATATTGATGCTTGCATTTATTTGCTTGTTGACTTCCTTTTGGTAACCAGCAAGGCGGCCAAAGTGAGGGAGGATAATGAAAATGACATCGACAAGCTATTAGAGTTCTTCCAAGATTGCCATGCCCAGAACACGCAGTTCCGGTGGGCAGTAAAGCCCGGGAGCCGTGGAGAGATACATAGCTTGTTTTGGAGCCACGCGAGCATGCAGGGGGAGTATGCAGATTTTGGAGACGTGATGACATTTGACACCATGCACAAGACAAACCTCTATGATAAGCCACTTGCAATCTTTGTGGGTGCTAACCATCATCTCCACAACACGGTGTTTGGTTGTGCACTTCTAGGAGATGAAACAATTCCAACTTTCGAGTGGGTGTTTCAAGCTTTTAAAAAATGCATGGTTACAAACAGAACTAGATGCATATTGACTGGTAAGCGTTGCCTGACGATACTATCATACAAAAAACTCCCGTTGATTTATCTGAGTTTGGTGGGTTTAAAAGGACATGTTTCAATTAACAATGTTTGTAACAGATCTAGACAAAGCAATGGAGTCCGCGATAGCTAAGGAGTTCCCAGGCGTAAGGCACAGGATATGCCGATGGCATGTGGTAAACAAGGTCATGCCCTTACTCATCGATTTGTTTAAAACGCATGCTAAGAGGAACTTCAAGGAGAAGTTCTACTCAGTGCTGAACCACCCATTAACGCCAACTGAATTTGAGGCTGCCTGGAAAGAGCTTGTGAATGAGTTTGAGCTCGTCAATGATCCCACACTGGAAAGCTTGTACGAACAGCGGAAATGTTTTATACCTGCATATTTTAAGGACGAGTACTGTGGGCGGATGGCTTCAACTCAGCGCAGCGAGTGCACGAATTGTCTAATCAAGAAAGGATTTGTGAACAAACGGACTTCTCTACACAGGTTTGCAATGGAAACAATGAATTTCATGCATACAAGGATGGAGAATCATTATACTGAGACATATCTTGCAACGGTATGAAAAAACCATGTGTATCATTTATATGTTTAGCAAAGTAGTTGGTGAGGAACTATATAATTAAGTCAACCTTGTTTGTTATTTCTCATGATGGTTGTACAGAGCAATACACTAACAAAAAACAAGTGGCCGTTCGAGGTGCAGCTATCAAGGATATATACTCGGGGGGTGTTCAACGATTTTGAAAAAAAAATGAAAGACGCCACCGCGTATGGCTTTGCGAAAGATCCAAACGGGGGACATAATGACTATCTGATTTATCACACAAATAAGCACAGCAATATAACATGGGGGCAACACCAGTTCAAAGTTCGGGTGGACAAAGAGAAAGAGGATTACACATGTGAGTGCAAAGAGTGGGAACATACAGGTATGGGAAATTGTATCGAAAGATTACTGGAGATGTTGTGAGAATAAATCATATTGTGACAAAACTAACGTGCATAAAACATTGCAGGTTTATTTTGTGAACACCTGTTGCGAGCATTTATCCAAACACAAGTTGGAAAAATACATGAGGATTACATTCCATTGCGATACACAAAGTTTGCAAGAAGGGACCTGGAATTTGATAGGTGTGACAAGTGCACGGTAGGTGCTGACGGCAACACAAGCAGCTGTAGGACAAGAGGGCTCGTAACAAAGGCTATGAAAGTTGTACGGGCTGGGACCATGTCTGGGCCTGCCTGCGACAAAGCGGCGTTGAGCTGGACAACCTATTCAAGGAGCTATGTCTAATGCCACCAGACATTGGTCCAATGGCAAGTAAGGGAAAACAACAGGCACCATCAGAGGTATAACAAAACGAAATCTTATCAATGGGAGTTTGTCTATGTAACCTGTATGCAGTTACTATACTAACATCAAACTAATAATAATGTCGATGTACACAGGAGATAAATGAGAGCGACGATGGAGACAGTGATGAAAGGTCAAGGGAGTGCACAGAAGAATTTTGCAATCCTCATGATGGTGGAAGCTGTTCAGGGGTACATTATAAATTCCGAAACACAGAGAGATCGAATGAATGGGGCACTAACTTTTGTTGATCTAATATTACGGTGTAAATGTGCAGAGTGTAAGTGACTTGCCGTCCCAGGAAGTAGGTGAATCTTTGGTAAGTAGGCAGCTTCAAGATGGGGGAACACCAACTCAGGTATGAGCGTGAGTTAGAAAACTGTGTAGTAGGTCATGTAGCAACTCATTGACAATGCATGGTTGATAAGTGCAGACATCTAACTAGCTATCGCGAGTTTTTTTGGCAGGGTGATATTGGTGTGGCTGGTAGGCTAATGATGATGCCATGCCAGGACATGAGCAGAACAGAAAAGCATGGACAAGGACGGGCTGAACAAACGTATACAGTGAGTTATACTTGAATTTCAAATGCAAAAAAATGGAGTATTGAAAGAGTATGTAATTAAGACAGCTCATATTGATGCAGGGTCTGGGAGTCAGCACCGCAGACATTAGTAGGGAACCTCCTCCGCGGGCAAAACCTAAAGGACGAAAATTGACAGAATCAGATAAGAAGGAACTCACACTTGGAGCAAAGGGTGAAAAAAAGGGACGAGAAGATGCAGGGTCTGTCGAAAGCTCGCGACACATAACGCGCGCACATGCCCGAATTTGCCAGAGACCCAGGCACGCCTTGAAGCCATGAGGAACAGAAAAGGGCCAGGGAGGCCTCCAGGCTCAAAGAACGTTGGTAAAAGACCAAGAGAGGATGAAGGAACCAATGGGTGGAATAAAATAGCAAGAACACGTCAGAAGGATATGCCAGAGAACTTCTATGCTGAGTTGGAAAGTGAATCAGAAGGAAATGATAGTATGGACATTGACGACTGATTGCTTTATTAAAAATATAATCTTATTACAAAACCACCACTCGCCTATTATCTACCTGATATATCAGATCCGTGGATCATGTTTACACCCTACAATTTTACTGTGAACCTCATGCTCTGTCTTCTCCACAACCTGCAACATTTGGATACATTCTGATCACAGTCTATATACAATCGTCGTATACTTTTTCCCAACGAATTGAGTGAAAGAATCAAGCTCACCGTGCTAATCTCGCCTTCCGTTGAGCCATTCCTGGCTAGTTTGTCCGGGAGCTCCCCTTCTACAAGGCACAACCCCTCGTATACAATATCGCTCATAAATTTGTCATGTTCGATTTGGAACCTAGTCGGCTTTTCAGTTGGTCGTGCCACCTCCTATGCAACATACATGTGCTGATTACAAATGTGACAACAAATAACTAAAATTACGCATCACAAACATTGACAAAAGTAAGTACACCATACCTTCTTCATTTTCTTCTCGACAACCATCCCTTTGTCGCATTTTTCCTTCTTGGTGGCACTACTTTCACATATATCAGGAACATCCTTCAACACCATTTTGTTTTGATAATGATCCCAATATTCATCAACCGTCAGCTGGTCTGTAAGCTTAGGCATCTCTGCAGTTGTAGAGTTCCTTATCCAGTCCCGGGATACCCAGTGCCTTTATATGTGTTGTGAGCCTAGTTCGATTGCAGCAAATGACCATTCATGCTACGTCAAATCTTAACCTGGTCCTAAGGCATGCAGCGAACGTGTCTTGGATCACAGTTGTTTTGTACTAGTGTCTAAAAGAGTGGCCACGACTACATCACACATTTGATTTCACTCTAAGGCCAAGTCCCACCTATCTGCGCCCCCTATCTCGTAAGAGCTATTTTTGTATGTTTGCATGTCGCACAATTTTCCATATTTATCCCTTTTGACCCGGCATGTCTGTTTACCACGCATGCATCAAAGGTTTGGGTAGACCATCCGGAGGCCTATATTGGGTATATGTATGTACTCATTCCATTCGCAACATCCACATTCAGTAGGTACATCCGTTGTCCGAATCCATGTCATCATGTGGTGGCGACCATGCTGCAACCACATTTCCACCGGCGACCATACAACCAAATGAGCGACCTCGTGCGGGCAAGGGAATCTCAATTGAATCTGATCACCATAAGCCGTTGACAGCTTTGGGCACCTCCAGTGCTTATATCAAGCTCCTTTATGCATCTGTATGGTACGTATTTTTATGGCATAAAAATACGTACCATACAGATGCATAAAGGAGCTTGATATAAGCACTGGAGGTGCCCAAAGCTGTCAACGGCTTATGGTGATCAGATTCAATTGAGATTCCCTTGCCCGCACGAGGTCGCTCATTTGGTTGTATGGTCGCCGGTGGAAATGTGGTTGCAGCATGGTCGCCACCACATGATGACATGGATTCGGACAACGGATGTACCTACTGAATGTGGATGTTGCGAATGGAATGAGTACATACATATACCCAATATAGGCCTCCGGATGGTCTACCCAAACCTTTGATGCATGCGTGGTAAACAGACATGCCGGGTCAAAAGGGATAAATATGGAAAATTGTGCGACATGCAAACATACAAAAATAGCTCTTATGAGATAGGGGGCGCAGATAGGTGGGACTTGGCCTTAGAGTGAAATCAAATGTGTGATGTAGTCGTGGCCACTCTTTTAGACACTAGTACAAAACAACTGTGATCCAAGACACGTTCGCTGCATGCCTTAGGACCAGGTTAAGATTTGACGTAGCATGAATGGTCATTTGCTGCAATCGAACTAGGCTCACAACACATATAAAGGCACTGGGTATCCGGGACTGGATAAGGAACTCTACAACTGCAGAGATGCCTAAGCTTACAGACCAGCTGACGGTTGATGAATATTGGGATCATTATCAAAACAAAATGGTGTTGAAGGATGTTCCTGATATATGTGAAAGTAGTGCCACCAAGAAGGATAAATGCGACAAAGGGATGGTTGTCGAGAAGAAAATGAAGAAGGTATGGTGTACTTACTTTTGTCAATGTTTGTGATGCGTAATTTTAGTTATTTGTTGTCACATTTGTAATCAGCACATGTATGTTGCATAGGAGGTGGCACGACCAACTGAAAAGCCGACTAGGTTCCAAATCGAACATGACAAATTTATGAGCGATATTGTATACGAGGGGTTGTGCCTTGTAGAAGGGGAGCTCCCGGACAAACTAGCCAGGAATGGCTCAACGGAAGGCGAGATTAGCACGGTGAGCTTGATTCTTTCACTCAATTCGTTGGGAAAAAGTATACGACGATTGTATATAGACTGTGATCAGAATGTATCCAAATGTTGCAGGTTGTGGAGAAGACAGAGCATGAGGTTCACAGTAAAATTGTAGGGTGTAAACATGATCCACGGATCTGATATATCAGGTAGATAATAGGCGAGTGGTGGTTTTGTAATAAGATTATATTTTTAATAAAGCAATCAGTCGTCAATGTCCATACTATCATTTCCTTCTGATTCACTTTCCAACTCAGCATAGAAGTTCTCTGGCATATCCTTCTGACGTGTTCTTGCTATTTTATTCCACCCATTGGTTCCTTCATCCTCTCTTGGTCTTTTACCAACGTTCTTTGAGCCTGGAGGCCTCCCTGGCCCTTTTCTGTTCCTCATGGCTTCAAGGCGTGCCTGGGTCTCTGGCAAATTCGGGCATGTGCGCGCGTTATGTGTCGCGAGCTTTCGACAGACCCTGCATCTTCTCGTCCCTTTTTTTTCACCCTTTGCTCCAAGTGTGAGTTCCTTCTTATCTGATTCTGTCAATTTTCGTCCTTTAGGTTTTGCCCGCGGAGGAGGTTCCCTACTAATGTCTGCGGTGCTGACTCCCAGACCCTGCATCAATATGAGCTGTCTTAATTACATACTCTTTCAATACTCCATTTTTTTGCATTTGAAATTCAAGTATAACTCACTGTATACGTTTGTTCAGCCCGTCCTTGTCCATGCTTTTCTGTTCTGCTCATGTCCTGGCATGGCATCATCATTAGCCTACCAGCCACACCAATATCACCCTGCCAAAAAAAACTCGCGATAGCTAGTTAGATGTCTGCACTTATCAACCATGCATTGTCAATGAGTTGCTACATGACCTACTACACAGTTTTCTAACTCACGCTCATACCTGAGTTGGTGTTCCCCCATCTTGAAGCTGCCTACTTACCAAAGATTCACCTACTTCCTGGGACGGCAAGTCACTTACACTCTGCACATTTACACCGTAATATTAGATCAACAAAAGTTAGTGCCCCATTCATTCGATCTCTCTGTGTTTCGGAATTTATAATGTACCCCTGAACAGCTTCCACCATCATGAGGATTGCAAAATTCTTCTGTGCACTCCCTTGACCTTTCATCACTGTCTCCATCGTCGCTCTCATTTATCTCCTGTGTACATCGACATTATTATTAGTTTGATGTTAGTATAGTAACTGCATACAGGTTACATAGACAAACTCCCATTGATAAGATTTCGTTTTGTTATACCTCTGATGGTGCCTGTTGTTTTCCCTTACTTGCCATTGGACCAATGTCTGGTGGCATTAGACATAGCTCCTTGAATAGGTTGTCCAGCTCAACGCCGCTTTGTCGCAGGCAGGCCCAGACATGGTCCCAGCCCGTACAACTTTCATAGCCTTTGTTACGAGCCCTCTTGTCCTACAGCTGCTTGTGTTGCCGTCAGCACCTACCGTGCACTTGTCACACCTATCAAATTCCAGGTCCCTTCTTGCAAACTTTGTGTATCGCAATGGAATGTAATCCTCATGTATTTTTCCAACTTGTGTTTGGATAAATGCTCGCAACAGGTGTTCACAAAATAAACCTGCAATGTTTTATGCACGTTAGTTTTGTCACAATATGATTTATTCTCACAACATCTCCAGTAATCTTTCGATACAATTTCCCATACCTGTATGTTCCCACTCTTTGCACTCACATGTGTAATCCTCTTTCTCTTTGTCCACCCGAACTTTGAACTGGTGTTGCCCCCATGTTATATTGCTGTGCTTATTTGTGTGATAAATCAGATAGTCATTATGTCCCCCGTTTGGATCTTTCGCAAAGCCATACGCGGTGGCGTCTTTCATTTTTTTTTCAAAATCGTTGAACACCCCCCGAGTATATATCCTTGATAGCTGCACCTCGAACGGCCACTTGTTTTTTGTTAGTGTATTGCTCTGTACAACCATCATGAGAAATAACAAACAAGGTTGACTTAATTATATAGTTCCTCACCAACTACTTTGCTAAACATATAAATGATACACATGGTTTTTTCATACCGTTGCAAGATATGTCTCAGTATAATGCTTCTCCATCCTTGTATGCATGAAATTCATTGTTTCCATTGCAAACCTGTGTAGAGAAGTCCGTTTGTTCACAAATCCTTTCTTGATTAGACAATTCGTGCACTCGCTACGCTGAGTTGAAGCCATCCGCCCACAGTACTCGTCCTTAAAATATGCAGGTATAAAACATTTCCGCTGTTCGTACAAGCTTTCCAGTGTGGGATCATTGACGAGCTCAAACTCATTCACAAGCTCTTTCCAGGCAGCCTCAAATTCAGTTGGCGTTAATGGGTGGTTCAGCACTGAGTAGAACTTCTCCTTGAAGTTCCTCTTAGCATGCGTTTTAAACAAATCGATGAGTAAGGGCATGACCCTGTTTACCACATGCCATCGGCATATCATGTGCCTTACGCCTAGGAACTCCTTAGCTATCGCGGACTCCATTGCTTTGTCTTGATCTGTTACAAACATTGTTAATTGAAACATGTCCTTTTAAACCCACCAAACTCAGATAAATCAACGGGAGTTTTTTGTATGATAGTATCGTCAGGCAACGCTTACCAGTCAATATGCATCTAGTTCTGTTTGTACCATGCATTTTTTAAAAGCTTGAAACACCCACTCGAAAGTTGGAATTGTTTCATCTCCTAGAAGTGCACAACCAAACACCGTGTTCTGGAGATGATGGTTAGCACCCACAAAGATTGCAAGTGGCTTATCATAGAGGTTTGTCTTGTGCGTGGTGTCAAATGTCATCACGTCTCCAAAATCTGCATACTCCCCCTGCATGCTCGCGTGGCTCCAAAACAAGCTATGTATCTCTCCACGGCTCCCGGGCTTTACTGCCCACCGGAACTGCGTGTTCTGGGCATGGCAATCTTGGAAGAACTCTAATAGCTTGTCGATGTCATTTTCATTATCCTCCCTCACTTTGGCCGCCTTGCTGGTTACCAAAAGGAAGTCAACAAGCAAATAAATGCAAGCATCAATATCCACGTATTAAACTGTACAAGCTGCACTCACCGGTTATCCAGGTCACGCGATGAAATAGGAACATTCTCCACCCCGTCATGCATCCCTCGTAGTAAGCTATTTAGGCTTGCCGGTGCCACACCGGACTCTTGCAAGCTCATCGACATACTCTAGAAACACTGGATCTTTGACCTTGTGCGATCTATGATTTTTGGCTTCATTTGGTGTCATCAACGGGTGGTTGTGCATCAAGTTTAGTTTTTCTATCACAATTTCTTTTATATTTCTATATTTATCGAACACTCGTTTAAGCTTCAGCCTTGTCATGCATCCTGTCTTCTTCGATGTATTGTTCTTGACACGGGGAGAATCTGAATCTTTCTTCTTACCATATTCATGATGGCCCTCATTTGCACACCTAAAAACAATGGAGTATGGTCTATTGTTCCCCTGATTGACACCAAAACCTGTTAACAGTGCATATCTAAGGAAGAATGCTTTGCCTTCCTCTTCTGATCTGAAGCTCATCCCTTCTGTCGGCACCAATGCCTGGTTCATGCTTTCTTTCTAATGAAAATTACAAATCAAGTCATCTAATTATTATGCATACCATCCACATCACTCATAAGGTGCTCATATAGTATTGCTATCGCAGGATGTATGTAGTGCTGTACATACCATTATCAAGCTCTCAATGCAATGCCTTTTAATTCACAAATATGCAAAATCTAATAAGTTACGGATGTCCTCACAATTTACACTTATGACTCCCGATAACTTTTGCAAATAAAAAGATCTTCAGAACATGATTGTATCCAGCTCTGAACCAAGTATGATCTGTTGCTTCTCTAGGCACGACAAAACCCAGACTTGTTTACTCTATTGTAGTTCACCTCTTTTAGTATTGACTAAAATTGTGTATCTTAGTATTGTGTATTGCTCACAGGATGTATATCAGACAGACGACAGTAACATAACGACAATATAATCGCAAGCGTTGTAGCTTTTGTAAGAAGACCATGCTCGAATAAATAAACAACTATGATTCCAGGTTTACTTACATGTGTGTAGGTGCGCTCCACCTCAGGAGTTTCAACCTCCCTTGCAGTAGCAGCTTTTATAGGCGTCAGCATAGTATTCTTCAGTCGCCCATCTGCACTTGCCGATCCCACAAAGATTGCAGGAGAAGACAAGCCGCCACTCTTCGTGCCTCGTCCTGCAAGCGCATGGTGACTGACGGATTGTCCATCCGCGGCGACGTGTACCTGCCTGCCTCGTCCTGCAAGCGCATGGTGACTGACGGATTGTCCATCCGCGGCGATGACGGATCCTGCCGCCGTTGGAACGTATTGCGTACCTGACGGCTTGTCCATCCGCGGCGACGTGTCCGGCATCGTTGATGATCGATCTTCAGGGAGTTCATGCATCGGCTGCACAATTAGCGTCGCCGGCGAAGCGCTTCCGGAAGCCTTCTCCGTATTTGGTCCTGCTTCACCGAACAACAC